>OX333081.1:18432147-19032147 GCA_946863875.1 Alloplasta piceator | reverse complement strand
ACCTAAACCGACCCCTTCGTTCTTGAATATCTACTGGCGGTGGCATTGGCGGCAATAATTTTATGTGATGTAGGGTGATATCTAGACAAAGTGCATCGTGCCCATTACTCACGAGTATAATTTCGGTGAGCTAAATTTCCGTCAGATTCGATAAAGTGACTTCACGCTTGCGGTGACCACGGGTGAAAGGCCGTTGTTAAGCCCAGTACCAGTGAATTATCCATTAAGCTTTTCAAGGGAAAAAAAGCTGGCCGATGATTAAAGCCAGTCACAAATTTACGCTACGGGGTTACAATTAGGGGACAGAGGCATAGGGTTTTTTTTCGATTGATTCTTACTAATTATTTTAACCTCACATTTTATTGAAAATTAAATTTTTTTAATAGGTTAGAAGGTTAGGTTATCCATTGGGTGGAAGATTGGGTGTATCCAAACTTTTGAGCGGTAGTGCATGTTTTATTTATTTTTACTGCGTACATTTAATTTAACTCAACTTCCTACGTGAACAATCCATATTTTTGGCATATACAATATTTTTAAGGTCCTTCAAAATTTTATCGAAGACGCTAGATAAATCATCGTAAATCTTAATTCATCCTCCATCCTCTCTGAACCTCTTTTTAAACGATTCAAAGACTAATTTCAATTTTTTGAAAACATATTTTTGCTTCATTTTGCTTAAGCCTTTATCGTTGACAATTAGTATCGCTGCGATTTTCTCACAAGCATCATTTCCTCCCGATCCTTCTCTTCGCCGACCCGAAGGATTCAATGGACCTTGATCGGAAAAATATTAAATGGAATTTCAGAATTAATAACGTGAGTTTTTTTCCGCGATCCTTTCACCGCTACCGGAGGAAAAATTGAAGCTACAGAATCCTCTGCGGGTGAAGCGGGAGGGTAGGGCAGTTGGGGGAGGATACGGTTCCTGGCGATTGATTACCTCCGAAGGAAATTCTTTTGCCTTTTCTCGCTTCTCCATCCCGTGAGCTTTTTCTTCTCTTTCTAATCGGAATCAAAGAGAGGGGAAGAAGGGAATGGGGCGAAGCGCTTGAAAATTCTTCTGGCATTACACGATGCCACTTTTTCTTCATATTTTCGACAGCCCTTGTACGTACCGACTGGATAGTTCGTCCTCGTGGGAACGCTACTGCGAAAAGCACGTCGAGTGAATGAGAAAAAGGAAATTTTCTAGAGCCGCATTGATGGAAGAGACGGATGAAAATAACCAAGAAAGAGAAAGCTTCCTCCCTTCCTCTTTTTTTGTATCTCTGTGGTCTGATTGGAACGTGATTTCGAGGGTAGTATTTAAAGTGGTCACTTTTTTGGAGCCCTACCGAGCCATGAAAAATATTTACATATCAAAATGTACTTTTCTGATGTAATATTCATCCATTGCAATTTTTTTGTTTTCTTATTTTTTCGATCGTTAAGGGATGAGTGCCGACCCCTAAAACTTAAAAAAATCATAGTCGTAAATTTGTTACTGCAGTGGCTCAAGTCTGCACGTAACCGATTAAAAAAATGTTGATAGCTACTATTTTCCAAACCTGCTTGAATACAGAGAAGAAGCATTCGTTACGTCCCGAGGTAACGTCCATAAACTTTATCCTTTAACGAAATCATCACCAAAAACATAATTAAAAACTTGAAGATATGCGAGAAGAAGGTTTGTCATTCCGATGTCTATTCCGTTGAATGATAAAAATTAGAGATTCATATTACCAACTAAAATCTGAAGAATATGACCATCGCTAAAATCGGGTAGTATGGAAGGAAAACCAGGGACGAAGATCTCTACAAAAAGTCATAAGCTCACAACACCATCTAGTGGGTCAGGCACACTAACGTCGCCTTTCTAACTGACGTGCCCTATACCGGCCTATCGACCCAAGCTATAGATCCTTGGATCCGATAATCCTCTAACCATTATAAAAAGGAAGAAGAAGGCTCGTGGTGTCTCGCTCTGCCGCTCTTGAGGAACAAATACACAAAAGGGAGCGGTTCTACTTTTCTTTCTCACACGTATGCATATATGCGTGTATCCATAATAGATTCAAAGCAAGAACAAACGGAATGACTTTAAATAACGATGGATTTTCCTATCCCTTACCAAAATAAAATTTAAAGATAAATAACTAAAACATACTTCGATAACGAACTTTCAGGACAAATTCGCAATGAGATTGAGGAACAAAAACAAAATAAACAAATGAAATCAAATCATAATTAAATAAACAAACGAAATGGTATATTAGTTAAATAGTTGAAAATATATTTGTATTTATATTTAATATATTTATATCTCTTTTAACAAAAAAATGATCATAAAGATTAAAAATAAGAACGAGATCCAAAATTAAATATTATCTTAGACAGACAGATGTCTTCGACTTTTTCTGACGTTGAAACTACGAAACTCATCGTCCTCACCGAATTAATTCTTGGGTTGGATTTTTGAGATTCTTCGACAATGACGTTCTTGATTCTGAATTTTTCCACATCAATTCGTTTTGGACTTAGAATTTTCACTCGATTTTTCGAAGGAAGCTGGTTTCTTTCGGTTTGAAATCTCAATTTTTTGAGTTCTCAATCAAATTAAATATGGTTTTATTTTATTCTCGAAATCTCGAATTGGCCTTTGAATGTCGGAAGAGACTTTGTATTTTGTTTTATTTTACTTTATTTTTCTTTGTCTAGTTATTATTTTCTGTCTAATAATTTTCATTTATTTCACATTAACATCCGCAATCCACGAATTATTGGAAAGACGTCCAAATCACGGTTATTGTTAAATAGACCGTGAAATTCAAAATTAATCTTCTTTTGTAAACCTTTTTTCTCTAATAATTTTAAATAAAATTTGGATCTCGAAAAATTCAATTCTGTGCAACGATATTTTCTTCGACTCCATCGTCAACCTGCCACGCCCTTGATCAACCACCGATAATTCATCATTCTTCCATTCGGCTCGCCGCTGCATCTACCAATGTTATCATTATCACCCTTTCCATCAGAAGAACGTCTCACCGAGTAAGTGAAATTTTATTTAATTTTGAATTATTTTATTTTCTTGTAATTGTGAGGGATACTTTCGGAAAACCTGCATTCAGTGAATATCATCAATTTGGACAGAATTAATTGCTTAAGATAAGCTGATTAAATGATTAAAAATTAAACAGTGATTCCAAGCTCATTTCCCGAGTGATTTTCCGAAAGGTGAGACTCAAAAACAGGGGCCGATGTGTTCAAGACTGGTTCCAGGAATGATACTTGAAATTTATTTCCACGACTAGAGAGTCTCAGTCAAATTCAGCACATCATACGTCGAAAATTATTAATAGTTCACGAAAACTTCCATTTTTTACGCAACACATTACAAATATAAAAAATCAATATCGATGTCAAGTGCATTCGTTTTGATATTAAAGTGCAGAGCGTCCCAGGAGTGAATATCAATATCGTGAGGGTAGATTCGGAACGTAATATCGAGTAGAAAAGTCCTTTGCTATTTTTTGGTATCTTGAACCCCGAATTGTTATTAATTTTTTTAATCAGCCAATGAGATGCGCCCGTTTACGTTTCCCACACCGACGAGGACGAGGGTAGGCATGGAAGAATCACGCCTTATCTCAATGGACAAATCTCATTGGCTGACTTAAAAAATTAATACCAATTCGGGGTTCAAGATACCAAAAAATGAAAAAGGACTTTCCTACCTGATATTACCTTACGAATCTACCCTCGCCCCACACGAATCCGAATGTCCATCAAACATCCATAGATCCTTAGGACGTCTACATCTACAATGGACATAATGCGGACATCCATTGAACATTCATGGTACACTTTTTATTGAACAAAACCTGATGGATCACACAAGACTAGGGGTGTCCACTTAGAAAATACATGGATGTTTTTTTTCGATGCAATGCATCGAGACCGTGCATCGACATATGAAAGCGCGCATAAAAAGCGCTATATGAGCGATTTGAGCACTCACAGCGTTCAAGTCATAATCATTAGCTGGTTATCATTGAGTCAATGTTTTTTAAAAATACATTGATACATCGAGTCAATCTACAGCTTTTCAAAACATCAGATCGATTCGATGCATCGTACTGTAAACATCGAGTGAGTTCGATGCATCGATGTATATCGTATATCCCCACACAAGACGTATATTATATGGCAACGACACGTACTATTCATTAAGAGACAAATATGCGCAATACGGCCTTCTATGGTATACCCATAGGTAGACATTCAATAGCTTTTAATTCAGGGTGTAATCGAACGTCTGTCGAACGTTCTAGGTTAATATATGAAAATCATATTTGGAGGACGTCAATTAAACGTCTATCGGATGTTCTGGGTAAGATTTCATATACAGTTGAAGTCTCCATTTCTTAACCATCCATATCTTGACCGGTCCCACATCTTGACCGGGTTACCATGGCAATCATTCCCATATCTTGAGTTCCCCTATTGATGGTTGCCACCACTGTTAACCCAGTAGTACGTAGGCGCATGCGCAAGTGTCAAGATCAGAACAGCGCGTGCGCGCTCACGCGAGCATACGCGCCAACGACGCACAATATGGCGCTGGATCGGATGTGGGGACTGTGGGGGAAGTCAAGATTTAGGAATGAACATGATTTGCAAAGTCAAGAAACGGGGACTTTTACTGTAGATGTGAACCTAGAGCATCTAATAGATGTCCAATTACTATCCTAAATTAAAAGCTATTGAATGTCTACCAATGGACAAGCCATGGATGGCCCTGTCGTGTATATTCGTAGCTTAAGAAATAGTACGTATCCTGTACATACAATATACGTCCTGTGTGATCCATCGCGTTTTGTCCAATAAAAAGGATTAGCCCTTTAGATGTACATTTTAGTATTTCGGGCAGCTACGATATGGATACGTCGATTGACCGTCTTATATACGTACAAATTACGTCTATCGAAGGATAACGTGGAAGTTTATTCTACGTCTACGACACATATTTTTGGAGCTGTGAATATATTCCGCACGTAACCTTAACGGTTAGGGGACGTCCAATAATAATATGTGTTGGATGAAAATTTCATGCCAGGGAAGTCCACAGACATTCCTTAAACGACTAACGGAGATGCGAAACGGCAGCGATTCTATGTGCTGAAAAGGTCTCGAATACGTACCCTTAGATAGTTTTTAGACGTACCTATAGACCCCATAAAGTGACGTTTAATGTACGTGTTTGAGACGAATACCAATGTTGCATAAGATGTCTATGATCATCTATTATATGTCCTCTAATTTAAACGCTATTAATTATACATTATTATTCAAGGCCTGTGAGATAAAGATATATAAGTATATCAGAAAGGTACATCGTATAAGGTTTTTACGCGCGAAAAATTACATAAGCCAAGTTAGGGTAGGTAGATAGGTAGGTACGTAGGTAGGTAGGTAGGTACCTAGGTAGGTAGGTAGGAAATTAGAAAAGTTAAGCAGCATTCTCAGAATCCAATACTTGGATGAGAGATTAGCTAGAGCGGCTTAAAAAATCATTATTTAAAAAAAAATCAAAACAAAGTTAAGAGTGATAAAAATAAGTATACAAATTTTTACATTGTTAAATCAAAATGTCTTGCAAGAAAAAATTCTTGATGAACCGCTTTTTTCGACCTCCGGAATGCGTATAACCCCTTCATTTTCTAAGCACATCTCTATCTGGTTTTTAGCACCGAGCTATTCGCTCTCCCGACTTTTCTCCTTCTCAACCTTTCTGATTGTCTCGCCGCAATCAGGGATTCCACTGCGACAGCGGAATATTGGGGAGGATGGGGATGATGTTCAGTATGAGCGGTGAGAGTCAGATTTTCGACCGCATGGTTGCGGTAAAGGGGCCACAAGTTTATCCAGGAAGAATAAGAGGGGAAAGGAGGAGAAGAAGAAGAGACAAGAAGGGAAGAATTTTATGTCGAACTTTTGTATATATCAACCGAGAAGTGCAATTTAACGCCAAATTTACCGGGAAGAAGTAATTTATTCCGGATGATTGCGCTTGGGTTTATAAAAACAAGATCGAATAATTTTTTATATGAATAAATTTTAATACGATTGTCGAGTAACCGGAAACTCAGAGAAACGTTTTATAAGATTCAAATGAATCCGCATACTAGAACGACATTTATTGCAATCAAATAAATTATTCGTATGAATGAAACTGTAATTTGATCGCTGCAATTATCTATAATTATATGTGCATCTCTATCTAAATAATTGTAAAATTCTATAAAATTATTGCCATCACCGCCGCTGTAGGGTTCAAGAATCGATGGGTCGATTTGTGTTGAGGTTTAGGTTCAAGTTTGGGTTTTGCGGGTAGAGTAGTCATAGAAGAAGTAGGTGGGATGGGAATAATCTTGGTGAACCACACGCTCCTCTATATATGGGGCATTGTACGCCAAATCGACCGCTTTTCACCCGACCCCTTTCGATTTGGCTAAAACTTTTTTATCTTTTTCTACCCTATCAAAAACATTTCTCAGAATTTTTTCAGATTTTTTTACCCAACCGAAAAAAAAATTATGAAGGGAAAAAAAATGGCTCTTTATTTTTCAAATGTCTTCAACTTTTTCAAAAATTGACTTATCGGGACGTTTTTTGTTCCAAATTTTCGTTTTCAAATGTACTTTTCAGAAAAATATAGAAAAAAATTATTCAGACCGATCTTCAACCTTTTTTTGTTTAATTTCAGGGAAAAAAACGAAAATTTTTCGAATTTATTCTCTGTGATGGAATTCGTTCCATGTTCTCTTTTCAACCCATTGCTTTTTTTCGTTTAATTGTCCAAAAAACATAGTTTATTAAATAATTTTATATACAATAGCTATAATTCCATTACAAATTAACAACTTCAAATTTTTTAAAAGCCTGTTGTTTGTCTAAAAATTAACCAAATAACAATTTTTTTCATTTTCTTTATTTCTAAATGTAGTTTGAAAAAATTTATATGAAAAAATTAGTCAGAACTGTTTTCTATTTTTTTTTTCTTACTTTTTGAACAAACATTGAAATTTTTTCAATGGATACCACTTTCAATTGAATTTATGATCTTTTTTTTCAAACTTTGAAGTTCTCTCTGCATCCTGAAAAATACCCAGAGTGGAGTAATGAAAAATTAGCAGAGTTTAAAAAAAATAATTTTTTCAATATAAACAAAAATTGGAAACGAAAAATGCACACTCTAAAAATATCAGAGAATTTGCAGAAAATGGCAGAGTTTCTACTAAAGAAAAAAACAAAATAAAAATGTTGATTATTGAGAAATTTTTTGTTTTTTTTACGAAAAAAAAACATTAAAGATCGGTCTGAATAATTTTTTTGTCTATATCTTTTTGAAAAGTACATTTAAAAATAAAAATTTGAAGATTTTAATAAATAAAGATTCAAATAAAAGTAATAGATATTTGAAAAATCAAGAGCTCATTCTTTTGAAAACTTCTTAACTTTTTTTCGGTTTAGTAAAAAAATTTGAAAAAATTCTGAAAAATGTTTTTAATAGAGTAGAAAAAGATAAAGATGTTTAGGCCAAATCAAAAGGGGTTGGAGTCAAAAATGGTCAATTTGGCGTGAAATGCCGGGGATTTTTTTCGACGCTCGCAATTTGGACGGGTAACTTGAAAAAAAAATTTTTGTCTTTTTTATCTATGATACATCTGGAAGGGTTGGCAGAAACTCTATTTTCGTTTTTTTTTTAAGTTTCGCATGATTTTTTCTCGCAAAGTTATTTCAATTTTGCCTAAAAAAGAGAAATTTTGAAAAACGCAACGTAACTCAAAAACTATAAAATTTAAGAGAAAATGTCAAAAATGGAAAAAGTAGCATACGTTTACATGGAATCGCCTAGAATTATTTCAGAATTTTCCTTTGAGATTTTTTTTTTTTACTATTTTCGCTCGAAGCTCTGATGATGACGTCCCAGCGAAAAATTGTATCGAATTGAAATTTCCGTACTTCGTGATGCAATAAAAATCTGTAAAATTCAGCAACATTCGGCATATTACAGACAACAATGACCAATAATAATATTGCCTAAGAATCATTAACAAATTGTTTAAACAAATAGATACTCAGCAATTTTGCAGGAATTTTTTTTTTTCTTAAACAAATCGAATGTATTATTCTCTACGCTATCGGAGCGATTTTCTGAACGCATATAAATTCTTTGAGAATTTTCTCATAATTTTGAAATATAATAAAAAACATTTTGAACACATTGGCATAAAAATGTCGAAAAAAATGTGTTTACGAAAACAAAGCTTTCTTTATGAAGAAGCAAAATTTGAATTAATTTTGGATTACTTACCAACTATTGTCAGACTTGACCATTGTTTAATATTAAATTATTATTTATCCGTAAATTTAAAATTAGTCTAACCAAGCGCCCAATTGATTGAAAAATCAATATTGAGTGGAAAGGAATTATAATAATTAGATTAAACACTGTATTATGATTTTGTTTTAATCACTCGACAGGATTTAACAGTTATTTATTCTTCGCCATAAATGAAAATCCGGAACGTTTTTTTTTTCAGGTCTGTTGATCGAAAAATATTGTCAATAATAAATTTATATTATTATATATTATATTTAATATTTATTAAAATTATTATTTTTGAAATAAAATATTATTTCATTTTTTTAAATTATTTTTGCTATTAACATTATTTTTAATTTTTCGCTGTACTTAAACTTTCTTCAAAACACCTTTATTTTTGAAGTGAAACTGCTATGGGCGCGTTTCGGTGAGAAAGCGTTACGGGCAAATGGAACGGCCGAGCGTCACGTTTTTCGCACAAATAGTGTCTTTGCCGTTTGCTTATCAGAGTTGGGCGTTTTTGAAATTAATAACATTCTAATTACAAATTACAAATGTAATCAGTAATTAAAAAATTTCTAATTACAAATTACAAATATAATTAGTAATTTAAAAATGCCTAATTACAAATTACGAATATAATTAGCAATTTAAAATTTCCTAATTACAAATTACAAATGTACCTAGGTCCAAATTTCGCACTAAATACATTTAATCAATGTAATCAGAGTAAAATTTGACTCTAACTACATGTAATTAGTCGGAAATTCGATACTAATTATATGTAATTAGAGTGAAATTTGACTCTAATTACATAGATAAAATGTAACTAGTGCGGAATTTGTACCTAATTACATTTGTGATTAGAATTTTTCTAATTACTAATTACATATGTAATTTGTAAGTAAGAAATTTGTAATTACTAATTACATTTGTACTTTGTAATTAGGAAATTTTCAATTACTAATTACATTTGTAATTAAACATTTTTCAACTATTTATTACATTTGTAATTTGCTGCTCACCAATTCCAAGTTTGATTTGATGTACTGGCTTTCCTAATTTGTAATTTGTAAGTTAGAAATTTATAATTACTAATTACATTTGTAATTAAAAAATTTTCAATTATTTATTACATTTGTAATTTGTAATTAGAAATTTTTCAATTACTAATTACATTTGTAATTTGCAATTATAAAATTTTGAATTATAAATTACATTTGTAATTTGCTGCTCGCCAATTCCAAGTTTGATTTGATGTACTGGCTTTCTTTGCCGACAAGATTAGATAATCCAAAAAGAATATTTTGTCGAAAAAAAAGTATCCCGACAGAAGTTTTTTATATTGAATTGAGAACTGAATAGTCAACATTGGATTCGTGCTTTCTCGGTTCGAGAGATTTCCAGGGCAATATGTCAGTGACAATCTAACTTTGAATTACGATGTGTCAGCGAAAGAGCGGCGTGCGTCAGCCCATTCGAACCAGCGTCCGATTCACGAAAACTTCGAATTAGGTTTGTCAATTTAACTTTGTGATAGATTACAACGGGACGGGCACGAGGTGAGAGGAAAAATGTTGAAATGGCGTTCCTACAATTCCGGAAGTGGAAAATGAATATTGATGATGGTAACAAAATTTAGTGCTTAAGAGAGTCTAGTCAGCGTCAAAAAGACTATTTTCTACATTAATTATAAATTTTTGTAGAATGCTCGCAAATATGACCAAGCGTCCATCATTTGAAGTACCGAATGAACAATTTTTCGATTCTGGTTAGAACCCTTAAGGAGCACCGGTTCTCTGATAAACCAGGTTTGGAGTTTTTTCACTCTGCGCATGATTCAAAATAAACCATTTTGCTGGATTTTACTAAAAACTTTCTAATTACAAATTACAAATGTTATTGGTAATTCACAAATTTCTAATTACAAATTACAAATATAATCAGTGATGGAAATTTTTTTAATCCAATTACAAATTACAAATGTAATAAGTAATTTAAAAATTTCTAATTACAAATATAAATAGTAATTAAAAAATTCCTAATTACAAATGACGAATATAATTAGCAATTTAAAATTTCCTAATCAAAAAATATTTCAATTAAAATTTATAAAATAATCAAAGATTACCAGAACTTTAGGTGAATTGGCACTTTTGAGGTTATGGCACGAAATCGAGACCATGCCTCTCACTGATCGAAAAAAATTGAAGAAATGTAATTTTGATTGAGAAAGTTCAATTTCGTTCGAGAAATAATTGGCGTCAGACACTCTCGTTCAAAAATAATCTAATACAATTAAAAAAAAAAAAATACCACGAACCGTTGTATTGCCTATGGTGAGTTTTTTTTTTTTAATGAGAATGCATTTTCAGTAAATTTCACATCCGGTTAACATGAATTTAAAAAAAAATTGGTAATAGAAAATGTTGTCAGAAATTATTGAATAAAAAATAAAAAATAATAAAATGCGATGAAACGCCGGGCTTTTTCATTATGTGTTTGTTTGCACGGCACGAAGCCTGCAAGCGGCGCTGCGAACCAGGCAAAGGCTGTGATTGGCCACCAGGCGCGCAAACTCAAATCCGCGTGAAATTCAAATATTGTTTCAATAGTATTATAACTTTTCCTTCACCATTAGTACAAAAATGTACTTAAAGCATTTATTATGTATATATGTATGCATACCCATGAATATATAATAGAGAAATAGTAAATTACTCGTTAAATTCAGTTCGATTATAGGAAAAAAATTGTGAATGAAATCCGAGAGAGTTCGCGTTCGATGACAGGACATTTAACATTAAATTCCTCATATGTATGTATTGTTTTTTTTGTCTGTATACATTAGTTTTTATATCCCACACAGCAAAATTGATCCCAGGACCATCCAGAGATAGTCCCATTCATGTCCTGCGAAGATAGTACGTCGTATGAACGTCTATGGAAGGAACCAGTAAGATACCGTTCTACCCGGGATTAATATTGGATGTCTTGAGGATATCCTGTCGCAACCGTAATTAGACGATCCCAACGCACTCTCTTATAGACGTCTGTAGAAGGTAGTGGTAGGACTTTGTTCTACCCAAGATTAATATAGGATGTCTTGAGGATATCCTGCCGTTACCTTGTGTAGACGATCGTACCGCACTCTCTTGTAGATGTCTGTGGGAGGTACTAGTAAGACATTGGTCTACTCGAGATTAATATAGGATGTCTTGAGGATATCCTGTTCCAACCGTGTTTAGACGATCCCAGTGCACTCTCTTATAGATGTCTTTGGGAGGTACCGGTAGGACATTGTTCTACCCGAGATTAATATGGGATGTCTTGTGGATATCCTGCCGTCACCGTGTGTAGACGATCTTACCGCACTGTCTTGTAGATGTCTGTGGGAGATACTAGTAGGATATTGGCCTACTCGAGATTAATATGGGATATCTTGAGGATATCCTGTTGCAACCGTGTTTAGACGATCCCAGCGCACTCTCTTAAAGATATCTCTGAGAGGTACCAGTAGGATTCCATTCTACCCGAGATTGATGTAGGATATCTCGAGGATACCCTGTTGCAACCGTAGTTAGACGATCCCAGCGCACTCTCTTATAGACGTCTGTAGGAGGTATTGGTAGGACATTGTTCTACCCAAGATTAATATAGGATGTCTTGAGGATATCCTGCCGTCACCGTGTGTAGACGATCGTACCGCACTGTCTTGTAGATGTCTGTGGGAGGTACTAGTAGGACATTGGTTTACTGGAGATTAGTATAGGATTTCTTGAGGATATCCTATCGTAACCGTGTTTTGACGATCCTAGCGTATTCTCTTAGAGATGTCTCTGGAACGTACCGGTAAGACATTGTTCTACGCGAGATTAATATAGGATGTCTTAAGGATATCCTGTCGTAACTGTGTTTTGACGATCCCGGCGCCCTGTCTTAGAGATGTCTCTGGGAGGTACCGGTAAGACATTGTTCTACGCGAGATTAATATGGGATGTCTCAAGGGTATCCTGCCGTAACCGTGTGTAGACGATCCCAGTGGACTCTCTTAGAGATGTCTATAGGAGGTCAGCTATTCCACGGCGTTAGTTCCAGACTCGCCGCGAGATGGCAAAGGCTCTCACATACGGATCACGCAAATAGAATGCTTATATAGCCGAGCGTGAACACGGAAATTTGACACTGAATGGAGTCAGACCTCAAAAGAGGCCATATTACAAGGAGTACTTGCTGTCTCCCTCTGTACTGTATCCATTTTATTGAAATTTAATTAATTAATTGAAATTCATTATTATTAAATCGAAATAAAAATAATTATCCACTGCTGTGTTAGCAGTCCGAGAGACGTCCCGAAGATACGCCAAAGACATCCCGGGATGGCAGTGGGACCATCCTATTGCGGTAATCACTGCGGACATTTCAGAGCCCATAGGAATCCCATGGGACCATCCCATCACCATGGCGGGACAATTGAGTCAATTGACGTGATGTCCGAAAGACGTACTTGGGACGTATTATTGCTGTGTCGAATAATTGTGGAATATCTTGGTGACGTCTTTAAGAAGTCTTCATAATATCTTATCGATATCTCCACTCTGCTGTGTTTGCAGTCCAAGAGACGTCCCGAAGACATCCCGGGACGACAATGGGACGATCCCATTCCGGTAATCACTGCGGACACTTTAGAGCCCATGGGAATCCCATGGGACCATCCCATTACCATCACGGGACAATTGACGTGATGTCCGAAAGACGTACTTGGGACGTATTATTGTTGTGTGAGATGAAAAACTTTCACGTACTTGTATATAACATTTTTTTAACGCTAATCTTGTCTGTTTTATGGATTTTCAAAATTCGACTATCAAATTTTTGACTGCAACTTCGCTATTTTTGAATTTTTTTTTCTATAGTCTGATGAGTTGGTGCAGAAGGCTTGGTAGAACGTGAAAAAAAATTCATTTTTTCGATTCGATGCTGATTGGATCCACTAAATTCAACTAAATTTCTTATGGTAACCACTTTTTTAGGGTTATTTATTCAAAAATCCGAAAAAAAATTGAAAAAAATTTCCAGTATAACTTTTGTGATTTCCCCGGAACCATGAGTGAATTTCCTTCGCCGTTAGATGTTAGCATCGCAAACTCACGGTGAATTCCCGGGTGGGCACTTTTTTGGGGTAATCCCACCTTCAAAGAGGTTTCAAGGACGGATGGTGGGAAGGAGAGGGTTGCAATGGGTGAGGGGAGAAGAGGTGTGACGTGGGAGTTACACATATTGGCAAACTGCCTGTGCACTTGCACAAACCATCCTTTCTCACCCTGATAATTGAATAATTAGGAAACGAGGGGATGGATAATTCATGCGGGCATAATGCGCTTGCAAATTGGTTTTTTTTAACCAATTCGACTTGTTTACACGGAATTTTTTGGATAATTGGAATTATGGCAAATTGAAAGAAAAACCCAAATAAACGTACGACTTTGATCAACTTTGAATGGATTTTTTTTCTATTGTACGAAAATTTGAATATTTCGGTTTGAGACGGAAAAATATATCTAAAAATGAAATTTTTTTTTATGTGACCATTACATGTATGAATCAAATTTGTTATTTTTCAAAAGCAATATTACCCTTACACTTAAATATTATTCTTTAATTCCATGTGTTGGTTATGCATTTTTTGAATGAAATTTTTTTTTGTGGAAAATAAAAATTGAGCGAAAAAGGAAATTATAAATTGTCAAAAGTCGTATTGATATTATGGCCGGAAAATATAATTAGTTAAAAAACAAGCTTAAAAACGCTGCTGTGACTAATTGGAAATCGAGCAGCGAAATTTTCGTCCTCTTTAAAGGAACTCATTAGCGATGAAGAAGGGAAGCGAGTGCTCTGAAAATCTCTCAAAAGAGGCAGATTTACATTGATTTTTCCAGGCATTATTGCCTCGAGTCTCGAGGGTCGAAAAAGCGGGCGAAGGAAATTCGAACCCTCGCTGAACCGAAATCGTAAAAACCAATCGATACTATATAAAAAGTAACATTGATAAATTTCAACAAGAAACTCGTCAGGGGTTAAATCAGCCTGAAATTTTCCGGAAAATTGAATTTTTGATTTTTCTGAAAATTTTCGATTCTTGTGGAAATCTGTTGAACTGTTCAAATTGCACGAAATTTTGAATTTTATTAAAAAATGTATGTAAAGGTCAATTTTCGAGTTATTGTCCGATTTTTGTAAATCGAAAAATGCTATCACTGGAAGCTAGCCTTTATTCTTCGACTTTTTCTCTATCAACATTTTTCGATTAAAAAGATTTAAAAAATTTGAATCATTCGAAATTGGCTAAAATCGTAATGAATAATGAAAATTTCATAAACATGATACTAAAATCTACATAGAAATGAGTATTTAATTTTAGTTTTAATAATGAAAAAAGAAGGAACGTTTGCTTTTCAATTTGACGAAAATTAATTATTCGAAAAAATTTTGAATTTTTTCAAAAATCAATATTGAGAAAGCAATTTTCAAGAAATCGTGCGATTTTTGTTAAACTCATCCTTTGTTTTTCAATATTTTTTCTATCAACATTTTTCAATTAGAAAAAAAAATTCAAACCTGGCAATATTGCATATGAGGGCATTATATCACCCAGAAAAAAAAGGTTTTTTTTTCTCCAGAAAAAATACCACAAGATCTATCGAACTGATTCCAATATAATTTCTGGTTTCTCTGTAATATTATCTGTGGTGTAACATAGCGTTTTTTTTAAATTCGATAATTCGTTTATTTTTATTAATTATTTTTTTACTTTTAAAAATAATTAACCATTGTCTTGAAATGTCGAAAAAATTTGCACTGAGTGAAGAGATGATCTACTTCGATACGTTTTGACCATATTAACATGAAAATCTCGAAAAAAAATATTTTCGAGAAAACAAAACTTCCTTTATGAGGAACCAAAAAGCTATGTGCAAATTTCAAATGAGCAAGTATTTTATATTTATATTAATTTATGTGATTAATTGCTTACATTTGATTCGATAATTTTATAAATTTGCGAATTAGCAGAAACCTGTTTTTTTTTAACTCCAAGCTCGTTAAAAGCTTCGTCAGCTTTTCCAGAAACGTTTGTTGAGAATTAATTCTCCCGTCAATTGTATATCGTCCACTTTCGACAATGGAGTTCGATCTCATTGATGCGGCTCGAGAGATATTGAAGGGGTTTTCTCTTTGTTCTACGATCAATGGAATTATTTTGCGAGTCACTCAAATCACTCCGAGGGGCTTTGAAAAAATTGAAAGGTGGCGAATCGACGAGAACAATGAAATGAAATAAAAGTTACGAATGCCAATGTTGGCCTTAAAGGATGGAAATGACCTCTGCTATATGTACACCCCCACTCAAAAGTTTAGATACAACTGTCGATATTTCTTGCTACACTAAAAGTAGCATAACTCCGTCAAAAAAAAAAGATATCCAAATTTTTAAAAACGTTTTTTAACGGGAAGAGATTCAGCTTTGTTTTACTTAAAAAAAATATTTTTTATTATTATTTTCGACCTGGTATGCACTTTTGAACATGACCGTTTTTTGGCCTTTTTTCAACCATCGCGAATTGGGCGTACATCTGAAGGAAATTTTTTTTTCGTCTTTTTTATCCAGGGTACATTTGAAAGGGTTAGTAGAACATCCATTTTTGTCTTTGGAAAATGTTCGTACGATTTTTTCTTGCAAAGTTATTTCACTTCTAGTTGAAAAATACAAATTTTGAAAAAGGCAATGTCACTCGAAAAATATAGAATTTAAGAGATAATGTCAAGAATAAAAAAAGTAGCGTAGGTGTATACTAAATCGCCTGGAATTATTTCAGAATTTTCCTATGAATTTTTTTTTTACTATTTTCGCTCAAAACTGTGACGATGACGTCCCGGCGAAAAATTGTATCTGATTGAAATTTCTGTACTTCTTGATACAATAAAACTTTCACTGGAGCAAAAATAGTATTAAAAAAAAATTTCATAGAAAAATTCTCAAATAATTCCAGGCAATTCCGTGTATACCTACGCTACTTTTTTCATATTCGACATTTTCTCTTAAACTCTATAGTCTTTGAGTTACGTTGTGTCTTTCAAAAGTTATCTTTTTTAGCCAAAAGTAAAATAACTTTGCGAGAAAAAATCGTACGGAAATCTTTAGAGAATGAAAATGGAGTGGCTTCTAACCCTTTCACATGTCCCATAGATATAAAAGACAACAAAAAATGTCCTTAAGTTACGCGCCCCTTTGCAATGGTCGAAAAAATTCCGAAAAACGGTCACTTTCAAAAAAGCATACTAGGTCAAAAAAAAAATTAAAAAAATTAAAAATAGGGGCAACAAAGCTGAATTCCTTCCCGTCAAAACGCTCTTTTAAAAATTCGATTATAATTTTTGTTGACGGAGTTATGCAACTTTTAGTGCGGCAAGAAATATCGACAGGTGTATCCAAACTTTTGGGCGGGGGTGTATTTTGACCAGCTCACCAATGGTGAGCTGGTCAAAATATGTCACTTCTGTGACGCAATCACTGCAATATTGCAGTAATAACTGCAATATAATAGTAATTACTGATTGTGAGTAGAAAATTGTAACTTACATGTAACATCATGTAAAATCTGTAAGATTGCCGTTCCAGGCTTGTGTTCCGGATAGCAACACATAACTGCAATATAACGGTTGCATTCATTTATGAGTGGGAAATCATAACTAACGTGGAACTTACATGTAACATCTAGTCAACATTACGTGTGTTAGATTCGGTTACATTGCCGTTACATTGCTGGTACAGGACTATGTTTCGGACAGCAACACATAACTGCAATATAACGGTTGCATTTGACGTTACGTAGCCTGTAGTACTTACGAGTGGGAAATCAGAACTAACGTAGAACTTACATGTAACATTTAGTGAACATTACTTGTAACATTCGGTTACACTCAATTACATTGCCGTTACATTGCCGCTACCAAACTGTATTTACTGGGCTTATACGCGCGAAAATTAAATTAATTAACTGGCTTTAATACTTGGCCATTCTAAAATAAGCTCGTCCTTGAGCGCCTTATTGTGCGAGATCATAATCAGATAGCTTCTTTGGTCGACGGACGGCACGCTTCGATTTACGCGCTGTCTTATTTTGAGAAATATCACGATTTTGTTCCGATGCACTTTCATCGACGTTACATTGCACATCGGTTACATTATCAGCGACGTTTTTACATTATTTTTCAGGTACATTAATATTAACAGTATCACATTTCTTTGCGGGTACATTTTCATTATTACCCCTACAGCACATAACATTGCTGCAATATTGCAGCAATGTTGTCATATTGCACGTGCAATAATATATTGCAGATATGTTGTGGCAACATTGGTACGCAACATTGCACTAAAACTTCTCAGCAATGTTTCGGGAATGTTCCTAAGCAACATACCTGCAATATTTTTTTGAAACGTTGCGAGTAAATTGCAGCAATATTGGTGAGATCGAACTTCAAATTTTACAACTACACGAGCGTAATAAATATGAAAAAGATCAATTGAAAAAGATCTATTCATTTATTCCTCATAAAATATCAATAACGATTGATTTCGAGTCATATTATTTTTCTTTTTTCATTTTATTTTCAAAATTTTGTTGTGCTTCTGACATTAATAAGACATGTGATATTAATAATACTAAGACATTATGATATTCGTATTGAAAAAATGTTTAATATCAAAAAAGTTATAAAACCAAAATATATTTTGTTTCTGGATGATTCTTATTCATGAAATATGACTAAATACTGTCACGGGACGACCTGGGGCCTGCCACGATCTCGGCACTTCGCCTGAGATCCGTTAGGTGGCAGCGGTCGGTAGGCGCTCTCGCGCTGGCGAGAGAGCCACCGAGCACCGATAAAGGTCCGGTGTATTACCAGCATCGGAGTCCTCAATTAACAATCAATTGTTGGAACACTTACCCGCGCTCTGTGGTCGCGTAGTCATATGGACTTGAAACTACGTATTTTTATATTATGCAATAATTCAAATGGTAAAGTTTCCATTGTAGGTGATATTCCTAAAATATTGAATATGTAATCCCAGTTATATTGCTGGAATATTGCATATTGATAGGATGCAATATTTCTGGAATATTGCATATTGATAGGATGCAATATTTCTGGAATATTGCATATTGATAGGATGCAATATTTCTGGAATATTGCAGAACATTGCAGCAATATTTCAATCGTCGGACATAGCAACATTGCAGCAAGATTGCAGCAATGTTTTTTGAAATATTACAATGTTGTCATACAACATTCTAGCAACATTGCAGGAATATTGTGTGCTGTAGGGGTAACTAACGACTCGTCACGCGAAGAAGTATCGATTTCGCTCTCGTTATCAAAGGTGTTATCTGACGGTTCCCAGATTTTTAATTGACTCGCATGCGCCGTGGAAGCATATCGCGGCTCATTCGGATCGTCGTTCAAATCCGTCGCTCGATACGTGTCACTCGGCAATTTACTCGCGATGACTAGAGGTCCTCGATACTTTTCGTGGAACTTGGTAGATTCGCCGGTAGCGCTTGGTACCGTTTTCATGTAGACTACATCACCGACATCGAAATAAATATTTTTCACTCTATTTTTGTCATAACGACTCTTTGCTTTACGTTGCGCTTCAAATATTCGCTTTTTCGCTTCGCCTCGTAATTCCTTTGGATCGCGGTAATTATTCTCGTCATCGCGCGTGCATTTTTCGGATATGCTGTGACGAAAAGTCCCAAAAATATAAGATAATATCGCGGCGGTCTTGGAATCCACCACGAAACCTGAAAGAAAACCGAAATATTGTTAAATTTAATTGCGTATTTTTAACTAGCAATTACTATTACTGAAACCTTGCTTTTTTTATTTTGCCTTGAAACATTCCCAAATTATCTTCCTTTTTTCCCAGCACAATTTACTTACCCTATCCTCCAAAATATTTCCTAAAAATATCCTGGACAAGCCCCCACACTTATAACGCTTTTTGCGTTATGGACAATTCAGAAAAAATGCGGAGGGACGGGACCGGGATTCAAACCCGGGACCTCTCGATTGCCGGTCGAGTGCTCTTCCAACTGAGCTATCCAACCCGCTACCGACATCGTTTCCGAATTGTCCATATGTACCCGATTTCGTGTTACAATCTCCCCTGCCAGAGTCAAGCTGCCGTCTAGCAGCTCGCACTCGAACTCAAACGCAAACTCAACTCAAACGCAACGGGTACAACAGACTGGGATTGTCTGAGTGGAGGTATGAGGTATGGGAAGGGGTACTACAGGCATCGGCCTCTTGGAGGAGTGGGGGAGCTTGGCTAGCAGAAAGGTGGGGGATGGATCTCAGGGATTTGGATTCTTTTTACACGGCAACAACGAAATTAATTTTCCGTGGTTATTCAGAGGCCGTGCACCACGTCGGGTGCCACTTATAACGCTTTTTGTGTTAAGGACAATTCAGAAAAAATGCGGAGGGACGGGACCAGGATTCAAACCCGGGTCCATATGTCCACGATTCCGTGTTACAATCTTCCCTGCCAGAGTCGAGCTGCCATCTAGCAGCTCGCACTCGAACTCAAACGCAAACTCAACGCAAACGCAACGGGTACAACAGACTGGGATTGTCTGAGGGGAGGTGAGAGGTTTGGGAGGGGGTACTACAGGAATCGGCCTGAGGGAGGAGTGGGGGAGCTTAGCTAGCAGAAAGGTGGGGGATGGATCTCAAGGATTTGGATTTTTTTTACACGGCAACCACGAAATTAATTTTTCGTGGTTATTCAGAGGCCGTGCACCACGTCGGGCGCCATTTATAACGCTTTTTGCGTTATGGACAATTCAAACAAAATGCGGAGGGATGGGACCGGGATTCGAACCCGGGACCTCTCGATTGCCGGTCGAGTGCTCTTGCAACTGAGCTATCCAACCCGCTACCGACATCATTTCCGAATTGTCCATATGTACACGATTTCGTGTTACAATGCTTATCCCAACTTTTCCTGTCATCCTCGTCTATATTACTACGAATTGCAGAGACCAGCGTCGCGTTTAATCGTTCAACTTACCCATTGGCTTGCGGATGTCTCGGGAAATTCAGTGTATGATGTATCCCATGACGCTGACAAAATTGTTCGAAAGACTTGGCAGTAAAACACGTTCCTCTGTCGGAAATAAATCTCATTGGCGCACCATAATCGCGTGCAAAATTTTCGGAAATGCGTAGGACACTCGTTGTTTTTGTGTCTCGTACGGGACGCACAATCACAAACTTCATCAAATTGTCGACTACCGCGAATACATAATTGTTCCCCTTCACGCTCGTAATGAAAGGTCCTAAATGATCCATATGGACGACAGCAAAGGGTCGATGACCCGGCGGGATCGGATGGAGCTTACCCGCTTGTCGTCCCGGTTTCGATTTGTTTGCGATACAATGTAAACACGATTTAATGTGACGTCTCACATAAGCTTTCGTTCGCGGAAAACAATAATGTTCGGAAATTCGGTTTAATGTTCGCTCCAATCCAGGGTGACTTTTCAAATCGTGAAATCTAATAACGAGACTCTTCCGCATCAGACGCGGTACCGTACACAAAAGACCATCGTTTCTTCGTTTAAACACTATTCCGTCTTCGAGCTCAAATTCGTTTATGCAGCTTTGCTCGTGACTCGTACGCTCTTTAATTGGCTTTAATAATTTTTTTTTGTTTGATATCGTCATCAATAAATTGATAAATTCTCACGGCATCCTCATCGTTCGAGAGCGACATTACCGCTACAGAATCGTGTTCGTCCGCGCATTCTACAGGTGCGCAACTCAACGCGTCTACATGCGCTAAACGTACGCCTGGTCTATGTACAATTTTAAAATCATATTCGCTTAACAAATCATTCCATCCGATCATTTGGGGATTGAACGTTTTTGCGTACTCCAATAGCACAGCACCTGGCTGTCAGTCACTACCGTAAATGGAATGTTTGCTAACATCATACGTAATCTCGTTACGGCCCACACGATAGCCAAAAGTTCTAATTCTACTAGTTTTACTATGGTATCGACTTTCAGGTTCGCTCGTTCGTCTGCTAATTGCGTACACCAAACGTAATCGATTTTCTTCATCCCTTTGCATGAGCATGCCCGCTAATCCCGCTGCACTCGCGTCAGTGTGCAGTTCGGTTTCTGCATTCGGATTAAAGTTTACAACACCGGGTGCTCTGTCAAACTCGATTTAAGCGACTCGAATGACTGTCGCTGCTTTCCCCTCCATTTAAATGACACATCATTCTTCAACAAGATATTCAACGGCTCAGCTAGATGAGCGAATGGCGGAACGAATTTCCGGAAATAACTCGTTAATACCAAAAATCGCCGCACCTCGTGTACATTACGTGGAGTGGGAAATTCTTTAATTTCCAGCACTTTACCCCCTCCTGGCTCAATACCGTACGCGGAAATTTCATGCCCCAAATACGTTATTCGCCGGTACAAAAATTGACATTTCGAGGGTTTTATCGTTAAGCCTGCTTTTCGCAGCGCTTCCAAAACCAGTCGTAATTTCGGTTTTTAATCAATCCAATTGTTACCGGGAATCAAAATATCGTCCAAACAAAACAAAACGACATTATCACGCAAAGGACCCAGAGCCTTGTGCATCGCTTTAGATAAATATGCGGGGCCGTTCATGAGACCAAACACCATTCGTGTAAATTCGACACCATCTCACCTTTTCACTCGCGTTTCGGCTCGGGACAATCGCAAGCAGGATGTCCCTGCTTGTTGCAGTTGAAGCACTTTCGCTCATTTGTTCGAGCAGTTGACGACATTCCCGCGTGAGACTCTTTCGACGCACTTGCATCCGACACATTTTTCGGCCGATCAGCTCCACTTGAGCTCGGCTTACTCGTCGCTTGACGTGACCCTGTCCCCGTCGCTTCCCATGCACCTCGAATTCTATCTCCGCGTCAAAACAACACTTTTATGTAGCACAATAAATCGTGTAACAAATCGTCGGACGTAAACTGTGGCGCTGTCATCATCGCGTTGCACAACTCGCGAGACCGAAGTCCCACAAGCACTTCCACTTTTTCTTCACGAAATATCAGTCCGAGAACGCTACACAACTTCATTTTCGAATGAAAATACTGGGCCAACGATACGTTTTTCCCTTGAACTCGCGCTTGCATTCGCGTCCACCTCGATGACATGTTATCGCGCACAATAAACGTATCACAAAACGCATCGCGAAACTCAGTCCACGTTCATATAGAGTGCATTCGACTTCTCGCCCAATCGCGCGTGCCACTCGCGCGTGCCATTCTTCAAGTGCATTCTCGCCGCTTCAAGAAGATCATTTTCCGGCCATTGGTGCAATTCTTTCATCAATTCGATGTTCTCGATCCAGTCACGAGCTCGCATGCTGTCATCGTCGCCCGTGAAATCCTCTATATTTCTCGACAAGTCGGTCATCACACGGTACGATGGAATAGGCTGAGGTACCTGCGTTGCCGGCTGCTGCTGCGCGGTCAAGACCCCTGTGAGTATCTGTGCCAGCGCCTCCTCTCGGTTCTCGTTTGCAAACAAATTGCGAAACGCGGTTACCAACGGAGGAGTTACTTGGGTACCATGTAACGTCCATGTGATGGACGGACTACCATGTACAGTGCTGTTCATTAATGCCGGCAAATCTTTGAAAGAATCTTTCCAAGATTCTAAGATTCTTTTCAAGATTCTTTCAAAGATTCTTTCGAAGATTCTTTCAAAGATTCTTCGGAATGATCTTGAAAGGAATCTTGAAGATAATCTTGAAAAGAATCTTAGTATCTTGGGACGATTCTTAGAATCTTGGAAAGATTCTTCTCAAGATTGTTTCAAAGATTTGCAGGCATTAATGAACAGCACTGTACCTACCAAGTAATGGTAGGACGACTTCTCTCGTCGCTCGGCTGTGAGCTTCTCGAGGCTGTTGCTAGGCATACGCTTGTGATTTCTCACGTTCGGCGTCGCATGAAAACGTAGCATTATCGTTGAGTCATTGCAGCGCCATCATTTTATACGCACGAAAATTTAAATAATTAACTGGCTTTAACATTATTATTGATAATTGTTGTTTCTAGCATGCCAAATGTTGCTGAATTTTCCAGATTTTTATTGTATCACAAAGTACGGGAATTTCAACCAGATACCATTTTTCGCTGGGACATCATCATCAAAGTTTCTAGCCAAAAAAAATCTCATAGAAAAATTCTGAAATAATTCCAGGCGATTCCGTGTATACCTACGCTTCTTTTGTCATACCTGACATTTTCTCTTAAACTCTATAGTTTTTGAGTTACGTGGCAACTGTCAAAATTTGTCTTTTTTAGCCAAAAGTGAAATAGCTTTGCGAGAAAAAAATAAAAAATCGTACGAAAATTTTTGTATTTTTTTATGGAGTTATGCGACTTCTAGTATGGCAAGAAATATCGACAGGTGTATCCAAACTTTTGAGCGGGGGTGTATATGGGTCGAATCGACCACTTTTAAACCCGGCCCCTTTCGATTTGGCTGAAAATTTTTGTTACTTTTCTACCCCATTGAAAACATTTTTCAGGAAATTTTCATTTTTTTTACCCAACCCAAAAAAAGTTATGAATTTTTCAAAAAAAAAGGCTTTTGTTTTTTCAAATAGCTATAACTTCTTTAAAAATTGACTGATCGGGACGTTTTGTTCAAAATTTTTGTCTTTTAATGTACTTTCCGAAAAAAATACATTTTTTTAAGATATTAAAATCAATGACATTTCTCACTTTTTCGAGGAAAATTATCGTTTTCTCGGAGATATCATTTTTTATTTTATTTTTTTTTACTCAAAAAAAACTTTAATCAATTCCGGAAAGAATGCCGCCCGAACTAGAGTGGGTGGAATTTTCCTTTTATTTTTTTTACCAATTGGAAAAAAAAAATTTTCCCAGCTGGGCTTATTTCACAAGCCACCACTATGGACATTTTAAAGGATCTATAAAAGGCCTCAGAGTTTTTAAAATTGAGAAGCAAAAAAATCGAAAGTGGTAATCCTCGTAAAAATTTTGATTTTTTTCAAAAATGTGAAAGAAGAAATAGAAGGCATCTATAAATAATTTTTTTGCATTTTTTTCAAAAACTACATCAAAAAACAAAAAGAATGCAAAAAACAAAAAGAATGCAAAAAAAATTGTCATTCCGGCCCATTTTTGACCAAGCCACAGGCTTTTGAAGAACACATCCAACGCATATTATCATCTTGAATCCGCTATTTTTCAATTTCAGCCCATCTTTGCTTTCTATATTTCTACTTTGATTGAAAAAAAATGTATTATTTATTCTATATTTTTTACGTTTTCTGATGATAATTTTTTTGTTATTCTAAATTAAATCTAAGAAAACGTTTTAACGGTGTTTAAGACTTAACTTATAATCTAGCTTTATGATTTCTACTCGGGCCTTTCTGGTTAATACGTTTAATGAACATTTATTTAATACTAATTCAAAGACTATTTTATTTCCCTTTTCTTTGGCGTTCAAATATTTTACATATTCTATATTCTTCAAAATTTGAGTAATTTCGGACGTAAAGGCATTAACCTTTGTCCGGAGTTATACAATGTAATTACCGAGTTCCGTAATATGCGGTTTTTGCGAATCAGTTTTTCAATAGAACCAATCGAAAAAATCAAAATTCTTACGAGGATTACCACTTTCGATCTTTTTCTTCTCAATTTTTCAAACTCTGAGATCCTTTATAAATCCTCAAAAATTTCCAGAGTGATGTTTTGTGAAATAAGCCTAGCTAGGAAATTTTTTGTTTTCCCAATCGAAAAAAAAAAATAGGAGGAAAATTTCACCCAATCTAGTTCGGGCGGCAATCTTTCCGGAATTGATCAAAGTTTTTTTTCAGTAAACAAAAAAATAAAAAAATAAAAAATGACATTTTCGAGAAAACGATGATTTTCCTCGAAAAAGTGAAAAATTTCATAGATTTTAATATCGTAAAAATTTTTTGTATTTTTTTTCGGAAAGTACATTCAAAGACGAAAATTAAAAAAAACCGTCCTGTTTAGTCAATTTTTGACGAAGCTATAGCTATTTGAAAAAACAAAAGCACTTTTTTTTGAAAAATTCATATCTTTTTTTGGGTTGTGTAAAAAAAATTGAAAATTTTCTGACAAATGAATTTAATGGGGTAGAAAAGGAATAAAAATTTTCAGCCAAATCGAAAGGGGTCGGTTCAATAGTGGTCGATTTGACATCGAATGCCCCATATGCTTGATTGCAGTTTGAAACAAAAATTACACCCCGTAAAAAACCCTTAAAAATATATCTTTCCTTTTCCAATCGTTGGTTTATACGTAAATTTAAAAAAAAATCAGTAAATTTTATTTTTCATTTGAATTATTATTTTTTAATTTTACGCTAAGTTGCCTTGATTTGCGATTGATTGATCACAAAGATAGGCAAAAAATATGGTAATGAATTAAGGATGTGACATACAGTGAGTCAAAGCAGAGAGGAAATTCAAGGTATCAATATTTCCATCTTCATACATTGTTAATTTACTAATTTCTGCTCAGATTCAAGGTTCCTTTATTATCAAACCAACTCGTTAATCGTCGAGAACTTCGATAATTACGAATCTGAGATTGGCGTAGTTCAAGAGTGAGAACCGAGAGAAGCATCGAGCAAGCATGTGGAAATTGTAGTATTTGAATTCTGGTATCAATTCACGTACAGTCACAATTCCCAAATTTAAACCGTTTCTTATAAAGAATATTCATAAACGAAAAACAAAAAAAAATTAATCGAAATGAATTCTGAATTATCGTTTGAAGAGAAAACATCACTACCATCAAAATTATCAATTTATTCGCAATAATATTACGATTGATAAACATTATGATTGAGAATCATATATTAAAAAAATAATTAATCTTATCGGTGTAAAGTTTGTAATAATATAGCAGTTCTCAAATTTGATTTTTTGAAAAAAACGTGTTTTGCTCTGTTAGCATTTTTATTTAACTACGTTACCAAGTAATTTTATTTAAAAATAAATATTTCAACAAGAGAAAAAATATTCTTATCTCAATATTGATATCAAAACAATAACTTTTTGAATTTTTCGAATTGTCAAGAAGTCGAAATTTTCCTTAGATTTATTAATTATACGTTGAGAATTATTTAAGCATTTCTCCATGAAAAATTTTATATTGCATTTATGTAATAGTTGCATCAACTTTTTAAAATTTATTTTCCCGGACGTCTAGGTAATGTCAGCCCTGAAAGCAATAATCATTGAATTGGCTCATTGAATAATTGGCTCATTGAATATTAGTAATTTTTAGGCACTCACTCATTTATGACAGAAAGTGCCTATTGCAATCGCCTCGAAATCTGTGTCGGATGTCCGTCCAGACCCAGATCTCAGAAACCGGTGTACGGAATTCAATTTCCTTTGGAGGGTAGTTGTGTATGGTTGTAATCTCTATGCCCAAGGAGTTTAAATCCAAACGGATATTGTAAAACAAAGATTTTTGAAAAAAATTGCCATTTTTGAGCAAAAAAAGACGTTTTATGATCATATGTAGTTGAAACTTGGAATTTCTCTAACGAATTGTTCTCTAACCCACAGAATGTGTCTATATGATTGTAAACAAATGTCTGACGAAGTATGAATCCAATCAGACACTATTAAGGTTGCAATTTGGCAAAAAACATGATTTTAACCAAAAAATGCTATTTCTATCTATATGCACTTGGATCTCCGAAGTTCACGGACGAATTTTTCTCTAACTCACACGATGTCTGTATATAATTGTAAACAAATGTCCCACGAAGTATTAATCCGATCAGAGACCATTAAGTTTATAATTTTTGCAAAGAAAACACAATTTTTAACGAAAAAACAGCTATTTCTGTCCATATGCACATGGATCTCCGAAGTTCACGGACGAATTTTTCTCTAACTCACACGATGTCTGTATATGATTGTAAACAAATGTCCCACGAAGTATTAATCCAATCAGAGACCATTAAGTTTACTATTTTTGCAAAGAAAACACAATTTTTAACGAAAAAACAGCTATTTCTGTCCATATGCACATGGATCTCCGAAGTTCACGGACGAATTTTTCTCTAACTCACACGATGTCTGTATATGATTGTAAACAAATGTCCCACGGAGTATTAATCCGATCGGAGACCATTATGTTTACAATTTTTGCAAAGAAAACACAATTTTTAACGAAAAAAGGCAATTTCTGTTCATTCGCACTTGGATCTCCGAAGTTCACGGACGAATTTTTTTCTAACTTACAGAATTTCTGTATATGATTATGAACAAATGTCCCATGAAGTTTCAATCCAATTAGACACTGCTAAGTGAATAACTTTTACACAAAAACAATATTTTTAACAAAAAAAATACTACTTTTCTCACTGACAGAATTTCTATATGACTGTAAACAAGCACATTAACACTCTCACGTTTTCACGTAAAGCATAGACCGGCGCACGCGACGTCGCCACGTACGTCACGACGCCGCTACGCCACGTACAGAGAAAAGAGGAACTAAACACGACCTGAGCGCGCCAAATTCAAAACCCATATTTCGCTCTTATAAAAAGTACATGGTTCTTTTGTGTGCTTACGCTCTATTGGCAATATGGCGATCACCCACGCGTTTTAAACGTGAAAAAACAGAATCTGAGCATTGATTAATAACCGAAAGCTTTTTTTACTTATTATAAATGGACTAATAATCATTAAATGATTAAAGTGTTATGATAAATAAGCCCATCTCAAATGTCACTAATATTCTTCATTACTGCCTAATATTGTAACAATTCTGTGAATATAATCTATCAAAACATTTAAATAATATGATTGTCTAGATACTTTTATATCATATTGATTATATTCAAATCTGTCTTTTTAATTATAATTAATAGAATTTATACGACTACTCGATGTTCACAATGAATCAAAGAGTTTAAATAACGGTGTGAGTGCCTATTAAAACGTCCCTAAGGGACATGTTAACCAACATTCAAAATATATCACAAAAACAAAATATATGATTATAATATTATGAAATTGTGAGTGCCTACTAATATAATTCTTAAAATTCGGTCATTACCTTTATGAATCATTGCCCCCATTGAGAATGAAAAATGTGACTCAATATTATCAAAAACAATGTTCAATAACATAAAAACAATATAATATTTACATACCGAATAAATTAAGATAATGGTCAAGAATACGGAGCGCAAAGCCCCCCAACAAAACGTTAAGGGGGGTTTGGGGGGCGGAGCCCCCCAATAAAACGTGAGCGCTCCGCGCGACGCAACATTGTCGCGCGAAGCGCGACAATGTTGAGTAGCGCGGAGCGCGGGGGGGCTTGGGGGGCGGAGCCCCCCAACGAGTACGCGAAGCGTACTTGTTTATTAATAGTATTACCGGATATGATTATTGTGATCGAACATTACATTGAATTTCTCAGTAAATATTCTAAGATTCTGACTGTATTTGCGAAATCCACATGCGCTATTACGTCCAAACCACAATTCCACTATGGGAGGTATTACATATAAAGTACAATGTCTGCCGTCCGTATACACAGATGTTATATATATTCAAGGCAATGGATGATTCGAGACCCAGTTCGATCGAACTGTAGAATTGGAACAAAGAGGAGAAATCCCTAACCAAGGGAAGCGAGGACCGTTTGTTTATCGTGGTACGGATATTAAATGACTATCATTTTTCAGCGCTAGCCTCGAGCAATTCTACAAATAACTACACGAATGTGTGTATTAATCATGTGGTAAAGTGGGAAAAGAACTAGTGACTTTTCAGGTTACGTTTGAACATACCCTGATCTGTTCTACTGCAGAAAAACCCCGGAGAAGTCAGTCTGACTTACGAGAACTTATTCTCTTAGAATATTGACACTCTGTTCTATTATTAAGCGTGAAGACCCATATTGTCTGACTATTTCCGGATTTATCTACTTGGACGCCAATCTTTGTGTGAACATTATATGTTTCAAGCAATTACACAAATGTTTGTATTCAGCATGTGGCAAAGTAGGAACAGAACTAGTGCCTTTAATTTACGTCTGACCAGACCCTGATCTGTTCTACTGCAGAAAAGCCTCGGAAAAATCAGCCTGACCTACGAGGACTTGGTCTCCCAGAATATTGACACTCTGTTCTATTATTAAGTGTGTAGGCCCTATTTTATGACTATTTATGGATTTATCTACTTGGATGCCAGTCTTTGTATGAAGACATATGCTTTGAGCAATCGCACAAATATTTATATTCAGCATGTGGTAAAGTGGAAAGAGAACTGGTGACTTCAAGTTACGTCTGACCACACCCTGATCTGTTCTACTGCAGAAAAGCCTCGGAAAAATCAGCCTGACCTACGAGGACTTGGTCTCCCAGAATATTGGCACTTTGTTCTATTATTAAGTGTGTAGGCCTTATTTTATGACTATTTATGGATTTATCTACTTGGATGCCAGTCTTTGTATGAATACATATGCTTTGAACAATTGCACAAATATTTATTTTCAGCATGTGGTAAACTGGAAAGAGAACTGGTGACTCCAAGTTACGTCTGACCACATCCTGATCTGTTCTACTGCAGAAAAGCCTCGGAAAAATCAGCCTGACTTACGAGGATTCGTTCTCACAGAATATTGACACTCTGTTCAATTATTAAGTGTGTAGGCCCTGTTGTCTGACTATTTATGGATTTATCTACTTGCATGCTAGTCTTTGTATGAATACATATGCTTTAAGCAATTGCACAAATGTTTGTATTTAGCATGTGGCAAAGTGGGAAGAGAACTAGTGACTTTTCAAGTTACGTCTGGGCACACCCTGATCTGTTCTACTGCAGAAAATCCTCGGAAAAATCAGTCTGACTTACGAGGACTTGTTCTCCTAGAAAATAATAGAAATCTATTATTATACGTGTAGGCCCTATTGTCCGACTATTTATGGATTCATCTAATTGCACGCCAATCTTTGTGTGAATACATACACTTCGAGCAATTGCACTAATTTTTGTATTCAGCATGTGGCAAAATGGGAAAAGAACTAGTGACTTTTCGAGTTACGTCTGACCACACTCTGGTTTGTTCTACTGCAGAAAATTCTGGGAAAAATCAGTCCAACCGGTGGTCTATTATTAAACATGTATTCTAGTATGATTAAACGTGTAGACCCATATTGTCCGACCATTTACGGGCATATCTACTTGCACGAAAATCTTTGTCTGATCACAGAAGCATGTGATAAAGTGGGAAAAGAACTACTGACTTTTCGGGTTATGTCTGACCACACCTTGACCTTTTTCTACTGCCGAAAAGCCTCGTAAAATCAGTCTGACTTACGGCGACTTTTTCTCCTAGAATATACACGCTCTACTGTATTTTTAAACGCAAAGGCACACAATAAAGCATTGTCCAACAACTTACTGACTTTTCTACTTGCACTGGTACGGCAATTTCATCTGAGTAATATTTTACACATAAGAGCGCAGTCCAATGCGGTTTTACGATCTTGTAAGCTTCTCGAATTCGTCAACATCATTTTAAAGTCTCACCGAAGAGAAAAAGTTTCACTTCCAGAATAAGAACTTCTCTTCAAAATGGCGTTGAGGGAGTGGAAAAGTTTATCATCCTCTTTACATCAGTCGAGTCACACGAGATTGGATAAACGCTCCAATCGTTCGAGCACTAAGTAAAAGCTTACTCATCGAGGAAAAAATCTACTAACCATGTGACTTCTCATGACTTGATCTACTGTTCTTCAATGCATTTTGGTGATCTGGCCACGTTCGATAAGACTTCACCAAAAAATTTTAATGGCTAGTGGATAATATCTGTTCCAAGTCAGACCTCAATACATTTTTGGGAACTAGTAGAACGTATCAATGCCCAGATAGAACACTGACGTATATTATACGTATATTACAGGTATTTATGTATATAATATGTATACGTCTATGATATACCTGTATTATACGTATACTGAACGTATATTTTAGGTCTATTTATTGATAATAGTGAAAGAATTTCATATACGTATAATTTACGTATATTATACAATAAGCATTTGACATCGAATTATATACATCTATTATATGTATACGAAACATGTACTTTACGATTAAGACAAATGACGTATAATATACGTATATTGGACATCTTTTGTACTACATATCTCGGTGGAACTTTGTACATCTCATATACATATAATATATGTTAATTATCTTGCGATTGGGATTCTTAAATCTAAAGCTGTTTAGTGAACGTATAATATACGTATATTATACGTTCATTGAATAGCTTTAATTAACTTATATTGTATGTAACACATATTATCTGTATATGACATATATTATTATTAACATATATTATATGTATATATATGAAATGTACAACATTCCACCGAGATACTGCAGATAAAAACACATCCAATATACGTATATAGTATATATATACGTATATTGGACTTGTTTTTTTCTACATATCTCGGTGGCATTTTGTACATCTCATATACATATAATATATATATTTATTATCTTACGTTTGCGATCCTTAAATCTGAAGCTATTCAATGAACGTTTAATACATATACGAATATTATACGTTCATTGAGTATATTATCATTTAATATTATTGTTATTTAAGAATAAAAACTGATTTCTACAATTGAGAGCAATAATTTTTTATAATAACAATAATAATAATATTAATTATTGTTTATTATTATTATTTTTGTGTTTTTATGAGTTTATTTAAAATAGAACTAAAATTAGCCTACCACATATCCCGTGGTCTCCGACCTTTTTAATTTTGGAAATAATACTATTTATTATTATAATTGTTATTATTATTCATCTGATTCAATATTTTAGTTTTTAATTTAGTTAAAAGACAAGTCGAACCAAAAACGGCCTTCGGGTAATGAAAATAAATTCTCACTACGATTTTGGCACGTGATTGTTCTCGGCCTGTGTTCTATAGATATGATATTTACATCAGAATACCATAAGTAGTCGGTGGTGTAGTGGTTAGCGTCCCAGCCGTAGGTTGTTCGTTAGGCTCAATAGATAGGTAGGTTTCAGATCCCAGTCAGGTCTCGTACATATTCTAAGGTCCGCGAATATGCAAGATAACTAAAGCGGTCGGAAAAATTCATGAACTTCAAAACTATCTATTTTTTTTAAATTTAATTCATGTTCAATCTGAGGATATGCCTAAAAACAAGGGTCGCGGGTTCAAATCCCACTGGGGGCAAAATTTTTTTTTTTCAAAAATTCTTTTTTCGTTACTTGACACTCAAGAACTATCAATTGTGAATATAGAACTGATTTTCATCGTATATATATATGCTAGTATCCGTATAATTTGTTTATATTCTCCGTTTGTATTCTACGTATTTTCGACGTCTCGTATCTATAAAATATACCGTGTAATATATGTAGAATATACATATATTATACGGAGATTAGCCGGACATTTAGCTCTTCAGTATACGTACTAAATACGCATTATATACGTATCTGGCAACGTCTAATATACGTATAATATACGTCAGTGTTCTATCTGGGTGTCTTTGTCAACGATACAAAAAAATTACAAGCTTCCATGGTACATATGTTCGCTGAGCTTACACGAAGTAAAGGTTCAGTAGTATGTAACAATGCTTGGTCAGACAACACAAAGAATGGTTGGAGCCAATAGAACGTATTTACGTTCGATAAGACTTCATCAAAAATCTTTAATGACTAGTGGATAATATCTGTTCCAAGTCTAACCTCACAAAATTTTTGGGAACTAGTAGAACGTATCAATGTTTGAGTTTACGCAAAGTAGAGGTTCAGTAGAATATTAAAATGCAATCGGATTCAGTAGAACGTACCAACATTTGGTCAGAGTTCGGGGAAAGTTCTTAAGAACTAGTAGATCATATCCGTAACAAGTCAGACGTCGAAAAATTCGAAAAGCATAACATTCAATGGCACGAATTCAGCTTTAGAACCGCTTTTGAAAACATTGAACCGTTAACCGTTACAATCGACCCAGCACCTTTTTTTCCATTCTGGAATGGATGAGCCATAAAGTCCAAATTTTTTATTATCCATTTCTTGGCACCGTTGATGAATTCACGAGTATAAAGACTCATATCAACAATATCTCTTCACTGACCGTTAACTCGATCGTCGACATAAATTTTCAAGAAGGATAAAAATGTCAATGTCCCAAAATTACTTGCATAACATATTACAAACTATTAAAATAATTTTTTTTTTACGACAATTAATTAATATTTAATTTTTTCTTACAAATTTTTTAATTTGTTTTAATGATATTTTTAAATTACTTGAAATGTGTTAAGGGTTATAAATTTCCAATTACTTTGTTATTAAATTATCTGCCGACAATATTTTCATGGATCCATTTGTCTCCGCTTTCTCATAAATCTTTCGCGTCTCTCCCGGTATTGAAAATGTTATTTTTCTTCTTCCGTATCATTTGGCTTTCGTTAGGAGTAGAATTTATTTTCTCTCCGATCGATTTTCCAGAGAAAACACAAATACTACGTGCTTCGCGTAATCAAACAAAATGATGTTCGTATAAAATACATATATAAAGCATTCTATACTTATCTGCTTATTTTTTTAACGCCCACTTACTAACATTTAAAAATCTTACCTATCAAAAAACAGTCTTTGAACATTTTTTCGTCAACCTAATAAAGTTCCTTTTTCTAAAAAAAATATAATATTTTTTTCTCTCAACGAACACAGATCACATGTTCTATGTTCGGAGAATTTCTGAATTTTTCGCCGAGAGCGCTGATAATAATGAGAATAAGTATGTTTGACATGATTTTAAACACTTCGGAATGGTATTTTTTTCTGCAAGAATTATAAAATAAATTAGCTGGGTTGTTGCGGGATACTTCATATATATTTTTTCTTCCTCAATCTCATCTCTCGCCTCAAAAAAAAAACAGCAGAAAACAAGAGAATGTCAAGCTTTATCTGAAAAACCTTACATCCAATTTTTGTGAAGATTTGACATTTTCACGGGAAGAAATATTGAAAGTTTTTGCATCGTCACAATTTTTCTAGTGATGTAAGAAAACGAATCGAGAAAAATTCGTACCGTCTTATTATTGACTCAGAGGTTTTTGTCAACCTGGTGCTCAGAAAAATAAATGCGAGTAGAATTTTTTTTCTGCGATTGTGAAATAATTTCTCCAAAGACCAGTAAAGTTTTATGAGTAAAATAATTCGAAGAAATTACTTTAAAAAAATAAAAAATGAAGTTGACATGTTTCTTGATGAAGTTAAAAGTTTCTTGTTAATGAAGGTCATATTTAAAGTATAGCAGGAGAGAAATTTACAAAACTTTTCGTAGAAATAACAGCTGTTAAAAAAATCGGTTTTTCAGTAAAATTCGAAGTTACACTGATTAAGAATCAAAATTAAATTGCAAATATTAATTTACTTACGTATTATTATTTTGCCGTATAAATAAATTTGATTGAAAGTTGATAAATTAAAATGTCTTTTCGAAAAATTCTTGAAAAAACACTTTTTTCTACCTCCTGACTCCGTATAAGCCCTTAAGTACTTTTTAAGTGCTTTTGAACCATATTAAATTGAACCAAATATATTTATACACTACTAGACAAAATTAAGAAAAAAATGAAACATTTTTTCGAAAATTTTTCGAATTTTTTTTCCTGCAAATTTAATCGCTGTTTGCAGAATAAATCGGGCAAAAGCTCAAAGAAAAAAAAATTCCCATTTTTATAATGACTATGAAATGTTTTGGGGCCATAAACATGATCCTTTAATTTTTCCCAAAAATGTAATTGTTTGAAACGGAAAAACATTATACAGACATAAAATTTTTTATTTATTGAAAACTCGTAAGGGTTACCGCATTTAGAGACATTTTTTAATTTATTTCATTATTTTACATTTAATAATTATTTTAAATTCACATTTACGGGCACAAGGTGATGTAAGCCCTAAACTGGTTTAGCCAGGAATGCCTCATATATATATATATATATATATATATATATATATATATATATACATACTACAGGGTATCACAAGAGTGACGGGATGACTGAATTTTTCCTCAGATAAGATATTTTTCAAAAAGGTGAAGGTCATTGTGGTAGTAACTTTTGACGAGGAATTTAGGGGAGACCTCGATTTTGACCTTGACCTTCAAGTTTATTCCAACGCAGAACTTTGTTTCTTTAAACGGAACGGTTTCCATTTGAAAAAAAAGTAGACCTTGAAATCACCTTGAAGGTCATCGTCAAGTTCATGATCAAGGTCACTAAGCCTTGTCAAAATTAATAATTTCGATCGTTATGAAAAATCCACACCTTGTTTAGCTTAGATTGACCTTGGTCAAAATGCACCGATGACCCAATTACATGACCAAACGTAAAATGTTGTGCTCTATCGATTGCCGATGTCAAAAAGGGAGGTTCCCCCTTGGAAAAAAGTTTAGTCCTTTTTGAAAGTTAATACAAGAATGACCTTGACCTTTTTGAAGAATATCTTACCTGAGGAAATATTTAGCCGTTCCGTGCTTTTGTGACACCCTGTATATATATATATATATATATATATATATATATATATATATATATATATATATTATACAGGGTGTCATACATATATGCATATATATATGTATGACTGACTTCGAGTACAGTTCCTCGGTTACAAGGATTCGCTCTCAGAATGTCCGACCGAGTAAAGTGGATCTTCTCCTAAATTCAAACTCAAAATGCAGGTGGCTCTTCAAGACCATCTCTAATATACTATATATGGTATGTACATAGAACTCTGAAGAAATATATGATGTGAGGAGTTTCTAAGGGTCTTTATCCCTTGGAAGAATCGATGCCTCAGAAGGTTCTTTGCATGCTAATTTTTTGAATGTTATCGGGGCAACCGGAGTTGAACCGTTATGACATGCAACATTATTACGATTTTTTCGCTTGATTTCGATAGAAGTAATTTTTTTTAAACGTCGGAAATGTTTCATTTATTAATAATCTCGTCATGACGAAACGAGACATTATTTTCATTGTGTTGAACGTTATAAAATTTTAGTTATTTATAATGTTCCATGTATAATATGTTCCAAATCTAGATAAAAGATTTATTTCAAATAAATATAACTGAGCCATTTCCGGCAACGCTATTTTCCAAAAAATTTAGAATTTTCTTTTAAAGTAGTTAATAAATAACGTGGAAATTGAAATATTTTTATTGATACACACACTTTAAAGCTTGTTCAACAAATCCTTAACACAAAAATCAGCATAATTCGACGTAAAGCAACTAATTTTGAGGTTATGAGACAGTGATAAAGTACCGAGAATTACCATAAATTGTTTTGAAAAAATTTCCAATTTTAGAAGAAATATTTTTATTCCGCGCCATTGGTTAGAAAAACTGGTCCTAAATCATTTTTTCCACTATGACAACAGAACCAGAGATCCGTGAATACCAACACTCGACCATATAATAAACGTCAAGATGGCGGAGTTGGGCGCCATGTTGGCGAGCAGAACGCATGCGCAGCAACGACTCGGTATCGGTAGTGGCGACAACCTTTGCTAAAAAAATTGTATTTATTCAAATAGACCATTTTGAATGGCGCATTAATTCGGCATGCATTGATAAAATTGTACATTTATTCTCATTGTAATTAAATGTGGCGATAACATAAAAAGAGTAAATTTTGAAAAAGCGTTCCCCTTCATCGACCGCCCCGAAAAATCATATTCCCTTGATATTCAATATTGTGTGGAAACATGCTATATAATATAGGAGTTGGAATCAGGCAATGCATACCACGCTAATTCGTCTGCTTGTAAAAAGTTACGCCCCAGTTTTTAATTGAATTGCCCGGGGGTGCCATTTATTCAAAAGAATACGCTCTGTGAAGGCATGCGGATGGAATATTTTTTTCAAATTTTCTTTATTTCTATTTTCGAGTGATCCAATTTACCGGAGGGAAGAGGAGCCTTGCTTTAAGGGGAGAAGCCACTGAAAAAAATTAAGAAATTTGAGTTTTCTTCATTGTGAATATTTTCAAAAACATATATATGGGGCATTCCATGTCAAATCGACCACTTTTGAACCCGACCCCTTTCGATTTGGTTGCAAACTTTTGTTCCTTTTCTACTCAAATAAAGACGTTTTTCAGAAAATTTTCATTTTTTTTTACCAAACCCTAAAAAAGTTATGAATTAAAAAAAAAGGCTCTTGTTTGGTCACATAGCTATAAATTTTTCAAAAATTGACTAATCGGAACGGTTTTTTTTCAAAATTTTTGTCTTTAGATGTACTTTCTAAAAAAAAAAAAAATACAAACAAATTTCAAGATATTAAAATCTATGAAATTTTTCACTTTCCGAGAAAAATCATCGTTTTCGCAGAGATGCCATTTTTGATTTTTGTTTTAACTCAAAAACTACTTCGATCAATTTCAGAAAGAATGCCGCCCTAACTGGAGTGGGCCGAATTTTCCTTTTATTTGCTTATCGATTAGAAAAAAAAAAAATTTCATGTGAGCCTATTTCACGAAACAACACTCTGGAATTTTTTTCAGGATTTAGAAAAAACCTCAGAGTTTGAAAAATTGAGAAGAAAATAAAATAGGAAGTGGTAATCCTCGAATTATTTTTTTTTTTTAAGTGAAAGAAAAAATAAAAGACAAAATGAAAAAAAACATTGTCATTTGGGCCCATTTTTTACTAAGCCACAGGCTTTTGAAAATGACATCCATTGCATATCATCTTGAATTGAATATTTTTCAATTTTAGCTCGTCTTAGCTTTCTATATTCCCTCTTTGATTGGAAAAAAAATACAAAAAAATTGTTTATAGGTGTCTTTTATATTCTTTTTCACTTTTTTGAAAAAAAAAAAATTTCGAGGATTACCTTTTCTGATTTTATGTTCTTCTCAATTTTTCAAACTCTGAAGTCCTTTATAAATTCTCAAAAAAATTCCAGAGTTTTGTGAAATAAGCCCAACTGGAATTTTTTTTTTTAATCAGGGCGGCATTCTTTCTGGAATTGATCAAAGTATTTTTTGAGTAAAAAAAAACAAAAGAAACAATGGCATCTCCGAGAAAACGATGATTTTTCTCGAAAAAGTGAAAAATTTCATAGATTTTAATATCTTAAAATTTGTTTGTATTTTTTTTCGGAAAGTACATCTGAAGCAAAAAAATTTGAAAAAAAACGTCCCGATTAGTCAATTTTTGAAGAAGTTATAGCTATTTGAAAAAACAAAAGCTTTTTTTATGAAAAATTCATAACTTTTTTAGGGTTGGGTAAAAAAAATTTTAAATGCCCTGAAAAATGTCTCCAATTGAGTAGAAAAGGAACAAAAAATTTCAACCAAATTGAAAGGGGTCGGATTCGAAGGTGGTTGATTTGACATAGAATGACCCATAGGTAAAATTTTAGGTTGAAGTTATTGAAATTGATTAAAAAAATTATTTTTTATGTTCAACATAATAACAAAGAACACTGACTCGATCCTTTGATAATTTATTATATATGAAGAAAATTCTCAAAGATTTAAAACTTTTTGAGCCCTTACAGCAACTTACCTCCTTAATAAACAGATCCGAATATTGCGTGTCACAGTTGAACGGAACATTTTTGTTAAGTGACGGATTTGGATTTCCAGAACGTAAATTAATTCATTTTTTAAATTCGTAGGCTCCAAGCAAATAAAGTGTAGAACACATTAAACAGAAAAAATTCAAATTGCACGGAGAATTCTGCATGAAGAATCTTTGGGTTTATTTGGGTTTGGGTCAAATTGCACGGAGAATTCTGCATGAAGAATCTTTGGAATTTGTTGTATACATTCGTTTGCGTCAGGTTCAAATATCAATTGCTGGGTAGTAGAATATCGTTGGAATTTTCTATATTTCCTTATACCAAATTGGAAGTTGTCGGAATTGCTATAGATAGTAGAAAGCTCTCTACAGACTGAATGAGGGACAAATAGATTTTGTTTGTTCGACACGGCAGACCGTATGATGGGCGAAATAGTATAAAGAGACTATTTTCTCGCTGTTACGAGAAAACTTTGAAAGAAGTTCAATTGAGAGAAACGAGGTTAAAAGATAGAGAGCACTAGCTATATAAGACTCTCGATAAAAGACCTCTCGATATAAGAGACAAATCTTGAGGCCGGGGCTCGACGTGCTTCGTTCCGAGAAAAACTCAGGAGGGTACGCATGTTGTTTATTTTGTAAAATTTGAGGCCCAGCAAAGTTTTACATACGGCTTTATTTCAAACTTGTTGAGTTCGAAACACTACAGAAATTTATATGCCTCTCGCAATAGGTAATGCCCCCCACCCTGACGTGTTACTTATATCGAGAGTCCAGTGTAGGATCTCGCCTATGAATTCTCATTCGTATGATAACGATTTTAACTCAAAGACAAGAAAAAAAATATACACACGATAACAAAACTACGTTTACGAAGAAGCAAAGTAAATAATAACCAAATCTGGAAAAGCTCTGAGTTAACCTCTATTTCAAACTAGCTCAAATTTCGGTTTCTACCGGTATTCAGGGCATGAAAAAGTACAAATGAACTATTTCAAACTTGAAAATACATCCCCGTAATCTCAAAAATAAACAAATATTGTTTAGCCACCAACCTTCAAAACCTCGCCTCATCTTTTGTAAATTACGATACATCCCAATTCTGGAAGATGGAAAATGTTTTATGTGCCAATATTAGTTAACTAACAATTTACATCGTATTTACATCGCCCAAATTTTTCCATCACTATGAAAAGCAATGCCGACTTTTTCGAACATTCCAAACCCGAACCCAAACCGTGAGTCTTTAAACCCTATGAAAAGCAACGTCGATTTTTTCGAACACTGCAGACCCAAATCCGAAGTTTCCGAATCACTATCAAAAGCAATGTTGACTTTTCCGAACACTGCAAACCCAAATCCGAACTTTCCGAATCGTTATAAAAATAAATGTCGACTTTTCCGAATCCGAACCCAAACCGCCAATTTCCCAATCCTTACAAAAAGCAACGTCAACTTTTCCAATCATTCCAAACCCAAACCCGAACCGTAAATTTTCGACTTTCCCGAACATTGCCAACCCAAATCCGAACTTTCCGAATCGCTATCAAAGGCAAATGTCGACTTTCCGAATCCAAACCCAAACTACAAATTTTTCAACTCTTATAAAAAGCAACATCGGCTTTTTCAAACATTCCAAACCCAAACCGTAAATTTTCCAATCCCCGTGCGTGAATTTGATTGAGGCCCCGACTAGGCCCCGATCGGTTTTCCCTAACTTACTTCGGGCTCTTGACTGGAAGCCCGATAGGGCCCCTGAATAGACGGTCACGCTTTTTCGACAAGGGCCTTAGAAGGTTGCCAAATGAGGGCCTTTACAACCGCCTCACGTCCGCCATGTCGAATCCACGACAAGCCCATGGTCAAGCCCTATCAGGGCCCTAGTACGTACGTAGTATCGCTTTACGTGTAGATTGTTGAATTGAATTACTTCAATAATAATAATTATTATTATATATTATAATAATAAATCATTATTAATAATTCTTTAAAAGAATTTTTTCAAAAAAATAGTATAATGCAGAGGATTTCTATGTAGAAATCTTGCGGGCATGACTTCCCTCGAGGCATGAGTTCCTGAGAGGCCTGACTGCGGTGTCGAATACAACCCGTGCTCCCACTTCGGTTATATGAGCATACTATTTGCAGATTCCGTATGCGAGAGAGCGCACGACGTATGCGACATCTCATGGCGAGTCTCGGAACTAACTTCCCGTGAAGCCCGATTAGGCCTTGAAAGGGTTGCCTCGTCAGTGCCATGTTTGAAATAATTAGGGCTCCGATACTTTCGCTCTATTTGGGCCTGATTTGGTTCTGATGTAATTATACTGACTTCTTTAAATATGGGTTGCCCGATCGAAGCCTGACAAGGTCCGCAACAGGTTGCCTTAAGTCAGCCATATTGTAAGTATGCCTGGCAACCTTGGCATTGCCCTGTCACTGCCCAACCTGGCGGTGTTATGGCAATTCATGACTGGGCATTCACGTTTAGGCCCGACAAGGTCCTCAACGGGTTGCTTTAGGCCAGCCATATTTTAAATAGGCCTGGCAACCTTGGCATTACCCTGTCGAGGCCCAACCTGGCGGTGTAAGGGCAATCCCTGACAGGGCATCCACGTCCAAGCCCGACGAGGTCCCGACTTAAGTCAGGGCTTCCCCAGAATTTTCACGCACGGGTCCCCATGAAAAGCAACGTCGATTTTTCCGAACAACCAAGCCCAAATCCGAACTTTCCGAATCGCTAGCAAAAGCAAATGTCAACACTTCCAAAACCAAAACCAGACCGCAAATTTTCTAATCCTTATAAAAAGCAACGTCGACTTTTCCAAACATTTCAAACCCAAACCGTAAATTTTTCAATCTCTATCAAAAGCGACGTCGACTTTTCCGAATACTTCAAGCCTACATCTGAACTTTCCAAATCGCTATCAAAAGCAAATGTCGATATTTCTGGATTCAATCCCAAACCGTACATTCCGCAATCTCTACGAAAAGCAACGTCAACTTTTCCAAACACTGCAACCCCAAATCTGAATTTTCCGAATCGCTATCAAAAGCAAGTGTCGACTTTTCCAAACATTCGAATGTTACACGAAATGCCGTCGTAAACGATGACGTCTCAACTCCGGAGATTCGATTTCCATGAAATTAATCACCAAGACGGAAGTCCAGTGAGCCCGCCTATTTACGATGTGCGGGTCGCGAGAGAGACGATATGGAGCGAAAGTGGAGGTCGATAACTATAAGGCATGAGAAGGAAAGAGGGATAGACGTTTCCTCTTTGATTTCGATGCTACAAGGTAAACGAATTAATGGCAGGAAATGGAAAGGGAGGCGGGGGGGGGGGGGAGGGGTGGCTGCGATTCGATACACGGAAAGAGAGGAAGGGAGGGAGAGAGAGAGTGAAAGAGTTTTCATTGGAATAGTTTGGAATTGCTTCGAATATATTTTTGAATGATTTTATATTTTATTTGATCTATACTATCGGATTTGAATATGAAATTTATAGACGGAATTATATTTGAAAAGACAAAATAGAGTAAAATAAAAAAAGGAGTTTGCCACTTCTAACTATTGATTGGGAGGGATAATATTTCGCAGGACAAAAAAAAAGATTGCCGAATATTAATTATAATGGGAACAAGCAATAATAACCGCATGGTTACATTTGAATTGAGTTTAACACATATTTCGCTAGTTATATACACGGGACTCCCGACATAAGTAACACGCAGGGGTGAGGGTTGTTACTTATTGCGAAAGGTATGTACTTATTTACTAATTACTATTTGCTACAGTAATCAAGATCAATAATTAGTAATTAGTAAGTGTCGAGCTATCACGCTGAGGAAATAATATATTTCTATGTATCAGGATTTGTTAACTATTAACAAATGTAAAGTTGCATTTGGCAAAATAAATATTTTTTCACAGTTAATAAATTATTTTCATACAAATGAAATTTGTATGAAAAGACTAACAAATTTTGTAACAGTTAAGGAATATTTAAACAAAAGCACCAACTAAATATATTTGTTTACTATAAATAAACTGTCAATAATCGGTGGCCGTTTGTTACCAATTATGTCGCGCAATTAGTCATTGGCATAAACAAATAACTAATTGTGTTGAATCATTTGTAATTACCATCCACTAATTATGAACTATGCCCCATTATTAGTAATTGGTATTTATTATTAATTACTAACTCGTAATAATTTTTTATGAGTTACTAATTAGGCCCAACATTTAGTAATCAGTATTTAGTAATTTACAATTTACTAATAATTGTTATGATGAATTAGTAATCGTATGAATAATTAGTAATTGTGGTGCCTCCTTTTTTTACATGCTTTCTATAACTTCTATGGAAATCATTTCGAATATAAATTCGCTACAATTTTAAGCACATTAGATAATTAGTGGCTATTTGTTACCGATTATGTTACATAATTAGTAATTTGCATCGACAAATAACTAATTATGTCGCAGAATTTGTAATTAGTATCCACTAATTACAAACTATGCCCCATTATCAGTGATTAGTATTTACTAATTACTAATTCATAATGAATGTTTGTGAATTACTAATTAGGCTCAAAAGTTAGTAATCAGTATTTACTAATTTACAATTTAATTGGCATCGGCGAATAATTAATTGTGTCGCATAATTTGTAATTAGTATCCACTAATTACGAACTATGCTCATTATGAGCGATTGGTATTTACTAATTAATAATTACGCTGCATAATTCGTAATAAGTTGTTATAATTTATCAATTAGGCTCAAGCGTTAGTAACGAGTATTTACTAATTTACAATCCAATTCGCATCGAAAAATAAGTAATTGTGTCGCAGAATTTGTAATTAGTAACCACTAGTTACGAACTACGCCCCATTATTAGTGATTGGTATTTACCATTGACAATTTAATTGGCCTAGACAAATAACTAATTGTGTTACAGAATTTGTTATTAGTATCCACTAATTACGAACTATGCCCGTTATCAGTGATTAGTATTTATTAATTACTAATTACTAATTACGCTGCATAATTCGTAGTGAGTTTTTATGAGTTACTAATTAGGCTCAAGAGTTAGTAATCAGTATTTACTAATTTACAATTTTATTGGCATCAACAAATAAGTAATTGTGTCTCAGAATTTGTAATTAGTATCCACTAATTACGAACTATGCCATATTATTAGTGATTGGTATTTACTAATTGTTAGTTAGTAATAAGTGTTCACAATTAATAATTCCCATTAGTAACCCTAATTAGTAACTCAGTAATTAGTGACACAATTAGGCTCAAGCGTTAGTAATCAGTATTTACTAATTACAATTTAATAGGCATCGATATATAACTAATTGTGTTGCAGAATTTGTAATTAGTATCCACTAATTACGAACTATGACCCATTATTAGTGATTGGTATTTACTAATTACCAATTCGTAATTAGTGTTTATAATTAGTAGCTCCCATTAGTAACCATACTTAGTAACTCACTAATGAGGCTCAAGAGTTAGTAATCAGTATTTACTAATTTACAATTGAATTGGCAACGACAAATAACTAATTCTGTTGTATAATTTGTAATTAGTATCCACTAATTAAGAACGATGACCCATTATTAGTGATTGGTATTTACTAATTACTAATTACGCTGTATAATTCGTAATAAGATTTTATGAGTTACTGACTCAAGAGTTGGTAATCAGTATAACTAATTACAAACAGTGATTAATTATTAGTCACAAGTAATTAGTAATTATCTAGTCATTATCTAGATCTTAAATAAATAAATAAAGAATCAATTCTATGAAAATCTTTTTGAACTCCCATTCACTACACTTTGAATGAGTTAAAATGAGCTATATGTCAACTCAAACGTCAAAGCAAAAGGATATACGGTACCATATCGATATAAGAGCGCTCTAGGGTGGATAAGGGAAGGGAATTCCGAGAAATTCGTCGTCGGAGCGTTTTCCCACTACTACCTGCAGAGTTCGAGAACCACTTTATCATTAGAACCCGATATAAGAGCTCACAAGGCGTATTTAGGTAGAGTGGAGGAAGCAATAAAACTCGCTCAGACAGAGCAGGGAGGGGGGGGGGGGCTCTTATATCGAGGGGATACTGTACTTTATTAAATCTTTTTTCTGGTGAACTTATGTCAGAAAAAAAATTTACTTGATCTAAAAATAAATTCAAATGTAAATTGAAAAATAAATATTCATGGATTTATTTACATCCAGACCGGAAGAGTAAAAATTAAAACAATCTAAATTTATTTATACAATTTTTTTCTTTTTTATCGTCGCATCAACTTTTATCGTCGATTATTAGCGACGGTTTTACAAAAATACTGACTGAAAATTATGCACTAAAAATATTATAGAAAAGTAAAAGGGCCATTCCATGTCAAATTGACTACTTTTGTACCCAACCCCTTTCGATGTGGTTGATTTTTTTTCCTTTTCTACCCCATTAAAAACATTTTTTAGGAAATTTTCAAATTCGTTTACCTATCTCAAAAAAAAATCTTTTCTTCAAATAGCTATAGGTTCTACAAAGATTGATTGATCGAAACGTTTTTGTTTCTAAATTTTTGTCTTCAAATGTACTTTCCGAAAAAAAAAATACTTTGATCAATTCCGGGAAAAATGCAGCTCAACATGGAATCGGCCGACATTTCCTTCTATTTTTTTTTTTTCACTTTTTGGAAAAAAAATCAAATTTTTGTCGAGCATTACCACTATCAATTTTTTTTTCTTCTCAACTTTTCAAACTCTAAGGTCCTTTATGGATCCTCAAAAATTTCCAAGGTGGTATTCTGTGAAATAAGCCCAGCTGGGAATTTTTATTTTTCAATCGATACGGAAATAAAGAAGCAAAAGACGGCCGACTCCATGTTGGGCGGCATTATTTCCGGAATTGATCAAAATATTTTTTGAATGAAACAAAAAATTTTAAATGGCCAACTTTGAGAAAAAGATGATTTCTCTTGAAATAGTGGAAAATTCCATAGATTTTTATGTCTTAAGGTTTTGTTGTTTTTTTCGGTAAGTAGAAGAAGTTATAGCTATCAGGAAAAAAAAGCTATTTTTTGGGTTGCGTCCCACACAACAATAATACGTCCCAAGTACGTCTTTCGGACATCACGTCAATTGTCCCGTGATGATAATGGGATGGTCCCATGGGATTCCCATGGGCTCTAAAGGGTCCGCAGTGATTACCGAAATGGGATCGTCCCATTGTCGTCCCGGGATGTCTTCGAGACGTCTCTAGGACTGCAAACACAGCAGAGTGGAGATTTCGATAAGATATTGTCAAAACTTCTTAAAGACGTCACCAAGATATTCCACAATTATTGGACACAGCAATAATACGTCCCAAGTACGTCTTTCGGACATCACGTCAATTGACTCAATTGTCCCGTCATGGTAATGAGATGGTCCCATGGGATTCCTATGGGCTTTGAAATATCCGCAGTGATTACCGCAATAGGATGGTCCCACTGCCATCCCGGGATGACTTTGGCGTATCTTCGGGACGTCCCTTGGACTGCCAACACAGCAGTGGATAATTATTTTTATTTCGATTAATAATAATTAATTTCAATGAATTAATTAAATTTCAATAAAATGGATACAGTACAGAGGGAGACAGCAAGTACTCCTTGTAATATGGCCTCTTTTGAGGTCTGACTCCTTTCAGTGTCAAATTTCCGTGTTCACGCTCGGCTATATAAGCATTCTATTTGCATGATCCATATGTGAGAGCTTTTGCCATCTCGCGGCGAGTCTGGAACTAACGCCGTGGAATGGCTGACCTCCTATAGACACCTCTAAGAGAGTCCACTGGGATCGTCTACACACGGTTACGGCAGGATACCCTTGAGACATCCCATATTAATCTCGCGTAGAACAATGTCTTACCGGTACCTCCTAGAGACATCTCTAAGAGAGGGCGCCGGGATCGTCAAAACACAGTTACGACAGGATATCCTCAAGACATCCTATATGAATCTCGCGCAGAACAATGTCTTACCGGTACTTCCCAGAGACATCTCTAAGAGAATACGCTAGGATCGTCAAAACACGGTTGCGATAGGATATCCTCAAGACATCCTATACTAATCTCCAGTAAACCAATTTCCTACTAGTACCTCCCACAGACATCTACAAGACAATGCGGTACGATCGTCTACACACGGTGACGGCAGGATATCCACAAGACATCCCATATTAATCTCGGGTAGAACAATGTCCTACCGGTACCTCCCAAAGACATCTTCAAGAGAGTGCACTGGGATCGTCTAAACACGGTTGGAACAGGATATCCTCAAGACATCCTATATTAATCTCGAGTAGACCAATGTCTTACTAGTACCTCCCACAGACATCTACAAGAGAGTGCGGTACGATCGTCTACACAAGGTAACGGCAGGATATCCTCAAGACATCCTATATTTATCTTGGGTAGAATAATGTCCTACCACTACCTTCCACAGACGTCTATAAGAGAGTGCGTTGGGATCGTCTAATTACGGTTGCGACAGGATATCCTCAAGACATCCAATATTAATCCCGGGTAGAACGGTATCTTACTGGTCCCTCCCATAGACGTTCATACGACGTACTATCTTCGCAGGACATGAATGGGACTATCTCTGGATGGTCCCGGGATCAATTTTGCTGTGTGGGGTAAGACAATTTAAAAATTGTCTGAAAAATGTTTTTAATGGGGTAGAAAAGAAAAACAAAATTTTATCCAAATCGAAAGGGGTCGGGTTTAAAAGTGGTTGATGTGACATGGAATGCCCCAAAAATACAAACACCGGGTAAGCATTTTCTCGTCATCGTTGAGGATTTTAATATTTACTTCGTACATTGCAAATGGTAATTTTAATTAAAACCGGCTTACGCGATTCCGCATGAAAATGCGAAATGCGGAGGGCAAGACAAAGAGAGAAAGCCCGCAGAATTATTATTATTATAAAATAACTTTATTGTTTCCGTTTCGCGGATTAACACTGAATTAATAATAATGACAAGGATCTCGGCAACTGCCGCCTCAAATACGCCTTCATGTATGTCGCCTAGTGAATTATTCCGCGGAATTGAAAAAAAAATTCAGCTAACGGTTAAAATATTTTTCGTTCACAAAAATGACAATAAAGGAGGGCATAGCCGAGTAAGGTGACTAAAAGTGTCCCAAGCGAATTGTTGAAGGACACTCAACCTAAAGTATCCTTACTAAAAGAAAACATTTTCCTGAAAATTTCAACACTTGACGGAAATATTTGGTGAGCAATTGAAAAAAAATTTGATTTTCAATTGTTTTTTGTTCATGGATATTTATGATGGCCCGTGCGTGAATTTGATTGAGGCCCCGACTAGGCCCCGATCGGCTTTCCCTAACTTACTTCGGGCCCTTGACGGGAAGCCCAATAGGGCCCCTGAATGGACGGTCACGCTTTTTCGACAAGGGCCTTAGAAGGTTGCCAAATGAGGGCCTTTACAACCGCCTCACGTCCGCCATGTCGAATCCACGACAAGCCCATGTTCAAGCCCTATCAGAGCCCTTGTACGTGAGTAGTATCGCTATACGTGTAGATTGTAAAATTGAATTCTTTCAATAATAATAACAATATTATTAATATTATTATTAATGATTATTATAATATATTATAATAATACATTATTATTAATAATTATTGATTTCCTGAGAGGCCTGACTCTGCGGTGTCGAATACAACCCGTGCTCCCACTTCGGCTACATAAGCATACTTTTTGCATATTTCGTATGCGAGAGAGCGCACGCCGTATGCGACATCTCATGGCGAGTCTCGGCACTAACTCCCCGTGAAGCCCGATTAGGCCGTCAAAGGGTTGCCTCGTCAGTGCTATGTTTGAAATAATTAGGGCTCCGATACGTTCGCCCTATTTGGGCCCGATTTGGTTCTGTTGTAATTATACCGATTTCTTTAAATATGGGTTGCCCAATCAAAAACCGACAAGGTCCTCAACGGGTTGCTTTAGGTCAGCCATATTGTAAGTAAGCCTGGCAACCTTGGCATTGCCCTGTCATGGCCTAACCTGTTGGTGTTATGGCAATTCATGACAGGGCATCCAGATTCAAGCCCGACAAGGTCCTCAACGGGTTGCCTCAAGTCAGCCATATTTTCAGTAAGCCTGGAAACCTTGGCACTGCCATGTCGGGACCCAACCTGGCGGTTTTATGGCAGTTCATGACAGGGCATCCACGTTTAAGCCCGACAAGGTCCTCAACGGGTTGCCTTAGGTCAACCATATTGTAAATAGGCCTGGCAACCTTAGCATTGCCCTGTCGGGGCTCAACCTGGCGGTGTCAGGGCAATTCCTGACAGGGCATTCACGTCCAAGCCCGACGAGGTCCCGACTTAAGTCAGGGCCTCCCTAGAATTTTTACGCACGGGGGGCTCTTGTTGATTTTTTCTAGAATTACTTATCAACAAGACACGCCAATTGAATATATTTTAAAATATTCCAGAGTTTACTTGATTTTTTCTAGAATTACTTATCAACAAGACACGCCAATTGAATATATTTTAAAATATTCCAGAGTTTAACTTGATTTCAATTCTTTTTTAAATTTTCAATATATGGGTCATTCCGTGACAAATCGACCATTTTTAAGGCCAACCCCTTTCGATTTGACTGATTTTTTTTTCCTTTTTCACCCTATTAAAAACGTTTTTCAGGAAGTTTTCAAATTTGTTTACCCAACGCAAAAAAAAACTTTTTTTTTTGAAGTAGCTATAACTTCGTCAAAAATGGACTAATTCGGACGTTTTTTTTCGAAATTTTCATCTTCAAATGTACGTTCCGAATAAAAATACAAACAAATTTTAATACACTAGAGGAAAAAATTAAGGGCTCAAAAAAAATTCAAAATTTTTAGTGGTTTTTAACAATGACGTATCTCAGTGAAAAATTGTCGTATCGAGGTCTAAAAACAAGCATATTCAAGCATTAAGTTTCTAGTTTTTAGATCGTTCAGCAAAAAAATTTGCGAAGCCACAGGTTTCACGCAATCATGAGAAACGCTAAAAAAAAAATTTGGCAAATTTGTATCTTTTTTTTTGCTGCAATCACTTGGAAAAAAAAATTTCCAGCTAAAACATTACATGGACCGGATAGCTTGTTTATTTAGCTTCAATTTGCTTTTTTGAGATCTTGCTGCGACCATTTCTCGCTGCGATATCGGACTTTTAATGGGAAAAGATCCTTTTGTGTTTGACCATTGATATCTCAGCAACCAATGATCGCACAGAAATCAGAAAAGGCGTTCCACAAACTTGAATCAATGCTCTACAAGGATTGTCGATGGTTTTTTGAAAAAAAAAAAAAAATTCCATCCTTGCCATGAATTTGAAAAAACAGGAGAAAAAGCACTATTTATGGTTTTTTTTAAGAAAATCAACGGCAAAATTGAAAATATTGATAAAACGACTAATGTTGAGCGTGACTTTTACAGCTTAATATACCTACAAAATCCCTGTAAAGTTTCAATTCGATCTATCGAACGGTTTTTTTGTTTCAAGCAATCAAATTTTTGAAAAAAATTGAAGGATCATTGTTTATTGCCCCTTAAAACGTCATAATCATTATTAAAATAAAAAAAAGAAATTTTTTTTTCGCACATTTCCCCCATTTTTATCGCAAACAGCGTTTAAATTTATGGAAAAAAAATTCCCAATGTTTTTTTGAAATTTTTTTGAATTTTTTTTTTCTAATTCAAGGATTATCCCAGCAAACACAGTTCCGAAATAGTTACGAAAATGTTACGTAACGTGTGTTACATTGGACATAACATTTATGTCACAAACTCCGTGAATGAAGCAGAGTTTGTTCTCAAATATGTCATCCTATGAACAAGTCACAGATACGAAACATCTACGAGAAATAATAATGAAATAAACTCATACCCAAGATGTAACATATTCAGCTCATAGATGTAACAAACTCATCACATAGCCATAACAAACTCAGATAATAGATGTAACAAACTCAGATCATAGTTGTAACAAACTCAGCTCATTGATGTAACTCCTACGAAACGAAACGTAACCCTGGTAACGCATAATACTCGTAACAATGATGTCAATGTGATTTCGTGGTTACAGGTAATTTACGTATATACATATTTTATAAACAAATTACAAGAAATTTGTGTATTTCCAACCTACATATTAGGTTGAAGTTTTATTTTTATTTCAACATTTAAAAAGTACATTTTAATTATAATTTAGAATTTTTGTAGAATACCTACAAATATGATGTATCGTCATTTTGATTAAAGTCAAAATTGTGACCAGGACAATGCCTGGAAAGTTCAAAATAGGCTAACAATTTCAAAGCAGGCCTGCAACTCTGAAATAAAGAGCAGAAAACATGTGTCATGCTCATCTCATGGGAAAATGAGTTACGAAGGAAATGAGACGTCGTAGAACAAAATCTGTCTATCAATTCTTTCTGAATCATGCGCAGAGTGTAAAAACTCAAAGCTAGGTTTTTACACAGTGTAAGAACTCAAAACTGGGTTCTTACACTCTGCGCATGATTCAGAAAGAATTGCTAGATAGATTTCGTTCTACGACGTCTCATTCCCTTCGTAACACTTTTTCCTATGGGATGAGCATGGCCCATTTTGATTAAAGTCAAAATTGTGACCAGGACAATGCCTGGAAAGTTCAAAATAGGCTAACAATTTCAAAGCAGGCCTGCAACTCTGAAATAAAGAGCAAAAAAAATGTGCCGTGCTCATCCCATGGGAAAATGAGTTACGAAGGAAATGAGACGTCGTAGAACAAAATCTGTCTATCAATTCTTTCTGAATCAGCCGCAGAGTGTAAAAACTCAAAGCTAGGTTTTTACACAGAGTGTAAAAACTCAAAACTGGGTTCTTACACTCTGCGCATGATTCAGAAAGAATTGCTAGATAGATTTTGTTCTACGACGTCTCATTTCCTTCGTAACACTTTTTATTATGGGATGAGCGCGGCAAATTTTGATTAAAGTCAAAATTGTGACCAGGACAATGCCTGGAAAATTGAAAATAGGCTATCAATTTCAAAACAGGCCTGCAACACAGGAAGAAAGGGCAAAGAGAAATTAAGCGAACGTGCAACGCGAATAAGGTTATAAACCAAGTAAGGGAAATTCCTGGGTGTTTTTCCATCACGGCAAATACGCATATAACTTGTTTTTTTCTTTTACATAAAGGGATCACATTAAACTTACCTCTTGCAATGTATGCTGTATTATTCTGGTTTATTCTGTATTACGTTGGATTATTCGATATCACCTCCTTGTACTTTACACTCACATATTGTTTACGTTCCTTAATCGACATAACCTTAAAATGATTGAAGACATTTCTCGTAATATATGATACGTATATGTTGCGGATTTGTTACAAGAAATGACTTGTGACATTTATGTCACACATTATACATATTTGCTACGTAGCCTATACTACGAGATTATAATATCACCAATGTTCTATAATTGTTACAGCAATGTTCTATAATTGTTACGGATTTGTTACAAGAAATGTCTTATTACATTTATGTCATAGCCTATACTACGAGATTATATTATCACCAATGTTCTATAATTGTTACAGCATCGACTCGTAACAGTTTGACAAGTTTACAGTACATGTAAGTATCTCGTATAAGAGTGACGAGATCTTGACGTATCAATGTTACGTATTTGTGATGTCTATAGTTTTTCGTAATTCCTACATCTTTCATTGGCATCCTTACTACATATCGTCAGGACGTATTATATACATCTCGTTTACGTGCGTTATGAAAAATTTACGAATTTGTGATGAACATTGTATGACGTAGTTATTACATTTCAATTATACGTAAATGTTTCGTAAATCATCCAAGTGTGTTTGCTGGGATGTTTATTGCCCCTAAACACTTCATAATCATTATTGGAAGGAACAAAAAATTGTGTGTGCTTTTTCCACAGTTTCATCGCAAACAGCGTTTAAATTTATGGGAAAAAAGAATCGACAAAATTAATTTAAAAAAATCGAAAATTCTTTGAAATTTTTTTTACCGTATATTTAAACGCTGTTTCCGATAAAAATGTGGAAAAAGGAAAATAAACAATTTTTCGCACTTTAATAATCATTGTGACGTTTAAGGGCAGAAACATGATCCTTTAATTTTTTTCAAAAATTTGATTGCCTGAACCAAAAAAACCGTTCGAAAGATCAAATTAAAACGTTGCGAGCAGCTTATGAGTATATTGAGCTGTAAAAGTCATGCTCAACATTAGTGGTTTTGTCAATATTTTCAATTTGGCCGTTGATATTCTAAAAAACCATAAATAGTCCTTTTTCTTGTGTTTTCGCAAATACATGGCAAAGATGGGAAAAATTTTGTTTTTTTCTAAAACCCATCGTCAATCCTTATAGAGAATTAATTCAAGTTTGGAAAACGTTCCTTCTGATTTCTGTGCGATCACTGGTTGCTGAGATATCAATGGTCAGACACAAAAGGATCTTTTTTTCATTAAAAATGAAGCTCAATAAACAAGCTATCCGGTCCATGTAATGGTTTAGCTGGAAAAAAATTTCCAAGTAATTGCAGCCAAAAAAAAAAGATACAAATTTGCCAAATTTGTTTTCTCGGTATTTCTCAGGATTGGGTGAAACCTATAGTTTCGCAAATTTTTTGCTGAAAGATCTGGAAACAAAAAACTTGAAGCTTCAAAATTCTTTTTTTAGACCTCGATACGACAATTTTTCACTGAGATACAGCATTGTTAAGAACCACTGAAAATTTTCGAAATTTTTTTTGATCCCTTAATTTTTTCCACTAGTGTATTAAAATTTGTTTGTATTTTCATTCGGAACGTACATTTGAAGATGAAAATATCGAAAAAAAACTTGCGAATCCCTCAATTTTTTCAGTGAAGGGAGGAATCGGCTGCGTTTCGGCTAGTGGTTCCAAATAAAATTGGACAATTTTTGTATAACGTTTCGATGCTTATTCGGATACTCTTCAGATTCATTATTTTTAAAAATTACATTCATCTTAGTCTTATTTTGTATAATAAATTTTGATATGTTTTGACGTGGTTTACATTATAAGTTTATGTGTTGTGTGTCATGACTGACCTGAATTTTTATGAGTAATTTTTGATCATTTGATGAATCTTGGATGATATTCATTATGAATTTATTGTATCAAGACGGGTCGTTTTCTTGCGATCTTCGATGTCTGCGAGAGAGAGGGTTTTTATATTTTAGTGCTTAGTCAATGTTCTTTGTGAGAAGGTGTGTTTATGTTATTTACCTATGATTTTCGTATTTGATATTTTCCAAGATTCATTTTTGATCAAAATTAACAATTTTCACTACATGACGTTGTTAAACGGTCAAGATGTTTCGAGAGCTTAGTAACGACTGAGTATTAGAGACGAGTGAGGAGGTTGGGGCAGTGGGATCGAGTATTGAAGAGTGGGGGTATCTGTTACGGTTGAGGAAGTTGCCGTTAAGGGCAGGGTAAAGTATTTAAATTTTTTTTTCATTTTTTTAAATTTTTTCAAATGAATGCATAATATCTCAAGAATATTGTGTTAAAATTTCAAGTCGATCGGAGTAAAATTGACGAAGTTATGAGTATTTGAGCGTCTGTTGCTCCATGCCGGGTTTTATACCTGGGCGGCAGCTGCGCGGCGCGCTATCTTGATGGAAGCCTTTTGCTCAACGGACCTGGCATCGACGACTTTGAGTAAGTATAAGAAAATTATCGAGTTTTATTTTGAATTGCTAAAAATTCAAAGGTAATTGAAAAATCTGAAAAAATTCATACGTATTCAGAAAACTGAACGAATCACGAAAAAAAATTGGGTTGCGGGGAAATTTGTTTACTAATTTTTTTTTTCATCATTTTGTTAATAACATTTTCTTCTCACTTTTTTAAACTCTGAGGTCCTTTATAAATTCTCAAAAATTTAAGAGAGGTGTTTTGTGAAATAAGCCCATCTGGACAAATTTTTATTTTCAATCGATAAAAAATAATAGAAGGAAATGTTGGCCCACCCCATGTTGGGCGGCATTTTTTCCGGAATTGATTCAAGTATTTTTTGGGGGGAAAAAAAAAATTCGAACGGCGAAGTTCGAAAAGATGATTTTTCTCGAAAAAGTAACAAATTTCATAGATTTTAATATCTTAAAATTTTTTTCTATTTTTTTTCGGCAAGTACATTCAAAGATAAAAATGTTGAAAAAAAACGTCCCAATTAGTCAACTTTTGAAGAAGTTATAGCTATTTGAAAAAAAACCTCTTTTTGGGTTGGGTACAGAAATTTGAAAATTTTTTTTAATGGGGTCGAAAAGGAAAAAAATCAGCCAAACCGAAAGGAGTCTGGTTTAAAAGTGGTTGATTTGACATGGAATGCCCCATACATTTTTTTTAAATCTTTTTTTTCAAAGAAAATTGAAAATAGTTAATTCGAGGTACAATTATGAAACTGTCGCCAAATACCGGTTTTTTAGAATTTTAGGCGAAATCGCTCGAGGGTTTTTTTTTCTTAAAATATTCTTTGACGCTCTATCTTTTTGAATTTTGCAGGTAACGATCTCAATTTGTTTGAGCAAATGCACCACGTGACCATATTGATCGCTAATTAATTTTCGACGAAACGGTCAATGGGTTCGGTTTCATAAAAAAATTTTAATTTAAAAAAAATCTAAACATTCCAACTTTTATAATTTTTGAGTTAATTATTGCTCTGACATTTTTTGTGCATGTATACTTAATAATAACAACGGTTGGGATGGAATTTGTGCGAAATCGCTCCAGAGAATTTTTGTTTTTTTAATTGTTTATTTTGTTTTTAATTTTTTCGTAACTACAAACGCAAATAAAAGTACTACAATCAACTACAAATGGTTTTAAATGCGAGTCAACCGTGAAATCTTCATTTTTCGAGAAAGGGGTGTGGATATTATGTCAACCCCCTTAATTTTTTTCGGAGCAATTACAGACGAAATTATTGTCACTACAATCAACTAGAATCCAAATAGCAGAAAAAATAATTTAATTCGAGCAAGTTGCGTGCCAAGTTTACGAAGGTAATAATAATGAACATACTGTCATAAAAAAAGGTAAAGGAGGCTTGATTAACGACGCAAATCAATGAGGAAGCTATGTGTAAATTTCGTTACTGACTTTAAATAGTATTACTTGGTACAATTCAAAGCCGATAACGTTATTTGAACTATAAAATATAGGTACAAAAATGAAAATAGTTAAAAAACAATCTTTTTTAATTTTAAAATTAAAAAGAAATTTTAAACAAATTAATAAAATTGAAAAAAATTGATAGTAAAGGTACCTAAAAAAACCAGTATTTTCCGAGAGTTTCATAATTGTACTTCGGAAAGAACACACTAAAATAACCGTTTTCAATATTCTGTTGTTTTTTTTTAAATCAAGTTTAACTCTGAAATATTTTTAAAAAACATTTGGTTGGTGTACCTTGTTGATAAGTAAATTTGCAAAAATCAACAAGAGCCCACCATAAATATCAATGAAAAAAATAAATAAAAACTGAAAATGACGTTTTTTTCGATTGCTCAGCAAATATTTGGATCAGAGAGTTGAAATTCTTATGAAAACGTTTTTTTTTTTTGGTAAGGATACTGTAGTTTCAAGAACCCACCCAAAAGAAGGCGTTAAAAAGACCAGTTACTATAGTTTTCAAGATATGTGAGCGAAGATTTTATTGTAAAAGTGGGAATCATGAATTAATGTTGAATAAAGACGTAACTTTAATGAAACTATTTTTATTTTATCAACAATTTTAACAATTTCACAACATTATTTATTTAACAGTTTTATTTAACAATTTTATGTTTTCGCAATGATCTCTATAACCGACGAGACAGAGACGAAAAGGAATTTTCGCAATCAATAAACTACCCGTTACCATACGTCGATAACGTGTTTTTGCTCAATCTCCTACTTACCGACGGTCGGCGTTCACGATACCTCATGACCCGCGCTCGGTCATTCGTTCCTCATTGAAACTGAGAGGATTCGAGTCGCGAGTAAGAGAACCCTCGACTTCGCGTATGAATTTTTCTAAACGCTCGATGAAGAGCGACTCTACCTTACCGACAGGACGAGACTGTTACCTTCAAAAAAGTATCCAATAATCCGGCCGAGCATTTATTGTGTGTTTTCGGGTTCAGGAGGGCCACGTCCCGTTAGCACGCGCATTAAACACACGTAAGATCGATCCACGAGAAAATTTTACAGCAGCACATGCGGTTCATGTTTACCACTTAGCGACTGGCTTTTTATTGACCTTGCTTTTTTAAAATTAAAAATCGTGCAATTAATAATACTAATAATAATAATAATAATAATAATAATAATAATAATAATAATAATAATATATAATTTATTATTATCATAAAAATTAATTAGCCACGTAGTTTTTTGATTAGTTTCCAAATTTTCATTCAGAACACTGAAATCGGTAAGCTTTGTGCAAAATACTAATTTGTTCGGGTTTTTTGTAACTTTTTAACATTTCCAAATTTGTTTCAGCCCAGATCGAGTTTTTCCAAATTTCCTTGTCATGTGATACATTTGTATGAACAATTTGAACTAGATAGCTGCGATTATAAAACTTTTCGATCGTTTACAAGCATTCTTAGACAATTTTACGTTTCCAAGCGATTTTCGAAATTTTTCGAAATTTCTTCAAAATCGAAGCCTCAAACGATTTATCTCAAATTCAATTTTTTAAATTAAATCCCGACTATTTTTGCTTTCTACAATTGATCAATCTTGAATTAACATTGATATTTGACCTCTGACGGATGATCAGAGTAGAAATAAATCTGACGAAAGTTCAATCGAAAATTCCACTTTGATAAATTTTTCATTTCTACATAGCAAATAACGCTGCAATATGGTCAACAAATCCCTCTCACACTCCCTAAATATCTTTTCTTCCTCCTCTTATTTTATTTTTATTATTCCGCAACATTTGAGCCAACGATCGAACTAAGAATAAACTTTAAGCGCGTTTCCCTCACAGAGTTAAGCCTCGTGCAACGCTGTAGGTGTAAGCTACATCGTAGTATCAGTAGGCTTGTTTCAATCCACCGCGTCATCAAGCGTGCTTGATGACCGTTTTTCTTAATGCCTATAGGTAGTTATTCTACCTGCTTTAGCGATTTATCGACTTACAACCGAGTTCACGTAACGCTGATAGCCTTATGCGACTCGGAAGATCCGCTTAGGGCGATTGTTCGAGAAGGAAAAAAAAAATGTTTCCCACGGTCTTTCACGGTCGTGGTCATCGTGAAATAAAGTGATAAAAAAAACGGTAGCGTGAGAGGAGGACTGATGATAGAGCCTCATTGGCTTCCAGATAAATCACCAGTAGAGATAGAGGACAGATAGTCATCAAACAGTCGAGCGAGACAATGGAACTCCTATCCAAAAATTTAGACCAACCGAAAAGGGACCCAGAGAAGGTTCAATATTCAAATCACGACCCTAAAGATAACGGATGAAGACAGAACCCGATGGCCATTTATAAATGGAACGCCTACCCTATTCTGGAAACCTATGAGGCTAATTTATGCAGTATTTGTCAGACAGAAGACTCAATCTAGTTTGGATGTTAATTACAACCGGTTTTAATAATCGGGAACATGTTTCAAGATTGTTTAACATAGAGCATGTAACTAAGCATTGGGCCTTAATTAATCCGAGAAGTATTGGGTTTGTAATGTAGCAGTTGTTAATGCAGCCCAAATGTTTGCATTATACTGGAGAATGCATTATAGGTAGGAGCAATTTATAGCCTTGCGGTACCTACAGTTTTCATTAACTGCGACGCTGGAATGGCAGTAAGATGGCACACCCACCTGAGCTATAAGTTATACTTTGATTTGAAATAACGAATAGGTCGGAGTAGTCAATACCTAGAACTGAGGATCAAAGCGATTGCAACACAATTAAAGAAGGAGTAGAAATAGTTGGAGGACCCATGCGAACAGTCAGTAATAACTGGTCTTGGAATAGTATAATTAATAGCTGGGCGTGGTCCGTACCTGAAGCTGAAGATCGAAGGGGTATTACGGACTGGGAGGCTATTTGAGAAATTACAATGGACGGGACACTCACCTAAATGGTGAGTATGAGTAGTGTTTAGAATATAAACAGTGGATAAGTGCGCTTGGTCAATATCCAAGGCTTCAGCCGAAGAGGTTTTAATCGGCTGCCATGCAACTTAACAGTGGCGGTAGATGGGACATCTACCCAAACTGTAAGTAATAATAGGAGTTAAAGAGATCAACCATTACCTGTCACTCCAGTCCAAAGGGTTTTGATTAACTGCGACGCAGGAATGGCAATAGGATGGCACACCGACCTAAACCGTAAGTAATAATTGGATTTGAAATAGGATAACGAATAGGTCAGAGTAGTCAATACCTGAAACTAAGGTTCAAAGCAACTGCGACGCAATTAAAGGAGAAGTAGTAATAGTTGAAGGGCCCATGCAAACAGTTAGTAATAAGTGGTTTCGGAATGGAATAATTAATAGCTCGGCGTAGTCCGTACCTGGAACTAAATGTCGAAGGAGTTTTACGGATTGGGAGGCCATTTGAGAAATAAAAATAGACTGGACACCCAACCAAATGGTAATTACGAATAATGTTTAAAATATAAACAGTGGATAAGTGCTCTTGGTCAATATCCAAAGCTCCAGCCGAAGAGGTTTTAATCGGCTGCCATGCAACTTAACAGTGGCGGTAGATGGGACATCTACTCAAACTGTAAGTAATAATAGGAGTTAGAGGGATTAACCTGTCACTCTAGTCCAAAGGGTGATTAACTGCGACGCAGGAATGGCAATAGGATGGCACACCCACCTAAACCGTGAGTAATAATTGGATTTGAAATAGGATAACGAATAGGTCGGAGTAGTCAATACCTGAAACTGAGGTTCAAAGCAACTGCGACACAATTAAAGGCGAAGTAGCAATAGTTGGAGGGCCCACGCAAACAGTTAGTGATAAGTGGTTTTGGAATGGAATAATTAATATAGCTGGGTGTAGTCCGTACCTGGAACTAAAGGTCGAAGGGGTTTTACGGATTGGGAAGCTATTCGAGAAATTACAATGGATGGGACACCCACCTGAATAGTAAGTACGAATGAGGTTTAGAATGTAAACAGTGGATAAGTGTGCTTGGTCAACACCTAAAGCTGCAGCCGATGCTATAGCTGTGGCAATAGATGGGACATCTACCTAAACTGTAAGTAATAATAGGAGTCGAAGGGATTACCTACTCCAAAAGGTGTTTATTCACTAGAACACAAGTCCAGCAGTACCCTACTAAAAAGTTAGGATTAATGGGATCTGCAATACAATAGTGAACGTAGATAACACACGCACACAAACAATAAACAATGATGAGTGAGTAATAGTTACAGTTTTGAGGCTTTCGCGGCCAGAGTCATAACTAGGTTGTCTCTGGGTAGGGCATATGAAACAATTATGTCGTGAGATTATTCAAGCTCTCCTACCCTGAATCTTTTGCGTGTAAATGTTGTTGTCTACGATTTTCATACGCTATACTGGCATTCATTCGCTAGTATTGTCGACTTTGCAATTTGACGATATCAGAGTGATCTCATCCAACTGCTGTCTGTCCTCATCAACACGGAAGCACGCGCTTTATTAGATTCACCGCTACCCAGGATTAATTTTAAAATGCTGTACAGACCTGTGCTTGGTAGCAAAGACCACGTTATAGTTTACCACCGCGTGTGGCTATTATAATTAAGTATTACTTGGCGCGAGATCCAAACGGGATTCTCGTAATGGAACAGCACGAGGAATTCGCCACAAACCGTTACGACTCTACCCCAAAAAAAGACATTGGATATAATTCGAGAAAATACACATCACGAGACAATTTTATCGGGTATCGTAGATTCAAGAATCTTTAAGAAGCATATTATTTATCATTTTGCTTTGTTTTTGCGGAATATACATTTATGAACCGTCATAAATGTCTCAATGAGTTCTGTAAGAGTTATGTTGATCCTTTTCGTTGAATGCTATAAACCAATGAATTCCTTAAGCGCTTCCATGCCCCTGGCATTTTAAAAAAATCGATATTCCCCAACGATTCTCTCTATTATCGGAAATTTAAAAAAAAACTTTGGAAAATTCAGATTAGTTACAAAGTTATACAATTTTTGGACATCATCTGCAAGATTACTGAGTAAATTTTTAATTTTTTTTCCAAAATCTTGATAACTGTTTGCATTATAGGCTGACAAGATTTTGTTTCTATTTGTTGGTTAATGTTTTTTTTCAAGATTTCTTTTGGCACGATCAAACGTTTAATTAAAAATGTTCAATAGACATTCTTTTATATATTTTTAAATAATAAACTACAAGAGAATTTTTCAAATTTGCGTACTTTTGTCAACGCACAGGGGTGTGTAAGCTCTCAATAGTCGTCTTCGCACGCAATAGTGTATCATAGTCCTGACGAATATAATTTCTGATCATCGTGGTGAGAGCCACGACCCCGACAATTATTTTCACCCAACTCGTGCCCGGCGAAAATCCGATGGATTTATACGTTTCTACAATAATAGCAGAGGAAAGTTTCTAAAAGTGCTCGCTGGTTTCTCAATCTTGAATCGTGTCGGTGATCGAAAATTTCCTATCAAGAGACGTGGTAGCGTCTCGAGACAAGTACAGTTGCCATACTTACCGAAATGTTTTTCGACGGAAATAAAAATTCAGTACTAATTCATGGAAATTGTCATTAAAATATCAAATTTAGATCTGATTTTGCGTAGTTGAGTCCATTCAGGTATATCTACGCCATATATGATGATGATTCCCTTATTTGCTAATTTTTTTAATTTCCATTGTTTTCGATAATTATTGTTCGTTAATAATATTTTATTGATTTAGCTATTTTTTTCAATTATTTTCCGTCAAGATTTTTTCGTATTTTTTTTAATTTTGGATACGCCCTTAAAAATCATGAATGCAGAACTAACATTATATTAGTAAAATATATATGGGGCGATCTATCTCAAATCGGACAGTTAAAAAAAAAAATTCATTTACCTAATTTTTTAATATTTTTTAGTACCAATCAAAAGACCCTTCTTGGTAAATTTTAATATTTTGCTTATTACCCGTGCACAAGATATCAATTTTTTTTTAACCGCTGTTGTTTCGGTCTTTTGGTCATAACTTTTTTAATAATGGTCCAAATTAAATATTTTTTTTACAAAATATTTGTTTTTTATAGCTTTCCAGAAACAGAAAATACAAAAAAAATATTTGACGTGTTTTTAAATAAGTTTTTTGAGTTTTCGACTTTGAATCGTGTTTTTAAAAAAGAGTGCATATTTTGATCTTTTTGACAAATTTTTATTTTAAACTTTTATCTTTGCAACAACTTTTAAGACCGGTCCGGTTGTGGGCCCTCCAAAATTACTATTTCTTTTTCGATTTTTTAAAATAAAAAGAAAAAAATGTCTACAAATCATTATGAATATCAATTTTTGTTTCTATATACAGTGTATAGTTTTTTTTTCATTATTTAGAATTTATTTTGAGACTTTTTTATTGTGAACTGATTCATAAACTTGAAGTTAGAAGTTTAAAATAACAAAATTTCAAAATATCAAAATATACACTCCCTCTTAAAAACACGATTCAAAGTTTAAGAACTCAAAAAATTTATTCAAAAACACGTCGAATATTTTGTTTGTATTTTTTTCCGAAAAAACCATAAAAACAAAAATGTTAAGATAAAACAACTCAATTTGGACCATTATTAAAGAAGTTATGACGAAAAACCAAAAAAAGGGATTTTTCTTAAATTTAATATCTTGTGAACGAGTAATCGAAAAAATCTCAAAATTGTCGAGGAAGGGTCTTTTGATGGGTACTAAAAAATATAAAAAATTTAAGAAATGAAAAAAAAAAATCAAACTATTCGATTTGGGATGAAACGCCCCATATGCTCGTCAATAAATATTGTTTAAATTGAAAATTAAAAAAAAAAAAAAAATGTGCATAAAAACATTTACAAATTTAATCATTTACTTACTTGAAAAACGAATTATTTACAAAATTGACAATTCAAGAATTTAAAAATCTCAAACCCATCATACAGGCTACTCTGCCTGCGAAGCTTTGGAAAAGTTTGTATCGGATAAAAACTTTAATATCTAAACGATATTGGACATTCCCGCTTTATTGATAAATTTGCCAATATTTAATAAGCAGTTGGGAATAAAAACTTGCATAGCCTACATAATAGAGCGGGAGGCCGCGATGAAAAATAAAGTGGCACGAATGTAACAACTAGATTCATATATACCGTAGGAAAAAAATCGCACCGTTCAAAAACGATTTTTCTATTATCAAATTCCATTAAATTCTTCAAGTTTGAAATTAAGAGTACCGAGTCAGCGTGAAATCGGAAAAAAATCTTTTTTTATTTTATTTTTTGTTCACGTTTTACAAACCCTTTGCACCTTTTTACCAAGCCATAGACCCCAATTTTGAAAAATTACAAAGTTACAGACGAATCAGTAAAAGTAGAATTCTGAAAATTTCGAAATCCATTTTTTAAATTCTGCCATTTTTTCCACAGATTCTGTATAAATAAGTAATATATATCATGATTAGAAAGTGGGATGCGGCTGCCTCATTTCTCTTTGATAATTTTTTTCTTTTAGTTTCTAAAATTAAAAAAAATAATAATAATTTCTAATATTTCTTATAGGAGTGAAAAAATAAAATAAAAATAAAACATGTCTTGGAAAGTTTTTATATTTTGCATATTTTCCAAAGTAAATGAGAAAAATCGTTTATTGAAAAAAAACATTCTCATTTATTTCGAAAAATATGCAAAATATTGAAATTTTTCATATGATACTTGTATGGACCAATCGAAACAGTCAAAATACGTGATTGGCCCTTACAACTCTCCAGACCAATCAAAACACTCGAAAGAAGTGATTGGCCCTTACAATTCTACGGGCCAATCAGAAAAATCGTCTAAAGTAATCAGAAAGTGCCTCGAAAAATGTAGTAAGTTGCGAAACACACGTTCGCGTGTGGTTTATTTTTTTTGTTGTATTCAATTATTTTCATCAGTTGTTTCTTGTTTATTTTTTTTCAAATGTAATACATTAGAGATTTACGCTAATCAATCGAGAAATTACGTGCAAGTGCTTTGTCGATCTCGACAAACGACACGAGCAGTTTCACAGTGGTTAGTGACACTTCATATGTTCATATGTTTATATGTTTATCATAATAAATTATTGAGGTTTATTGAGGTTGTTAAAACATATGTTTATATGTTTATCATAATAAATTATTTTCAAAAACAATGGTGTTCGCTGTATTTGCGAAATAATAAAATTAATTTTCATACTCATCTAAAATTTTTTCAGTGAATGAATTCGATGTTGTGCTTTGTATACAGATTATAACCTCTAAACTGTCAATGGCAGAGTTTCGAGCTATTTTCAAATTTATAGCAATTTTTTAATAATAATTTTTTTAAATTAAAATCAATGAAGAACATAAAAATTGAAAAACCGTGACGAGCGTGTAAAAAATTTGTTTTTCTTCGTGTAATAACCTTTACAATTATGGTTTATTATGCAGGTGCATTAATGAGTGAAGCCGAGGACTGAGGAAACCTCTTTTTACACCTTCGACTTGGGAGGCTGTTTCCCGAAACCTGGATCTTCGAATACGCTGCGCGCAGTCCTGGCCAAACCGCTTAATGAATCTTATCCCGCGACGTCTCTTTTTCTTTGTAATACTTTTCCGGACCGCTTGTATGTGGCACATTTTCATTAAAATTAAAATTACATTGTGTGCAATGTTCTGAAAACCAACAAGTACGCTTCGCGCACTCGTTGGGGGGCTTCGCCCCCCAACCCCCCTTAACGTTTTGTTGGGGGGCTTTGCGCTCCGTATTCTTGACCATTATCTTAATTTATTCGATATGTAAATACTACATTGTTTTTATGTTATTGAACATTGTTTTTGATAATATTAAGTCACATTTTTCATTCTCAATGGGGGCATTGATTCATAAAGTTAATGACGATGAGTTAATGATATTAGTAGGCACTCACAATTTCATAATATAATGATCATATATTTTGTTTTTGTGATATATTTTGAATGTTGGTTAACATGTCCCTTAGGGACGTTTTAATAAGCACTCACACCGTTATTTAAACGCTTTGATTCATTGTGAACATCGAGTAGCCGTATAAATTCTGTTAATCATAATTAAAAAGACAGATTTGAATATAATCAATATGATATAAAAGTATCTAAACAATCATATCATTTAAATGTTTTGAGAGATTATATTCTCAGAATTGTTACAATATCAGGCAGTAATGAAGAATATTAGTGACATTTGAGATGGGCCGAAAAATTTGTAATTGGTATCGACGTATTACTAATTATGCCGGATAATTATTTACGGATATCTATTAATTACTAACTGTGCCCGACAATCAGTAACTAGAAGTTAATCATTATCCCTTGTCCCCCATAGCTAGTATTCAGTAAATACTAATTACTAATTATGCCCAATCATTAGCAATTAGCACTGACGAATTACGACTGTTCTGCAATAGTTAAAAACTAGTTCCTACTAGTTACTAATTGTGGTAGATAATTATCACCAATATTGATATTATTTATCGCCAATTATGCCGAACAATTAGTAAAATTGGCATCGACGTATTACAAAGTATGCGGCATAATTAGTGAATGGTATCTATTACTAACTACATATGTTCTACAATCAGTAAATGGTATTTAATTATTATTTTTCCCCTATAAATAGTATTCAGTAGTTACTAATTACTAACTATGCCCTCTAATCAGTTACTGGTATTCAATAATTATTACTTTTCCCCTATAATTAGTATTCAGTAATTACTAATTACTAATTATGCTCAACAATTAGTAATTAGCAATAGTGAAAAACTGGTTCCTCATAATTACTAATTCTGATGATCATTAACTGATTCTAGCTGCTTACTCATTGAGATGGGAAATTATTGATTAGTAATTAGTAACAAAATTTTAACTATAAATGCATTTTCCTGGGAATTGTGTTTTTGCTTTCTCATAACGCTTTGCGCTTTTGACAAAGCAGATATATCTGAAGAGCGGTTCGGGCGATCGACTTGAAATTTAGTATGAAAGTAGACCATGTATATCCCTATACTCAGAGCATTTTTTTTTCAACTTGCAAAATAATTGTCAATTTGGCAGGACTTTGAATTTCTTGTAAAATGTTTGTGGGTCGTCTTACTTTTGTAATTCTGCAGCTATCGCCCTGATATTTTATGTACAGATACACGTTATAATAAGGACGGTCGGGATTGAATTTGGGAAAAATCGCTGAAGAGGTTCGCTTTAAAAAAAATTATTTTTCGCAAAAAATTTGTAAGTTCTATACTTTTGTAATTTTGCATCTATTAAGCTGAATTTATTTGTGATGGTACATTCAATGACAATGAAAAATAATACTGTACTTAAGAAAAATCGCTTAAGAGGTTCAGTTTAACAATTCTTTTTTAAATAAAAAAATAATAATTTGTTAACGCTCCAGCATTTGCATTTTTAGAAGTATCAAGCGAAATTTTTTTGCACAAATGCACTAGATGACAAAAATGGTTAGTGTTGAATTTGGTGGGAAACGCTCGGAAGGTTCACTATCAAAATTTTTTTGAAATTTTCGGAAAATACTTCTGAACACCAAGTTTTCTAATTTAGCAGCTATTGAGTTCACTTTTTTAGCACCAATACACTAGAGGATAAAAATGATTAATAATGTAATTGAACGGAATCGCTAAAAAGTCTAGCAAATTTGGGCATAACTTCTTCATTCGTTTCCGTCGTTCGTGAAGCTTCCTCTATGAGGAAGACACAATAATAAACATACATGCCATCAAGAGAGTTAAGGAGGTCCTCATAAAGGAGACTTGACGAACGACGGAAAACAATGAGGAAGCTATGTTGAAATTTCCAATTTGCAGATTTTTGTTTTAGTATCAAGTAGCAAGTAAATTGTTTTTGATCTGGTACAGTGGAAGTTGAAGTGATCTCCGGTCGGACTGTTTGCGAATTTCAGACTTATCCATACTCGTACTGTATTCATCGATGCGTGTAAATATATGCGCATGAAAAAAACGTACACGAAACCAGAATTCCGTTGATAACGATTCGGTAAGGGTTTTGCTGCGTACATATGCGAGAGAGAGAGAGAGAGAGAGAGAGAGAGGGAGAGAGACCCACACGGAATCGAGTGTCCATTGGACGTCCATCCATCATCCATAGATCCTTAACATGTCGACATCCACGATGGACGCAATACGGACATACATTGAACATCTATGGTATACTTTTGATTGGACAAAATGCGATGGATCACACAGGACGTATATAGTATGTCCACAACCCGTACCATTTTTTGAGCTACAAATATGCACAACAAGGCCATCCGTGGTATGTCCATAGGTAGACATTAAAAAGCTTTTAATTCAGGATAGTAATTGAATATCCATTGGACGTTCCGGGTTCGTAAACGAAAATCATATTTGGAGGACGTCAATTGAACATCTATCGGATGTTCCATGTAGCATGTTCATATAGACGTGAACCTAGAACGTCCAATAGATGTCCAATTTCTATCCTGAATTAAAAGCTATTGAATGTCTACCTATGGACATTAGACTGGCCGTTATTTGGCGTTAAAATTAATTTGACCCGTGCCGCCCCCTAAATCGGTTTGAAATACGTAAAAAGTAAAGCTGTAATTTTTTCAGATTAAAAAAAAAAAGTTTAACCCCTGACCACGGAGGTTGAAGTTTTCCATTTAAAATACATGGGGTTTTCCTGCGATTGCAGTCACTATTTTATTGTCGGCCTGAATATGTTCGTAAAATCTTGGAATTTTCAGAGATTAGTTTACAAGCATGTTGCTACATGGAAAAAATTTCCAAAACCCCTACCCTCAAAATGTTGTACAACATCACCATAATAATTATAATTTTTTTTTTTTAATTTAAAAATTTTTTTTTCCCTCGTTTCTTTCTTAAATCTATTTAAAATAGAATAATTTTCTAAACGAGTTTTAAATTCTTGAGTATTGTCTCCTTTTTTGCGTCTATTTTATTAAATAATCGCGAGATCTACCGTACACTTACTGTTCAATTAATACCCAATTAATTGGCTGTAAATTCACGATGTACTACTGCGTCGTATCGTGGCTCGATTGATCAAGAGGTCTCGAATGTCACTCTTAAAAAATTCAGGAACCACTTATGGTACCTGAATGCCGAGGCAGCTGCGATGTCAATTTTGACGAAAATGTGTCATTTGATGTTAAGCGCAAATGGTTTTGGAATTGAATCCACACGAAGAAATCGACGAATTATTCCCCAAACGGACCCAGGTCAATTAAAAAGATGTTGGTGGTTACTATGACAAAGAAATGGATCATTTCGTAACCCCTCAAACGCTCAACTTTTTCCGAAGGTTTGGAATTGATCACGAATTTCTAAAGACTGATCCATCCGTTTGGAGTCAAAATGAAAATTACGCAATCGATTTGGAAATCACAAAACAATTAACAGTGATCAACGACGTCGCGGAGAGAGGTGTTCGTCTGTGTCACTGATTACAACGAAATACTCACACGTAACGAACAACAAAAACAGTTTATTTTACAAATTGTAACTGAGCATCAAAAAAATCATCCAGACGCAAAAAAAGAGACAATGCTAAGGAATTTGTAACTCGGTTAGGACATTATTCTATTTTCAATACATTTATAAAAAAAAACGAGGAAGAAAAAAAATTAAAAATTTTAAAAAGAAAAATTATAATTATTATGGTGATGTTATACAATATTTTGAGGGTAGGGGGTTTGGAATTTTTTACCATATAGCAACATGCTTGTAAACTAATCCCTGAAAATTTTAAGATTTTACAAACATATTTAGGCCCACAGTAAAATAGTGACTGCAATCGCAGGAAAACCCCATGTATTTTAAATGGAAAACTTCAACCTCCGTGGTCAAGGGTTAAACTTTTTTTTTTTAATCTGAAAAAATTACAGCGTCATTTTTTACGTATTTCAATCTGATTTAGGAGGCGGCAGAGGTCAAATTAATTTTAACGCCAAATAACGGCCAGTCTAATGGACATACCATGGATGGCCGTGTTGTGTATATTTGTAGCTCAAGAAATAGTACGTATCGTGGACATACAATATACGTCCTGTGTGATCCATTGCGTTTCGTCCAATCAAAAGCATTCGGCCTTTAGATGTACATTCAAGTATTTTGAGCAGCTACGATATGGATACGCCGCTTGACCGTCATGGGCGGGTTAAAGTATTAGAATTTTTTATTTTTTTATTTTTTTTAAATTTTTTAAATGAATGCATAATATCTCAAGAATATTGTGTTAAAATTTCAAGTCGATCGGAGTAAAATTTACGAAGTTATGAGTATTTGAGCGTCTATTGCTCCATGCCGGGTTTTATACCTGGGCGGCAGCTGCGCGGCGTGCTATTGTTATTTTATCATTTTGTTAATAACATTTTGGAATTATTATTATGCAAAATTAATCTTTTGAGTACCTTCAATATGCATGAATTTTCTCAGATACTTATGCAATCGAGAAGTGTTCTCAAACTTATGTGCAATGAGCGCTAAGCGACCAAACTCTTCTGCGTTTTTCAAACCGTTTTTCTGAGACTTGTCATATTTGAAGTCCGTGTGCACGATAACTCGAAATCTACCGGACCAATCGCTTTGAAATTTTGCACAGTACTTCTTCGCATAATTCACCAGGTATTGTCGAGAGCTTTTTTTTTTTAATAATTACTAATTTTTCAACAACAAATTAGCCGATTTTTTTAGCGAAATGCGGGTTTTTGACTCCCAAGTGCTACGAAAAATCGAAAAATCGAAAAAAATATCCTCCCGTCATTACCTCGAGAAACATCTCCTTTAACAAATGCATTCTGATTTTTTTTTTCAGATGATTCTGTTGCGAGTTATGGTGTACACCGCAAACCAACTTTTTTTTCGAGGCACCTCCGGGGTTCAATTTTCACTCGCTCAATTTTGAATATTTTGCAATGCAAATTTAGGAGAATGTTGTTCGAATGTTACTTTATTATATGTAAATTTTCCAATAAACGAACACCATCCGTTACGCCAAAAAAAAATCTTAAAAACGTGCCTTTCTTGCACCGAATTAACTTTACCCCGCTCTTATATACGTACAAATTACATCTATCGAAGTATAACGCGGAAGTTTATTCTACGTCCACGACACATATTTTTGGAGCTGTAAATATATTCCGCGCGTAACCTAACAGCCAGGGGACGTCCAATAATCATATATGTTGGATGAAAATTTCATACCGGGGAAGTCCATGGACATTCCTTAAGGGTACCCAGTCAGCGTCAAAACGTCGATTTTCGAACATAAATATAAATGTTCGTAGGATTGGTGTAAGCTTCATCAATGATCTATCATTCGACGTATCAATTGTAGAAATTTTTGGCCCTAATTAGAACCCTTAAGGTGCAGCGGTTCTCTTATAAATAATTTTTTGAGATTCACACGCTGCGCGCAATCCTGACCAAACCGCTTGATGGATCTTATCCTGCGACGTCTCATTTTCTTTGTAACACTTTTCTGGACCGCTTGTATGTAACACATTTTTTTTTAGGTTCTCATTATAGAGTTACAGGCCACTTTTTAAATTTTTGAACCATTTTTGGTTTTTAGAGCATCGCACACAATAAAATTTTGATTTTAATGAAAATGTGTCGCATACAAGCGGTCCGGAAGTCTTACAAAGAAAATGAGACGTCCCAGGATAAAATCCATCAAGCGGTTTGGCCAGGACTGCGCGCAGCATGTTCGAAGATCCAGGTTTTGGGAAACAGCCTCCGAAGTGAAATGTTGGCAAAAAGCTTCCGCAGTCCTTCACTCCACTGATTCATCTATCTGCATAACAAACAATATTTTCCAAGGTTATTACAAGAAAAAAATACATTTTTTACGGCTTGTCACGGTTTTTCATTTTTTACGTTTTTTATTATTCTTAATGAAAAAAATTTTTACCAAAACTTTGCTCAAAATTTAAGAATAACTGGAAACTCTTCTGTTGACAGTTTAGAGGTTATATATAGAGGTTATCTGTATACAAGGCACAACATTAAATTCACTCACTGAAAATTTTTTAGAGGAGTATGAAAATTAATTTGATTATTTCGCAAACACAGCGAACACCATTGTTTATAAAAATAAGTGATTATAATAAACATGTGAACATATGAAGATATGAAGTGACACTAACCACTGTGAACCTGCTCGTGTCGTTTGTCGAGATCGAAAAAGCACTTGCACGTAATTTCTCGATTGATTAGCGTAAATCTCTAATATTACATTCAAAAAAAGAATAAACAACTGATAAAAATAATTGAATACAAAAAAAGATAAACCACGAGCGAACATGTGTTTCGCAACTCACTAATAATTTGGTGGTAAAAAAAAAATTAGTAACTAGGAAAACTTACTAGCAAATTTTCGAGGCACTTTCTGTTCAGTTTCAACAATTTTTTTGATTGGCCCGTAGAATTGTATGGGCCAATCACGTCTTTTGAGCGTTTTAATTGGTCCATACATGTATCATTTGAAAAATTTTAATCTTTGGCATATTTTTCAAAATAAATGAGAAAACTTTTTTTTCGATAAAAGATTTTTCTCATTTACTTTGGAGAATATGCAAAATATCAAAATTTTTCAAGACATGTTTTATTTTTGTTTTATTTTTCCACTTCTATAAGAAATATTATAAATTATTATTATTTTTTTTAATTTTAGAAACTCAAAGAAAAAAAAATTCTAAAAAAGAAAGGAGGCAGCCGCATCCCACTTTCTAATCATGATATATATTATTTATTCATGACCCAGAATCTGTGAACAAAAATTAGCAGGATTTGAAAAATCGATTTCGAAATTTTTGAAATTCTACCCCAGTGGACACAGTAATGTTGCAGCAATGTAACGGCAATGTTACCGTTTGTAACATGTAACATTACATGGACGTTACATGTAAGTTACATGTAAGTTACAATTTCCTACTCAGCAATGTAACATTGTTACATAACAGTTATGTAACGTTATGTAACAGTTACGTAACAGTTATGTAACAGTTACGTAACAGTTATGTAACAGTTATGTAACAGTTATGTAACAGTTATGTAACAGTTATGTAACAGTTACGTAACAGTTATGTAATTGTGTTACGTTACTGTAACTAGAATTAATTGTTGTTAAACATGTTATAAAAAATATATAGCTCTCGCAAAATAATTTAATATGCATAGTTTACCGGCCCGAAAGAGATTCATAGAAAAAAAAAATCTGCACGAATTGTCTGATCTAACTTTTCTCAGAGACTGGGAATCGAACCCTCGACCCTACCTAGCATCCTACCTATCTACCTAACACGCTACCGATTATGCTACCGACTACTTATGAATTCTCTCTACTTGTATAATATATGAATGCTGGAGTGCCGAACAAATAATAGTAGTATAATAATGGTAGTAAAATAATAATAATAATAATAATAATAATAATAATAATAATAATAATAATAATAATAATAGTATACGCATTTGATTGAGCAATAAACCATGAAAGTTCGTTTTTTTATTTGCGAATTCCAATCCTCTGATCCCTCATAAGTTATGTAAACTTTATTCCAGAATACCTGAACCCTCATAACTTACGTTACCCTTCATAACTTAATTTCAGAGCTTCTAACCTTTCATAAATTATGTAAGCCCTCAAAACATGTTTGAAAGAGCTGTGACCGCTCATAAGTTAAGTGACCTCTCATAACTTAATTTGGGGGCCTCCGACCCCTAGTGTCATGTGAACTCTCAAAACTTCATTCCAAAATACCTGACCCCTCATAACTTACGCCATCCCTCATAACTTGATTTCGCGACCCCTGACCCCTCGTAGTAAAAATGTTTACAGTGTGTAACTTCTATGGTATATTGCCGCAATAGAACATATGTTACATTACTGTAATGTAACAAGGTTATATAGCAGTTATGTAACCTACATGTAACAAATGTTACATAACATGTTTCTTGCACGTTATATAACAGCAACGTTACATAGGAATAACATTGTAACATTACATGTAACTTCCATGTTATATTGCCGCAATATAACATTTGCTACGTTACTGTAATGTAACAAATTTATATTGCCGCAATATAACATATGTTACATTGCTGTAATGTAACAAAGTTATCTTGCAGTTATGTAACCTACATGTAACAAATGTTACATAACATTGTTACTTGCATGTTATATAACAGCAACGTTACATAGGGATAACATTGTAACATTACATGTAACTTCCATGTTACATTGCGGCAACATAACGTGTTCACTGGGACTTTTACAGATTCGTCTGTAACTTTACCATTTTTCAAAATTGGGGTCTATGGCTTGGTAAAAAGGTGCAAAAGAGTTTGTAAAACGTGAAAAAAAATTGAAAAAATTAACTATTTTTTTCCGATTTCACGCCGACTCGGTCCTCTTAAACCACTAACGGGGATGCGAAACGGCAGCGGTCTATGTGTTGAAAACGTCCCGTATACATACCCTTAGATAGTTTTCAGACGTACCTATAAACCCCATAAAGTGACGTTTAACGTACGTATTTAAGACGAATACCAATGTTGCAAAAGATGTTTAATGATCATATATTTTACGTCCCTTAATTTAAACTCTATTAATTACATATTGTTCATTATTTATAAATTTCATTACTGATTATACATTATTTAAGGCCTGTGAGACAAAGAGATATAAATATATCAGCAAACTACATCGTATAAGGTTTTTGTGTGCGAAAAATTATCATAAGTCAAGTAAGTGTAGGTAGATAGGTCGGTAGGTAGGAGATTAGGAAAGTTAAGCAGTATTCCTTAAATCCAATACTTCGATGAGTGACCGTACGGTGAAAAATCGAAAACTATTTTTTTTCCTTTTTTCCCTGTAAAACATGGATATCTTATAGACCCTGAGTATTATATAATCAGTAATAAAGTTTATAATTAATTACTAATGTCCAATTAATAACGATTAAATTGTTTAAATTAAGGGACGTATAATAGATGATCATTGGACATCTTTCGGATCACTGGTTCATTCGTCTTAAATACGTAAGTTTTGGGATCTAGTCCGTCTAAAAACCGTCTCAGGGTACGTATACAGGACGTTCGCAGTACATAAAACAGGTGCCGTTTCGCACTTCTTTTAGTAGTTTGAGGGATACTCATGGACGTCCCTGGGATGGTGCTTTCATCCACCATGTATGAATATTGGGAGACCCATGGCTCTAATGTTCCCTGTGGGGAGAGGGAGGTGGTGCTCGAGGCTGGAAGTTTGCGCACGAATTGGTTATTCTGCAATAATCGCGACATGTCAGCGTCGAGACTCTGGCAACTTGCCCAACTCGTTCATTTCTATATGTCTCATCTCCCAAACGAGAAAGCCCAATGGAGCAAGCCTTTTTCGCTTACTCTATTTGAGATCGAATCACTAATAGGCAGTAATGCAGGAACTGATCTTCAATACGATGAACGAAAAATTGTGAATATATTTAAAGAGGACAGAACAAAAGAATACAAAAATTATTGTTGATGTTATTCTTCCACATATCTCTGGCGGATTTGTGAAACCGTTGTTCCGTGATTCCATTGGAGTTGTCTGTGAATCCTGTGAGTCCGTTCAATCGAGATTAGTAGATAAGATAAGCGGATTCGAAACCAGTTAATCGGTAAGGCAGATTTCTTCTTTGCAGACCGTTGGTTAAGAAGGTGACTACCTTGCCGATCGCCGGGAATGAAGACGACTACCTTACCGACCAAGTTGTTTTGAACCGGCCTGGATCATCTACCGAGATTACATTTCGCGTAAGGATTTCACGAACGGTCGTCAATTATGATAGTTGGCCATAGTAGAGACTAGAAGTCTAATAATCTTCTACTAGTTTTATAGTGGTGCAATAGTTGGTACAATTTGATGACCAATGACAACCAATAGTTGCAGCCAATGACCAATGACAAATAATAGTTGCAACTAATGACCAATGGCAACCAATAGTTTCAACCAATGACCAATGACAGCCAATAGTTGCAACCAATGACCAATGACAACTAATAGTTTTAACTAATGGACGATGAATATATTAAAATCAAGATAGATGGCGGCTTCGACCGACCAGGAGATCCAAATAATGAGGGATCAGGATAACTAACCTGATCAGGTTAAAGTCAGAAATGACAAATCGCGGTCAGTAGTTACGAAAAATATTCGACATTGGCTGATAGTTGATAATGGTAGTGGTTAAGCAGAGTAATCAATAGCTGACAGTCACTATTAATAACGAATTAACGCTTGCCATCACAAAAGTGATTTTCTAATTGTGGGCATTCACCAATAGTGGCCATCAGGTACTGAATTTTCAATTTTTCAATTCAATTTTCACCTTTTTTTTGTCGATACAGATTCCTCTATTTACGCCACTTGATTGTAAACTGGGTTCTGTACTGTGCAAAATGCAATGGCTTTCCAAGAGGACAAAGGGAGAGGAAGAGTTTTTTTCAATTTTTTTTTATTGACGATTATTATTTTATTAAGTTATTGAGGTTGGTAAATAATTATCGAAGTTTAATGTAATCGGAGTATTCGACGTGTTTCTCAACAATGCTTTTCTGTTTCTTAGCTAACCCAATTACGGGACGTCAACAAGATTCCACGTGCAACATCACTTTCCGGGCAAACAAAAATGGACGTCGTGTCTATTTTCGTCGACTTATTGGGACGATAAACGCAGTGACTTTTTTTCTTCCTTTCGAATTCAAACTTCATGCTTAAATATAGTTAATCCGGAAACGTTGTTAACAAACACGTTATTTTCGTCTCTTTCTCGTGCTCTTATACAGGGTGTCACAAAAGTAACGAGACGGCTGAATATTTCCTCAGCTAAGATATTTTTCAAAAAAAAGTCAAGGCCATTATTGTAGTAACTTTCGAAAAAATTGATTGATTTTTTCCGAATCTTTTGAAGTAAAAGTAAAACCGTTCGTTCTATTGATTTCAGAACCCAAAAATTGAAGTTACCATTTTAAAAAAAGTTGACCTTGACATCACCTTGAAGGTCATTGTCAAGGTCAGTACTAAATGCACCTTGTTAAAATTAATAACTTTGGTCCTTCCAAAAGAATATGGAAAGCTTCAATTCCCAGAGGTATCCAAACCTTGTTTGAATTTAATTGACTTTAGAGGTCCGTTAAGGTCAAAATGTATCTATGACCTAAGTGTATATTTGAACGTGAAATGTTCAGCTCTTTCAATTGCCAATGTCAAAAAAAGGGGTTTCTATTTGAAAACAAAAGTTGTCCTTGAAATAACCTTGAAGGTAATCAAGGTCAAATTTAAGATCACCATTGAATTCCTAGTCAAGCGTTACTACGAGAATGGCCTTGATCTTTTTGAAAAATATCTCAGAGGAGGAAATATTCAGCCGTCCCTCTTTCTCTCTCTAGCTATAGCTCATTCGATCCCCCTGCCCCTTCTCAAACTCCTTTCCCCTCTCCGACGCCCTTACTTTATCCTGCTACGTTTAAACTGCATTCGCCTTGGACGCTTACAAACTTTCAGCAAGTATGTATAGGCCTTTTCATCATGTGACGTGCGCAAGCGCAGCCGCCATATTGAAAGGGCGGTAATACAAAAGTTTCGTACAGTTTTGCTTGTTAATGGCTGGGAGAGCCGGATATCTACACAAAAAAATTAATTATTCGAACAAATTGTTGATGGTGCTTTACCAGTTCACAATTCAGTGGAAGCACATAATTGTGAACAATTAAAAAAATGAACCGATTGAGCATAACCTCTGTCACTTCGACCACATTTTTTCACCCGCAATTCACATTTTGCACATTTTGGACATGTTTTAATATGTAGTACTTTGCTCGATGATTTTATAATGTTTTTGCGATATTGAAGGCAAGGCTTTGGATAATTTTTGAGGTTATGTACTCTACATAGTCCATAACAACACTCTTTCGTTGTTTCTTTTCGTGAAGGTAATGTAATAATAATCGATTGAAAAATTTTGTTTTCTCAATTAGGACACTTATTATTTTATTTATTGCTTACTTTTTTTGAATAAATGTACTATTATTTGATGTTAATTTTAATTATTTGTATTCGGGTATTTTAACATGCTTGTTTACAAAAAAGTGTACGAAAAAGATGGCTGAAACTGACGCATGCGCATAAAAAAAATTGTGATGAAAAGGTCTATAGATATACATCGACATACAAAATGCTTCAGGATGTGGCGCTCACAGCGCCCAGAGCGTCCAAGATGAATGCAGCCCTAGTGGGAAAAACTGCTGCTCAACTTGGCGCTGGCGTCGCAGCGCATTGCAGTGCTCGTTAGAATTTTGTTTAGCTTGCCTCACGCACACGCACGCGCAGGCACGCACGCACGCACCCACTCCTCGCGCCCCTTTGGCTTTATTATTTTTATTTTAAGATTTATGTGTATGAATTTAAGGATTTGTGTCTTTAAGTGTGAATTAGGTTGTGGCGTCCTAAAAAAATTGAAAAAGACAATAAAATATTAAAAATTTGATTTGTAATTATGAAAAACATTCGACAAGTTGTGTAAGAATTTCACGACGATTAGGAAGCTGGCTACTGAGAAATTAGAATTAACGAATTACACGCAACCTTATGGAAACTGAGGTACCTTCGCAATTATTTTTTTTTGTTAAAAAAATGATGCCAAAAATACAAAAAAAAATCACACTCGAAGAAAAATATATAAGAAGCATTGTGAAATTTTTTCAACACATTTAGGAAGCTCGTGTTTCAGTGAATAAATAATAAAGACAAGGTACGTGGTTTTTACAGCAAGAAACAAGAATATAGCGGCAACGTTGCATAGACCGAAAGTAGCGGGAAATTCAAATAGTCATTTTCGTTCTCGGACTCTGTCAGATTCTGTGACACTCTTCTTCCGTTTTTTTTACCGAAGTTCACACGACTTAATCTTTGTTTATGTACAGCCCTTGTCAATCGTTTTCTTTTCCAATAAAAGACTCTTTTTCGGTTTTTGTCAATTTTGACATTATTTTCGTCCATATTGACATTCAATCGTGACCATCGCGGCTGCCCTCGATCGTACAGTTCTAAGTCATGCCAACTTACCAATCACGCAACGTTGTCAAATGTAAAGCTAATAGAGCGGCTACTTTAAATATTAATATTGTTTATAAATATTGTTTTTTTTTTGCATTTCAAGGTAATTTCATGTTATACTTCTATAGTTGCGATACAAAATAATCAAAATATTTTTGAGTATGAACAGTTTCCACTATCGAGATTTTAGCGTTGTTACGATTCGAATTGAAGTATTTATCGATCCCAATAAAATTCAGTAAAATTAGAAGAAATACCAAACTTTTGAAAGAGACGGTACAGACTCAACATCCTCAAAAAAATATATACACCCTGGGCCAAAAGTTTGGGTACACCCGACGAATATCCGAGTCGCACTAAAAGTTCGATAACTTAGTGAAAAATAAGATAATCGAACTTCCAAGGCGGCATTTTCAAAAAGACATATTAGGCTTCATTTTGCTTTTCGGAAAAATTTTTGCTATTTCTTTTTTAGCCCAGTGGACCGGTTTAAAAATGCCCGTTTTTTTTTTGAGATTTTTAGGCTGTATTCAATCGGTTGCACAGCTTCTAGAATTTTTTTTCGTCCTTTTTTTTTGAATATCCTTGAAACGGTAACCAATAGCTTCAATTTTATTTTTTCGAAAATTTCGTGCAATATTTTTTGAGGGAGTTATGATTATTTTTATCTAAAAACGACCGTTTTCAAAGAAGGCAGCGCAACTAAAAAACTTTGAGGTTTAAATAAAACTGTCAAGAGGAAAAAAATGTTGCGTACAATCATGCTGAATCGACTAGAATTTATTTTTAATTTCCCTCAACTTTTTTTTCACTATTTTGGGTCGAGCCTCTAATAATTTAAGTAAGTAGCTCAAATTCGTAGATGACTGAGTTTGGGCTCAATTATCACACGAGAAAATGTTATTATTTGAACATTTTGAGCCTTTATGTATAAGGGCCAAAACGCCAATTATGGACGTCGGATCCAGCCTCAGCCCTTCAGATCTTTTCGCATTTTTTTTTAGCTGATAGCCCTCATTGAAAAACACAATCCCAAATTTTTTCAGATTTTTTCCCCTCTAACTTTCGCAGTTATTACATGGGGTATTCCGTCTAGTTTTACAATTTTTGTTTTATTCATTATGACTTGCCATCTTCCACCATAATGAAAAAAATTTCAAAAAATAGGTTTTTTGCGTGAAAAAGTCTCAGCTTTTCAAAAAAAATTGTTTGTTTGTCTATGCACTTGGAAAGCTCTTAAAATTGGGCTCAAATTCTAAAAAGCTGTTTTTTGACCGTTGCCCAAATTTTGAAAATGTTTTCAATATTTTTTTTGAAAAGTTGAGACAATTTAACATGGAATATGTATTTTCCGAGATGGATTCTCCATAAACATACTAAAAATGAATGAATGAATAAGAATTCATTTCATTCATTTTTTTTACCATCTTCCGTTACAATAATTTTTTTTTGAAAAAATACATTTTTTGAGTAAAAAAGTCTCAGCTTCAAAAAAAAATATTGCTTTTCCGATAATGACTGTGAAAAGCTCTCAAAATCGAATTTTTAATCTAAAAAGCTGTTTTTTAGCCATTGTCCATATTGTGAAAAAATTTTCCGTGTTTTTTTTCGAAGAGATGAGAAAATTTTACATAACACATGTTATTCACAAGGTGGGTTCTAAATAAACAACAACATCAACAACAACAAAATGCGAATTAATTTTTGGTAAAAAAAAAAAAATATACAGAAAAATATTAATTCAACTAATAAAACGAATTATTTAGTAAAGTAATGACTGCAAAATTTACCTCCCTCTTTTTTAAATTTTTTTAGTGGAAAAAAACATTTTTTTGACGTGGAATCGATGGACGTTAAAACTTGTCAGCTCACATCTTTCGCTGGTTACTTTTTTATAATAACAAAACATCCTCTTAAAACCGAAAATAAGAAAAATTGAAATCAAAACCCAATTTTTGAGGGTTCCCAAATTTTTGTTTATTTAAAGGTCTTGAACATCAGATTCTTTAGTTATCAAAAATTTTATGGTCGGACTGTTAAAATTAAAAATTACTTATGATCATTATTTTTAAAAAACACAAAAATTAATTATAACCCCAAAATTTCGTTGTACCATTTTCTATGTTTAAATTATTTTGGGACAAATATTATACGAGATGAAAAAACGTTGAAAAGTTTAATTAATATGCCCTCTCGCTAATTAATTAAGAAAGTACTTCAGCTCACTCGTATTCTCGTGCTCAGTTTCATCTTTCATAATTTTCAGCGGCATATATTTAATTTCTAGTATATGCATGTGAGTGTATACATATATTTGGATTTCCGTGACCCCAACATTTTCCCTGGCCAGCCCCTAAAATGCCTCGGGCAAGGTTAAGTCGTCAGCTTGAAGAAGATCTCGAAAAACTAAGTTTTCACTACCCCAATGCGCTCCTCGATTTGCATTAATTTTCTACATAACACAATATGTATTATTCATTTTTTCATAATTATTATTGAAATTGTGTTTCATTAATCTGGCAATTATTCAGATTAGTAATTAGTCATTGGTAATTATTTAGACTTTTCCGAAAATCGATGGGAAAATGTTTTTTTCGCTATATCCTCATTCATTTAGTTATAAAATAATGATATTCAGGTGGAACAAACCGAAATTTTTCATTAAGAAATTTTTCACAACGAATAATCAATTGAAATAATTTTGAATTTTTTAAAATCATTATTCATAAAATATAATAATAATAATAATAATAATAATAATAATGTAGACCAAATTTGTTTAGGGTTTGATAAAAAATAACAAGAACTCTGCAATGGGAATATCAATTCTAGTAGAAAATTTTTTTCATTTTATTTAAAAAAAAAAAAATATATATATATATATATATATATATATATATATATAGATAAAAAGTTGGCTTCCCCGTATCTAATATTTATTTTTTTATCATTATCTAATATAGAATATAATAAAAAAAAAATTTAGGATGCGCCTCTCCGATGAGATGCACTTCCCAATAATTATCATTTTTGCCTAGATTCAAACTGGCAAAAATGATAATTATTTCAATGACGAAATTTCCAGATTTTGCGGTTTTCGGCATATATTAGTTTATAAAAAATTCGATAATACAAAATTTCATCTTTCTGCGACCCAATAACATTGATAGTGACATAATAAAGTGTCTAATCACAAAAGATAAATTTATATCATATCGTAAAAACGATGAAAATGCCGAAAATTCCATATTTTGCGGTTTTTAACATTTATTAGTTTATAAAAAATTGGATAATACAAAATTTCACCATCCCCCGATAGAATATCATTACTAGTAACATAATGAAGATGATTATTGCAAGAAAAAAAATTTCCCGTCGATTTTCGGAAAAGTTACTAAACTAAATAATTACCAATTTGTTAAATAACTTTGTGATTTCGTAAACAGTTTATCCGCATTATATTTTCTCCCGAATCGCGCAAAGAAAAAACTAAAAACTACGTCATAATATTTTTTTTTTCAATATTCGAACAATTTCGAAATGCTAAACTTGATAATTTTTTTTTTATATCTACGACGAAGAAAAAATACAAAAATCTTTCTTTGTCTGTTAAGTCAGCGTCAAATGAAAAAAAATTAATTTCTTCATTTTTTTTACGTTCTCCTAAGCCTTCTGCACTTACTTATCAAGTTATAGAACAGAATTTCCAAAAATAGCAAACAGCATAGTCAAAAATGTAATCGGCGACTTTTGAAAATCCATAAAACGGACTATGTAAGCGTTTAAAAAATGTTTATTGTTATGTACAAGTACGTGGATATTTTTCATATAAAGACTAATGTATACAGACAAAAAACAATACCTACATGTGGGGCATTAAATGTTGAACGTCCTATTAACGGACTCGAACTCTCTGGGATCTGATTCACAATTTTTTTCTATAATTTTACACTGAGAGAAAAAAATACTAGAACAAATGAAATAAAGTTTTGAAGGCGAAAAATCATTTTTTTCATTATTTGCCAGAACATATTAGATTGGTTTCCTTATATATTTACTTGGTTCATTTTTTTCAGTCAATTCCATAAATTTCTGTTTCAATAAACGAATTTACTTGAATCTAACAATATGTTATCAATTATATGTAATATGTAGTTAGAATCAAGAACACATTTTATCATTCAAAACATGCACGTCTTTTAATACAGGAAGCACAAGGAAAAATAAAAGTTGAATCAACAAATTAATTAGTCCAATCAACAGAAAAAATGATTGATTCAATCAAATGCGTGTTTATTAATTGTAGCTAAACATTTTTTAACAAATATATAGCCCTTGCCAAATCATTTAATATGCATAGTTTAGTGACCCCAAAAAGAGATGAATAGAAAAAAAAAGACAAATCTGCGCCAATTCTCCGATCTAATTTCACTGTCCGACCGAGATTCGAACCCTCGATCCTACCTACCATCATACCTATCCTACCTAATTACCTAACACGCTACTTATTACGCTATCGACTACTACTATGCACTTTAAAAAAGTTAGGAGTTATGAAGATTCGAATATAAGTAAACATTTGAAAACCCAGTTTTTTAATTTTTAACAACTTGTGTATACTATGAAAGTATACTATAGAAATGACAGTTCTTTGCTTGAAGGAAATAAAAATTTCATTATTTCAAACAAATATTCTATTGGAATAAAATAATGTGTTATTGATTTTACTACAGCTTCTTTTCAAATAATCACAATCAATTTTATATCTAATAAATATTGAAAATACTACAGAAATATTTTTAGTAGTAACGTAATGATGAATTTATTGCAAAGAAATAATTTTGTTCGAAAAAAATAATTGAATGTTGATGTCGTTTTTCAGATTCAAATAATCTAATGTTTATGATGCGATAAATGTAATTAATCCAATGAATACAAATTTAAACAAATCTATCATGCATTCAATTGTTACTATTAAATAAGAGTTTAATATAATGGAGTCATAGATTCGTGATAATATTTTTTTAAATGAAGAGTGATTTTATTGGTTCAACAAATAAATAATCGAATTAATACTTTCATTTCATAAATTAATTCATGTTCTTAAATTCAGTAATTTTTTCTCTCAGTGTACTAAATTTAACGAGTAATTTACTATTTCTGTATTATAAAATCATGGGTTTGCATACATATATACATAATAACTGCTCCATGTACATTTTTGTATTAATAGTGAAGAAAAAGTTATTATACCATTGAAACGAAATTTGAATTTCGCGCGGACTTGAGTTTGCGCGTCGCCTGGTGGACAATCACAGCCTTTGCCTGGTTCGCAGCGCCGCCTAAATAAAAGTTTCGTGCTGTTTCGTGCCATGCAAAAACAAACACATAAAGCACCCGACGTTTCATCGCATTTTATTAATTTTTTTATTTTATTCAATAATTTTTGACAACATTGTCTATCGTCAATTTTTTTGAAGTAAATATTGTGCTAACCGGATATGAAATTTACTGAAAATGCATTCTGGTTTCAAACAAAACTTACCATCGGTAATACGACGGTTTGTTGTATTTTCGTTTATATCGAAATTGAATAACAATATTTTTCAACGACAGCGTCTAACGCCAATTTTTTTTTCCAACGAAATTGAATTTTCTCAGTTAAAATTACATTTCTTCAGTTTTTTTCGATCAGTGAAAGCGCGGGCTTGTTTTCGTGCCATAACCTCAAAAACGCCAATTCAGCTCAAGTTCTGGTAATTTTTGATTATTTTATGAATTTTAATTGGAATATTTTTTATACATGCAAAGAAATAACAAAGAAATAAATGCAAAGAAATAACAAAAAATTGTGAATAATGTTTCAAATATTCGTTATTTTCCTGCAATAAACTTCAAATAATATTTTTTGTTGCGCAGGAAATGTTTATCGGCGATGGCAGAGACCTAGGAAAAATTTTGCAACATGTCGCAATTGGAAGGCTGTTCCCCGAAACCTGTTAGTTTGAAGACTTTGCGCTTGATTGAGAATGAGCCGCTTGATGGATTTTGGTCCATAACGTCTCATTTTTTTTGCAACGCTTTTTTTTCTACGATGGTTCAGTACGGCACATTTTGATTAAAATTAAAATTGTAATCTGGAAAATGCTCTAAAAGTTCAAAATGGGCAAGCAATTTCAGAATTTGCGTGCAACTCTGAAATAGGGAGCTCAAAAAAAAATGTCCCACTCTTGACCGGTGTGGAAAAGTGTTACGAAGAAAATGAGAGGCGGTAAAGTAAAATCCAGCAAAGTGGTTTATTCTGAATTCATGCGCAGAGTACAAAAACTCAAAATGTGGTTTATCAGGGAACCGGTGCACTTTAAGAGTTCTAACCAGAACCAAAAAATCGTTCATTCGATACTTCAAATCAGGGTTGCGAAATTTTTAATGAAAAAGTAATGCATTAACCATTATTTTTTTAATGGCTAATGAAATTAATTTCGATTAACTATTTAAATTTAATGGTTAATGGACATTATTTTCGTTAACCATTAAAATTTAATGGTTAATGGAAATTACTTTCATTGACCATTAAAATTAAATGGTTAATGGAAATTATTTCCATTAACCTTTAAAATTTAATGGTTAATGGTAATTATTTTCATTAACTATTAAAATTTAATGATTAATGGAAAATATTTCCATTAACCATTAAATTTTAATGGAAATTATTTTCATTAACCATTAAATTTCAATGGTTAATGGAAAATATTTCCCTTAACCATTACATTTTTATTCATTTATTTATTTATTTTCTTTTATTCTTCAGAGTGCCAAAAAAATAAATAAATAAATAAGTAAATAAATAAATAAATAAAAACTGACTAACTTCCATTAAAATTTAATGGTTAATGAAAATAATTTCCATGAACCATTAAATTTTAATGGTTAATGGAAATAATTTCCATTAACCATTCAATGTTAATGGTTAATGAAAATGGAAATGCATTACAAAAAGTAATGCATTACTTGCAACCCTGCATTAAATATTAATGATTAATGAAAATGCAATTGCATTGAAAAAAAGTAATGCATTATTTGCAACCCTGCCCATTACAATGTAGTGTGTAATAGAAAAAATGTTCATTACCTATTGCAATGTAATGTGTAATAGACAAAACTTTGATTGCAATTTTGGGAATGGAAAAATATAGATGAATAAATTATTGCAATTTTGCATTACATTTTATTGACTCAGGACTTAGATTTTCACCTTAAATTTTAAAAAGCATCTATATTATAATTCTAATAATCTAAGTCCAAAGTCAATAAAATGTAATGCAAAACTGCAATAATTTATTCATATATATTTTTCCATTCCCAAAATTGCAACCAAAGTTTTGTCCATTACACATTACATTGCAGTGGGTAATCGAAATTTTTTCTATCACACACTACATTGTAATTGGCAACATTGCAAATAATGCATTACTTTTTTAAAAGCAGTTGCATTTTCATTAACCATTAACATTTAATGGTTAATGGAAATAATTTCTATTAACTATTGAATTTAAATGGTTAATAAAAATAATCTCCATTAACCATTAACCATTAAATGTTAATGGTTAATGAAAATAATTTCCATTAACCATTAAATTTTAATGGTTAATGAAAACGCAAATGCACTAAAAAAAAATAATGCATTATTTGCAACCCTGCTTCAAATGATGGACGATTGGTTTTATTTGCGAGCATTCTACAAAAATTTATAAGTACTGCAGAAAATCGGCATTTTGACGCTGACTGGACCCCCTTAACGCGAAATTTCGTTATTATCATCAATGTTCACTTGTCACTTCCGGAATTGTTGAAACTTACTGTAATTGTTGTAATTAAACTCATTCTTAGGATTGGCCAAACTATCCGAGAAGCCAAAATCATGATGCACATAAAGTCTCCGGTCTCAATGTCTCAGAGACGCTTTAATTACACAGAAGCTATATTCACAGTTTGGATAACGTGGTGGAAAAATTTAATCCTGGATTTGATTCAGTCCCAAATTGTAATTTTTAGTCCGGTTCGTCAAGTTACATTTTACGTAGAAATTTTTTATTTGGTTCTAGAAATTATACATTACATCCGTGATATAAATTACTATTATGTAGACATATGTTAGTGTATATGATATTATTATTATATAACGGGCATTCCATGTCAAATCGACCACATTTAAACCCGACCCCTTACGATTTGCCTGATTTTTTTTTCCTTTTCTACCCAATTGAAAACATTTTTCAGGAAATTTTCAAATTTTTTTACTCAACCCAAAAGGAAAAGCTTTTTTTTTAAGTGACTATAACTTCTTCAAGAATTGACTAATTGGGCCGTTTTTTTTTTTTGAAAATTTTTGTTTTTGAATGTGCTTTCCGAAAAGGAATACAAAATTGAAGATATTGAAATTTATTAAATTTTTAAATTTTTTGAGAGAAATCATCTTTTTATCAAAGTTCGCCATTTTTGATCGTTTTTTTCACTAAAAAAATACTTTGATCAATTCCGGGAAAACTGCCGCCCAACCTGGTGCGACATTTCCTTCTATTTTTTTTTTAACGATTGGAAAAAAAAATTTCTCAATTGGGCTTATTTCACAAAATAACACTGGAAATTTTTGAGGATTTATAAAGGACTTCGAAGTTTAAAAAATTGAGAAGAAAAAAAAATTCAAAGTCGTAATCGCCGAAGAATTTATTTTTCTTTCAAAAAAGAGTAAAACAAATAGAAAGAAAAGTTGACCCACATTTTTTCCGAATTGATCAAAGTCCTTTTGGAGTGAAAAAATAAATAAAAATGGCGAACTTCGATAAAAAGATGAATTTTCCCGAGAAAAGGAAAAATGTTGTAAATTTTAGGATTTTAAAATTTTTTTGTATTTTTTTTCGAAAAATACATTGAAAAACGAAATTTGAAAAAAAAAACATTCTCAATTAGTCAAGTTATGAAGAAGCTATAGAGATTTAAAAAAAGCTTTTTCTTTTGGGTTGGGTGAAAAAATTAGGAAATTCCCTGAAAAATGTTTTTAATTGGGTAGAAAAGGAAAACGAAATTTCAGGTAAATCGAAAGGGGTCGGGTTCAAGAGTAGTCGATTTGACATGGAATGGCTCATAAATATATATTTATTATTATATATTACATATAATATATGGGTCATTCCGTCTCAAATCGATCAATAGTTGGTATCGACCCCTTTCAATTTCGACGAAAATTGGTCAGATTGGTCAGATTAGTCGTTTTATCATAAAACGAAGTTCTACCAAAAGAAAAAATATTAAATATTTTTTCGAAAGTTATGCAAAATTCAAAATTTCACTATTTTTTCAATTTTTCAAGTTTATTTTCTAAATATCTCGAAAACTATCACACTTACGAAAAAATTGTTCCGGGTTCGTCTTAAAGAGTATACTTGGGGATACGAAAAAAAAAAATTGAAATTGATTAGTTTGAAAAATTTTGAATTTTTTAAAATCGTTAAAATTCACGATCAACATTAAATTTTTGATCCCATTTTTGTAATATAATACCGTGTACTGATCTTCAAAGATCCTGAAATTTTAAGAATTGCGTTTTTCACCGCTAACTTAAGTAAAGTTGAGCAGTCATGTAATTTTATGGTTTTGAGCAGTAAAAATTACATTATTGTTCAACTCAGAAAAGTTTTCACTTAACATAAGAAAAAAAAAAATTCTTTACAAAAATTTAAAAATTCATAGTTTTGAAAAACCAAAAAACGCAATTTAAAAAAATTTCAGGATCTTCTAAGATCAATACAAGGTATTATAAGAAAAAAATGGAACCAAGCATTTAATGTTCATCGAGGATTTTCACGATTTTAAAAAATTCAAAATTCTCGAAATTCATCATTTTACAAACATTTTTTTTTGCAGCAACGAGTATACTCTTTAAGATGAACCCGGAACAATTTTTTCGCAATTATAATAGTTTTCGAGATATTTAAAAAACAATCTTTAAAAATTGAAAAACAATTGTGAAATTTTGAATTGCGCATAAGTTTCGAAATTCTTTTTTAAATTTTTGTACTTCGGTAGAACTTTATTTTGTGATAAAAGAAAACCTCTGATCAAATTGCATTGAAATTGAAAGGGGTCGATTCCAACTATTGGTTGATTTGACATGGAACGACCCAAACATATCATCTTATCTTCGCAAAAAAGATCCTCTTTCGTAATTTTTTTATTAATTTTGCGAAAATTTGTTTTTTTTTGTTTGGCATTATTCTCCATGATTTTCGTGGCAAGAAATTTATCTTAATTATATTTTTTTTAAATTCCATATCGAAAAAAATGTTAAAAAATAATGTTTAAAAATATTCGTTCAATTTTTTGTTATTTAACAATTTCGTATTAAAATGATAGAATTTTGGGGTTATCGAGCTCAAATTTTTTACACAAATACAGTAGATAACGAGAGTAAATGTCTTCCTGGAGATAAAATTTCAAGGGATGAAAAAGCCACGTTTGTTTTTCATCGAAGCAAAGATTCTGCGGATTGATGAGAAACGAGAAACCACACCGATCGTGGCCTATTAATTCAACGAAGCGTCATCGCTGTATCAGGCTGGATAATGGGTGTTTTTCTTATTCTGCGCCAAGATTACACTTTCCCGCACTGAGAGAAAAAATTACTAGAACCAATGAAATAAAGTTTTGAAGGCAAAAAATCATTTTTTTCATTATTTGCCAAAACATATTAGATTGGTTCCCTTATATATTTACTTGGTTCATTTTTTTCAGTCAATTTCATAAATTTCTGCTTCAATAAACGAGTTTACTTGAATCTCACAATATGTTATCAATTATATGTAATATGTTGTTTGAATCAAGAACACATTTTATCATTCAAAACATGCATGTCTTTTGATACAGGAAGCACTGAGAAAAAAAATTTGTTGAATCAAGAAGTTAATTAGTCCAATCAACAGGAAAAATGATTGATTCAATCAAATGCGTGTTTATTAATTGTAGCTAAACATTTTATAAAAAATATATAGCCCTTGCCAAATAATTTAATATCCATAGTTTAGTGACCCCAAAAAGAGATAAATAGAAAAAAAAGACAAATCTGCGCCAATTCTCCGATCTAATTTCTCTGTCCAATCGAGATTCGAACCCTCGACCCTACCTACCATCATACCTTTCCTACCTAACTACCTAACACGCTACCTATTACGCTATCGACTACTACTATGCACTTTAAAAAAGTTAGGAGTTATGAAGATTCGAATATAAGAAAACATTTGAAAAACCAGTTTTTTTATTTTCAACAACTTGTGTATAGTATTAAAGTATACTATAGAAATGACAGTTCTTTGCTTGAAGGAAATAAAAATTTCATTATTTCAGACAAATATTCTATTGGAATAAAATAATGTGTTATTGATTTTACTACAGCTACTTTTCAAATAATCACAATCAATTTTGTATCTAATAAATATTGAAAATACTACTGAAATATTTTTAGAAGTGAAGTAATGATAAATTTATTGCAAAAAAATAATTTTGTTCGAAAAAAATAATTTAATATTGATGTCGTTTTTCAGATTCAAATAATCTCAAGTTTATGATGCAATAAATCTAATTAATCCAATGAATGCAAATTTATTAAAATCTATTTAAATAAAGATATTTTTAGAAGTAAAATAATGATGAATTTATTGCAAAGAAATAATTTTGTTCGAAAAAAATAATTTCGTATTAAAGTCATTTTTTAGATCCAAATAATCTCATGTTTATGATGGCATGAATAATTTTCTTAAAAAAAATAATTTCGTATTGAAGTCGTTTTTTAGATTCAAATAATCATCATTTTAGATTCAAATAATCCAATGAATACAAATTCAATCAAATCTATTTAAATAAAAACATTTTTTGAAGTAAAATAATGACTTTATTGCAAGAAAATAATTTTTTCGAAAAAAATAATTTCGTATTGAATTCGTTTTTTAGATTCGAATAATCTCATGTTTATGATGCGAACAATGTAATTAATGCAATGAATACAAATTTAATCAAATCTATCATGCATTTAATTGTTACTATTAAATAAGAGTTTAATATAATGAAGTAATAGATTTGTGAAAATATTTTTTTAAATGAAGAGTGATTTTCTTGGTTCAACAAATAAATAATCGAATTAATACTTTCATTTAATAAATAAATTCATGTTCTCAAATTCAGTAATTTTTTCTCTCAGTGCGTCTTTGTTTCCCTCTGTTGTTTTCTTTAATTTCGAAAAAAACACCTTGAGCATGCGTTTATATTAAATGTGAGGAACAAAAAAAAATCGATCGAAATTCTTATCAGAAATAAATGATTGAACTACGATTACTGTGATTCATCATTCCATAGTGAAATTTATCATTTCGGAATTCATGAATGAATTATGTAAGAAAAATCCTGGGAAAGGAAAATTCGCCCATTCCTGTAATAAATATTCATCGTACTCAGAGGAAGGTTTTCCTGGACTGAAAAAATATGTACGAAAAAAATGAATCAACTTAAATTTTCTTAGTGTTTGAAAAATTACAATATCCAACTAAACAATTTCTCCAAATATCAAATAGATCCGTATTGAAAAATGAGAATGTCCAACATACGCGAACCTGGGAATTTTGTAGGACCGGGGAAATTCGTTTGCGCGAGAGCAGTCTGACATCAGCCGCCATCTGGCGGATTTTCAACGAACAAGCAAATCTCCGTAGATGGATTCAAAATAAAAATTAATGGTCGTAGGTAAATTGGACAGAAAAATTGATTACGGCATCATTCTGGTTTATAATTTTCAAAAAAAGGATTTTAAAAAAACATTTTTCGATAGTAGATGTATCCGAAAGTTTTGTGTAAAATTTTTAGAAAGATCGGAGCAGTCTAACTATGTTTTTCTGTTACTTTTGCACTACTCGCAAAAATTAAGGGGACCGAGTCAGCGTGAAATCGGAAAAAAATCGTAAATTTTTTTAATTTTTTTTCACATTTTATAAACTCTTTTGCACCTTTTTACCAAGCCATAGACCAATTTTGAAAAATGTTAAAGTTACAGACGAATCTGTAAAAGTAGAATTTCAAAAATTTCGAAATCGATTTTTCAAATTCTGCTAATTTTTTTTCATAGATTCTGGGTCATGAATAAATAATATATATCACGATTAGAAAGTGGGATGCGGCTGCCTCCTTTCTTTTTTAGAATTTTTTTTCTTTTAGTTTCTAAAATTAAAAAAAATAATAATAATTTATAATATTTCTTATAGAAGTGAAAAAATAAAACAAAAATAAAACATGTCTTGAAAAATTTTGATATTTTTCATATGATACATGTATGGACCAATTAAAACGCTCACAAGACGTGATTGGCCCATACACTTCTACGGGCCAATAAAAAAAATTGTTGAAATTGATCAGAAAGTGCCTCCAAAATTTTCTAGTAAGTTTTCCTAGTTACTAATTTTTTTTTACCAGCAAATTATTAGTGAGTTGCGAAACACATGTTCGCTCGTGGTTTATTTTTTTTCGTATTCAATTATTTCCATCAGTTGTTTATTTTTTTTTCGAATGTTATATTAGAGATTTACGCTAATCAATCGAGAAATTACGTGCAAGTGCTTTTTTGATCTCAACAAACGACACGAGCAGGTTCACAGTGGTTAGTGTTACTTCATATGTTCATATGTCCATATGTTTGTTATAATCACTTATTTTTATAAACAATGGTGTTCGCTGTGTTTGCGAAATAATCAAATTAATTTTCATACTCCTCTAAAAAATTTTCAGTGAGTGAATTTAATTTTGTGCCTTGTATACAGATAACCTCTATATATAACCTCTAAACTGTCAACAGAAGAGTTTCCAGTTATTCTTAAATTTTGAGCAATTTTTTGGTAAAATTTTTTTTTATTAAGAATAATAAAAAACATAAAAAATGAAAAACCGTGACAAGCACGTGAAAAATGTGTTTTTTTTCTTGTAATAACCTTGGAAAATATTGTTTGTTATGCAGATACATGAATCAGTGGAGTGAAGGACTGCGGAAGTTTTTTGCCACACATTTCGATTCGGAGGCTGTTTCCCAAAACCTGGATCTTCGAACACGCTGCGCGCAGTCCTGGCCAAACTGCTTGATGGATTTTATCCTGGGACGTCTCATTTTCTTTGTAAGACTTTTCCGGACTGCTTGTATGCGACACATTTTAATTAAAATCAAAATTGTATTGTGTGCGATGCCCTAAAAACCAAAAATGGTTCAAAAATTTAAAAAGTGGCCTGTAACTCTATAATGAGAACCTAAAAAAAAAATGTGTCACATACGAGCGGTCCGGAAAAGTGTTACAAAGAAAATTAGACGTCGCAGGATAAGATCCATCGAGCGGTTTGGTCAGGATTCCGTGCAGCGTGTGAAACTCAAAAAATTATTTACGAGAGAACCGCTGCACCTTAAGGGTTCTAATTAGGGCCAAAAATTTCTACAATTGATACGTCAAATGATAGATTATTGATGAAGCTTACACCAATCCTACGAACATTTATATTTATATTCGAAAATCGGCGTTTTGACGCTGACTGTGTACCCTTAAGGGAGCAAGACAAATTTCCAAATTTTTCGGTGATTTTAGACAGGCTGTATTTCAGTGAAAAATAGTCGTGCGGAGGTCATAAAAGACGGATTTTCAAGTTCTAAGATTCTCGTTTTCATATATTTTGGTCAAAAAAATTTCGGAGCTACGGTTCTCGTGTAATTTTGAGAAATGACGCGAAAGAAAATGTTAACAAATTTTTTACGTTTCATTTTTTGGTTCACGGGCTCGGAAATTTTTTCCCCGCTAAACCAATACATGGACTAGGTAGCCTGTTTATCCAACTTCAATTTCCTTTTTTTCATTTTATCTCTACGGCGATTTCTCGCGGAGAAATAAGTTTCCTACCAGATTTCGTCAAGAGTTTCGGGAATTTGTTTTTTCTACCCTCAAAAAAAAAATCGTTCATTACCAGTGTACAGCCTTGCTTTATACTAAACCCTCCTCCTTTCCTGGTAAGGCCGGGGCTGCAGCCCGCACCCTACACTTTTTCCATTCTGTATCGCAATTCTGCCGAGAGTGAAGGGAAAACTGCAGAAAAACCTTCACTGATACAGACGGTAAACTACCTAAGAAACCGTCGGTAGCAGTGCGAGCACGCTCCAGCACGACTATCGTCGGTCGGTTAGGTAGTTATCTCCTCCATTGTGATCCAGTGAGCCAGTCGCTTGCACAGTTAGGTGAACCACTATCCGAGCGATAAGAACCGCGTCGGCAGGCCTCACCGAAACCGTACAATTAACCGCCCACTCATCGCAATGAGGTCTTTGGGATTCCATTATTTAAGGTGGGTCCCAACCCACCGGGATTGCAGCTGATAAACAACACTTAAAAAATTGGAATATTTTTCAGTGGTGTCACCGGGGTTCGAACCCGGGTCCCGCGGATTTCGAGATCCGCGCTCTAGCCACTTGGCCACTGCTCTCTCTACCCTCAATATTTAGTTGAAAAAAGTACAATAAAGTGACTCGTTCCCTTGTTTTGGTAAATCGACTGCAGCTTTGCTAATATTGATCGTGGAAGGATAATGTTTTTAGGAATATTTACAGCTCAATGTACCCTCGATAACCCTGTAAATTTGCAGATCGATCCATTCAACGGATTTTCCAGATCGATTGATGAACATTCCAAAAAAAATTGAAGGAGCAAGATTTTTGTTTCTGAATATCGGGTGATCTTTTTAAAATCGAAAAAATTGATTTTTGTTCGACTTTTTTTTACAATTCTACATCTGTTATGGGTTGAATTTGGAACAAAAAAAAATTTTGAAATTTTTTTTTTTGAGAAGGCTAATATTTTCAGGAATTCTTACCGCTTAATGTACCCTCAATAGCTCTGTAAATTTGCAGATCGATCCATTGAACTGTTTTTCCACACCGATTGATCCAAATTTTCAAAAAAATTAAAGGAGCAAAGTTTTTGTTTCTAAATATCGGGTAATTTTCTTAAAAATGGAAAAATTGTTTTTTTCGAGTTTGTTTTTCAATTCTGTATCTGTTATCAATTGAATTAAAAAAAAAATCGACAATTTTGCTTCCTCATAGAGGAAGCTTTGTTTTCGTGAAAATTTTTTTTTTCGAGATTTTCATGTCAGTATGTTCAAAATGTCCTAAAACATCGAGAAATCATGTTTATAAAAAATGTCCGGATGTATGTATGTATGTGTGTGTGTGTGTGTGTATGTATGTGTGTGTGTGACTGCCTCGAAAAATTCGAACGACTATATCTCAAGACCGTATTGGAGTAGCGATCTGAAATTTTGCACATAAGTTGAGCTCCATAGCCTCTTTGTTTGCTATGAATTGTGCAAAAATTCATTGACATTTGCGAATTTGATGCGACTTTTAAATTTTATTAAAAAGGGCGTGGTTGCTCTAGCGTCCGCAAATATTGTGATATCGAGTTGAAAAAAATTATACCGACAGTTTGAGTGATAAAGATTGTTGGTATTGAATTTCGCGCAAATCGCTCAAAGGGTTCGTGATTTATAAAATTTTTAATTTTCGCAAAAAACGCATTATCGTTCTAGCTTGCACATTTTTCGTGATATCTGGCTCAAAATTTATATACAGGTAGTCTAATGGAAGAAGTTACTCAGTATTCAATTTTGCAAAAATCGCTTGAGCTGTGCAAATGTTATGCGAATTTTAAATTAAAAAAAAAGGACGTAGTTGCTCTAGCTTCTGCAAATTTTGCGATATCGAGTTAAAATAAATTATACCTATAGCTTGAGTGACAAAAATTGTTGGTATTAAATTTCGCGAAAATCGCTCAAAGGGTTCGTGATTTATGAAATTTTTAATTTTCGCAAAAAACGCATTATTGTTCTAACTTGCACATATTTCATGATATCTGGCTCAAAATTTATATACAGATAGTCTAATGGAATAAGTTACTCGGTATTCAATTTTGCAAAAATCGCTTGAGCTGTGCAAATGTTATGCGATGTTGAAATTTTCAAAAAAAAAAGCTTGATCGCTCTAGCGTTCGCAAATTTTGCGATATCAGGGTAAAAAAAATTATACCGAAAGTTTGATTGAAAAATATTGTTGGTATTGAATTTCGCGAAAATTTCTCAAGGGGTTTGTGATTTATAAAGTTTTTAATTTTTTGGGAAAGCGCATGATCGTTCTACCTTGCACATAGTTCGTTATATCAGGCTCAAAATTTCTGTAATGGTAGTTTAATGGAAAAAGTTACTTGGTATTCAATTTTGCAAAAATCGCTTGAACCGTGCCAAATTTTATGCAATTTTGAAATTTTCAAAAAAAGCTTGATCGAAAATTGTACGATACAAAGCTGCCGTTTTATTACTCCAATAACCCGAGGTAGTAAAAAAAACTTGCAAATCGGAAATTTGCACATCGTTTCCAGAGTATTTTTCCGTATTTACAAAGCTTCCTCTATGAGGAAGCCAAAACTGTGACAGCTAACATTTACTAAAATTTGCTAACATTTCCTCATAGAGGAGGATTTGGAAATACGAAAAAATACTGAGGAAGCGATGTGCAAATTTCCGATTTGTTTAATTCTTTTTTCAAATTTAACCGGCGGTGATTTCGCCGGAACTACTGAACCGATCTTTATGAAATTTAAACCATATATTCTACACATTCATAGCTGCAGCGTATTCTACAACCGTATTTAAATTTTTATCTTTACTACACTACTGGAAAAAATTAAAGGATCAAAAAATTTGCCCAAATTTTTAGTGGTTTTTAACAATACTGTATCGCAGTGAAAAATGGTCGTATCGAGGTCTAAAAAATAGCATTTTGAAGCTTTAAGTTTCTAGTTTTCAGATCTTTTCGCAAAAAAAATTTCAAAGCTTTCACGCAATTATGAGAAATACTAAGAAAAAAAAAATTTGGCAAATTTGTATCGCTTTTGTTGCAAATTGAAGGTAAATAAACAAGCTATCCGTTCTATGTAATGGTTTGGCTGGAACTATTTTTTCTCAAAAATTACAGCCAAAAAAAAAGCGATACAAATTTGCCAATTTTTTTTTCATGGTATTTCTCATAATTACGTGTAGCTCTGAAAATTTTTTTGCTAAAAGATCTGAAAACTAGAAACTTTAAGCTTCAAAATGCTTTTTTTAAGACCTCGATACGACCATTTTTCACTGAGATACAGCATTGTTAAAACCACTAAAAATTTGGGAAAATTTTTTTATACTTTAATTTTTTCCAGTAGTGTATTTTTTTGCCAAAAACAGTGAAAGAAACCTCATTCAATCTCCGCTATTTTATAATATATCAATAAAGATTAATATCGATAGAATGCGCGAGAGCCACAGTCATAGTTAATCTGAATATTTTTTTTTTCGTTTCAGATTAACCATTATCTAGATATCAAGGTCGCCAGCAAAAAATTTACTTTTCGAGGAGTTACGTTTGCCTGTTATGTTTGTGCATAAAAAGTGTTTAAAATGAAAAAAAAATTGTTTTATGTATTTCGAGAGTGTAGAGATGACGGAAGAATCGGCTACGGTTCGGCCAGTGATTTCCAATGGCAATGGAATATTTTGTTTTTTTTTCTCCTTTCATGTTTCGATTCTGATTAGGACCTCTTCAGTTATATTTACTCTGAATCGTGAGGAATATTTTTCAATTTTTCTTTCATGCATCTTGGATAATGATCTTAAATAGTATATTGATTAGATCAATACATTTACATATTATCTTGAGATGCAATCAATACTGGATTTTTATTGATTTCGTGCGGTGGTTTTAACATTTAACTGAGAATCGATCGTTTTTTCGCGATCGTTATTATCAGTTAATTCGTTGTTAATATCTTCCAAGATGCATATAAAAATTAGAAACTTTTAATTTTACTACATCTCGTTGTGTATGATCACAGATCATCCGAGAAACTGTCATCCTGACGATTCAGAGTAAATAAAACTGAAGAGAATCCTAATAAGGAACGAAACGTGAAAGGAGGAAAAAAAAACAAAAATATTCAATGGTCATCGGAAATCACTGGCCGAACCGTAGATGATTCTTCCATCATCTTTATTGTATACCGCCGCACATTCAAACAAATACTTAATTTCGAGAGTGTATTTATCAACAAAATTCATATCAATTCCTATAATAATCAGAGTTGCCAGGACTGAGGTAATGTCCCCAAATTCGAAGAAATAAGTGAGACCCTGAGGCAATTTTGAAGATCTGAAGAAATTACAGAAAAATTTAAGAAGATTTGGAAGATTTGAAGAAATTACTTAATTTTTTTTTCACTTCATGTTCCAAATTATAATCTGTTAGATAACAATAAATAATTTTGTGGGCTACTAGATGTCGAGTTTCAGGGTGAGCGTACACCAACACTGAATTATTTGTTTTTGCACTAGTGCTAAACTGAGTTTAGCAACAATTTTCACACAAGTCTGTTGGTTCAAATCTTTTTAATATTCTTTTCATTGTATTCCAGTCCAGTAAGTCTAGCACTAGCTCGTTGGGATGTTGTTCGAGTCTTCTTCAGTAGGAGGCACTAAATCGCTGCATTGCTTCCTTCACAGTGATCATCACGAGTTTTTTGTGGATGTTAATGGTTGTGACATACCATAGAGCACCTATTATTGTTTTTATAATTTTCGATTGAAATGTCTGCAAGATTTCTATATTAGAGTTTGAGACTGTTCCCCATAACTGTATTTCATAAGTCCATATTGGCTTAAGTATGACCTTGTAAACGTCCGTTTAGTCTTAATATTCCAAGGTATTTTACTTCATTAGCTGTGGGTAAGTTTCGATCGTATAGCTTGATTTGCGAGCAGTTTCCTGCTTTCATGGTAAATGTAATATGGACCGTGAGGTGTCCGTCAGGATGACACCACACTCTGAACCCACACGGAACATTAGAGCCATGGGACGTCCAATATTCATACATGGTGAATGAAAACTCCATCCCAGGGACGTCCATTAGTATCCCTCAAACTTCTAAAAGAAGTGCGAAACGGCACCCGTTCTATGTACTGGGAACGTCCTGTATACGTACCCTGAGATGGTTTTCAGACGGAGTAGATCCCAAAACTTACTTATTCAAGACGAATAAGCCAGTGATCCGAAAGATGTCCAATGATAATCTATTATACGCCCCTTAATTTAAACAATTTAATCGTTATTAATTAGACATTTGCAATTAATTATAAACTTTATTACTGATTATATGATACTCGACGTCTATAAGATATCCATATTTTATAGAAATAAAAGGAAAAAAAATAGTTTTCGATTTTTCACCGTACGGTCACCCATCCAAGTATTGGATTTAAGGAATGCTGCTTAACTTTCCTAATCTCCTACTTACCTACCTATCTTCCTACACTTACTTGACTTCTGATAAATTTCCGCACGCAAAAACCTTATACGATGTAGTTCGCTGATATATTTATATATCTTTGTCTCACAGGCCTTAAATAATGTATAATCAGTAATGAAATTTATAAATAATGAACAATATGTAATTAAGAGTTTAAATGAAGGGACGTATAATATATGATCATTAAACATCTTTTGCAACATTTGTATTTGTCTTAAATACGTACATTAAACGTCACTTTTTATGTGGTTTATATGTACGTCTAAAAACTATTTAAGGGTACGTATACGAGACGTTTTCAGCACATAGATCACTGCCGTTTCGCATCTCTGTTAGTGGTTTAAGAGGAGGCTAAATACCGACACTACACTTCGAAATCGCCATCCAAACTTGCTCTTATACGAATGAATGGAATTCAATAAAATTTTAACAGCATAATCGGAATTATGGCACAAATGGAGCCTCACTAAAATTTTTTTGAAAAATAAAAAAAAAATTATAGATCCGATTACCATCAGGAATCTGTAATTGAAAATCTTGAATTATGAGACTTTTTACTGTATTTCGTCTAAACTAAGAGTGAGGCTCCATGAAGAACGCCAAGACACAAATATCAAGACGTTTTCGACATCATTTTATGGAAAAGACACATCGTAAGTTTGGATGGCGCATAAGGAGATAAATATCGATAAATTGTAGTTTTATCGAAACACGAAATGGCGAAATCTAATTTACAAATGTGCGAGGGAGGGCAGCACCATGGATTCTGACTTGTAACCTAATATTTTTGGGGCTCCAATGAATTCGTTGGAGTTACTTGTGACGCGTTTCAGCCCCTTAATTATCAATTAATTGTTAATCAACTTATCCTCCTCTGAATTTTCAAAATTTAATAAATTTTCATTTACGGTTTTGGGAGAAAGACTGGACGACGGTGATAAGTCGATAATGTAGGGATTGAACGAAAATGGTCTTTAGCCTCCTCTTAAGGAATGTCCATGGACTTCCCCGGAATGAAATTTTCATCCAACATATATGATTATTGGACGTCCCCTGGCTGTAAAGTTACGCGCGGAATATAGTTACGGCTCCAAATGTATGTGTCGTGGACGTAGAATAAACTTCGCGTTATCTTTCGATAGACGTAATTTGTACGTATATAAGACGGTCAAGCGGCGTATCCATATCGTAGCTGCTCGAAATATTTGAATGTACATCTAAAGGCCGAATGCTTTTGATTGGACAAAACGCGATGGATCACACAGGACGTATATTATATGTCCACGACACGTACTATTTCTTGAGATACAAATATACACAACACGGCCATCCATGGTATATCCATAGGTAGACATTCAATACCTTTCAATTCAGGATAGAAATTGGACGTTCTAGGTTCACGTCTTTATGAACATCCTATATGGAACATCCGATAGACGTTTAATTTACGTCCTCCAAATATGATTTTCGTTTACGAACCTGGAACGTCCAATGGATGTTCAATCACTATCCCGAATTAAAAGCTTGTTGATGTCTACCTATGGACATACCATGGATGGCCGTGTTGTGTATATTTGTAGCTTAAGAAATGGTACGGGTTGTGGACATACAATATACGTCCTGTGTGATCCATCGCATTTTGTCCAATCAAAAGTATACCATGGATGCTCAATGTATGTCCGCGTTACGTCCATCGTGGATGTAGACGTGTCAAGGATCTATGGATGATCGTTGGACGTCTAATGGACACTCGGTTCCGTGTGTACTAGACGCACCACGTACAATGATTTCAAATGAAAAATTCAAAAATTTTAAGTGCTATTTGATCTTTCTATCTCAATTAGAAGGCGTGCCTGAATGTCCAAATAGTTTCCCATTTAAATAACATTGAATTTTTCCATTTTTCCAATTCAAATTTTTTACGTAGCCAATTGAAGGTCAAGAAAATCACTAAATCATACAAATCTTTTGTAGATACACATGTGTATCTAGAAAAAAATGGTCAGTGCAGTATTATAGCGCCTTCAATGCTTTCATGCCATCATTTACCATAAGAGGAAAATTTGGCGGTTCATCCTCTAAACCAATCGGGTTCTTTTGTGGTTTATTACCAAATATACCCATCAGACGGCACGAGTCTCCCGGCTGCGAGTGTTCGAGCAAATCATTTGAAAAATATCAAACCCCCAAATAAATTCCATTTCGTTATTGAAAGGATCAGTTCTTCATTTCAATTTGAAATTTATTTTACTCTACATACGAATCAATACTTCCACTTCTATGAAGGGCATTCGAACTATCGAATGATTTTTTCTACTTTCTATTGGCTATGTAAAAAATTGGCATTGGAAAAATGAAAAAATTCGATGTTATTTAAATGGGAAACTTTTTGGACATTTAGGCACATCTTCTAATTGAGCTTGAGCTTGAGCTTGAGCTTGAGCTTGAAATTCTCGTTTTTTTATTTGAAATCATTGTAGGGGGTACGTCTAGTCCGATTCAGAGTTGGGTGTCGTAATGACCCAGTGAACACGTTATGTTGCCGCAATGTAACATGGAAGTTACATGTAATGTTACAATGTTATCCCTATGTAACGTTGCTGTTATATAACATGCAAGTAACAATGTTATGTAACATTTGTTACATGTAGGTTACATAACTGCAATATAACTTTGTTACATTACAGCAATGTAACATATGTTATATTGCGGCAATATAAATTTGTTACATTACAGTAACGTAGCAAATGTTATATTGCGGCAATATAACATGGAAGTTACATGTAATGTTACAATGTTATTCCTATGTAACGTTGCTGTTATATAACGTGCAAGTAACATGTTATGTAACATTTGTTACATGTAGGTTACATAACTGCTATATAACCTTGTTACATCACAGTAATGTAACATATGTTCTATTGCGGCAATATACCATAGAAGTTACACACTGTAAACATTTTTACTACGAGGGGTCAGGGGTCGCGAAATTAAGTTATGAAGGGTAACGTAAGTTATGAGGGTTCAGGTATTCTGGAATAAAGTTTACATAACTTATGAGGGGTCAGGGGATTGGAATTCGCAAATAAAAAAAACGAACTTTCATGGTTTATTGCTCATTCAAATGCATATACTATTATTATTATTATTATTATTATTATTATTATTATTATTATTATTATTATTATTTTACTACCATTATTATACTACTATTATTTGTTCGGCACTCCAGCATTCATATATTATACAAGTAGAGAGAATTCATAAGTAGTCGGTAGCGTGTTAGGTAGATAGGTAGGATGGTAGGTAGGGTCGAGGGTTCGATTCCCAGTCTCTGAGAAAAGTTAGATCAGACAATTCTTGCAGATTTTTTTTTCTATGAATCTCTTTCGGGCCGGTAAACTATGCATATTAAATTATTTTGCGAGAGCTATATATTTTTTATAACATGTTTAACAACAATTAATTCTATTTACAGTAACGTAACACAATTACATAACTGTTACGTAACTGTTACATAACTGTTACATAACTGTTACATAACTGTTACGTAACTGTTACATAACTGTTACGTAACTGTTACATAACGTTACATAACTGTTATGTAACAATGTTACATTGCTGAGTAGGAAATTGTAACTTACATGTAACTTACATGTAACGTCCATGTAATGTTACATGTTACAAACGGTTACATTGCCGTTACATTGCTGCAACATTACTGTGTCCACTGGGGAACACCTTCGTTGACAGACTTCGATTCGCCATTTGTCAAGCCATGTTTTTGTATCTTTCATCTGCTTTTGAAGTCGTTTGGATACTACCTCGGGATTTGTTCGTCGCCACGGTGATGTTTCTTACCAATGGTAAGTCAACAGTGTGCAGGGTGCCCCACGAATGAAAGTAATCCTCGTGAGGGTAGATTCATGACGTAATATCCAGTACAAAAGTCTTTTGCCATTTTTTGATATTTTGAACTCGAAAATTGGTTTTTATTCAATTAATTATTAACGTAATATGGAGTAGAAAAGCCCTTTGCCATTTTTTCATATTTTTAACCCCTAAATTGTTATTAATTCAATTAATTAATAACAATGCAGGGGTTCAAATTATCGAAAAATGACAAAGGACTTTTCTACTCGATATTACGTCACGAATCTACCCTCACGAAGATAACGATCATTCGTGGGGCACCCAGTATAGTGTGTGTAGAACTGGCCCAAGTACACTACCTTGGGGCACCCCTGATTTAATTGGGTAGACCTGTGATAGGCTTACACCGTGGCGTACTTGGAATTGTCGGTAACTTAGATATGATTTCATGATGAGATAATACTGTGGTAGGTTTGTTTTTATTTTATATGCTGATCCCGGATGCCATATTTTGTCAAACGCCTGCTGTATGTATAGAAATACAGGGAAGCAGTAATTTTTCTTTTCTAGCGAGTTTGAGATCACCTTGTAATTTCTATTTTTTTGCTCAATTGTTGAGTGCTTTCCTCGGAATCCGAATTAATGGTCCTGACCATAACTGCATAATAGACAAATAATAGTTTTTCAAATATCTTTGATATAATAGGCAAAAAACTTATAGGCCGGTAGGATGTGGCTTCATTCAGCGGTTTGGGTTGCAAAATTTGAGGAAATTTTGCAGATTTGAAGAAATTACATAAAAATCTGAGAAATTCTTGAAGATTTGAAGAAATCACATAAACATCTGAGAAAATTTTGAAGATATGAAGAAATCACATTAAAATCTGAAGAAATTTTGAAGATATGAAGAAATTACACAAGAATCTGAGGAAATTTTGAAGATTTGGAGAAATTAGATAAAAAAATTGTGGAATTTGGGAAGATTTGAATAAATTCGAGGAATTCTTGCAATTCGATTTGAAGATTTTGATTTTGCGGACGTGGCAACACTGATGATAATACGTTCTTAAAAAATTAACAAAAATAGCCCTTTCTTTGAGCATCTAAACCAGAATGATCCCTTAAGTATAGATGATTCTTGGCAAAGGTCTTGTTGTTATTGTTAATTTTATTGTTATTATTATTATTCCTTTAATAAATAAATTAAGTGAAATGAAAGTTGGATAATAATTTGCCGGAAGTAGATAAGGCGTGATGGCATAAATGGAATCTCGACACGCGGTGCGGAATTACGATTGGACCAGTATCTGGTGTTATACACACATGCGATGTTGGATCCGGCCATTGCAGATAAAGGTGCATATTTGTACTTGTATCACGATATACTAAGCGGATTCATATTTCTTGGACGTAATAAGCCGCCTGAAGAATGAAAAGAAAGCTAAAAAAAAAAATTTGCACCTTTGATGAAGAATAATGAATAGGCGGACTTTTTTCTTCGAAGACTCGAAAAGTCGAAAATTTGTGACTAAACAAAAAGTAAATATGTAAATAACGTATCTCCCTTTTCACGACAATAATATTCCTACCAATTAAACGTTTCATCGTGATGGTTGAATCGGTAGATTTTTGTTTTAGTGTCAGTGAGATTGAGAGTTGTCATTTCAAGATAAAAGCTTTTACTTTAGTCACAGGGATTTTGTCATCTGACATCCCATTTTTTGAAATTCGTTAGGATTTTTTTAATTAATGCAAATATAAAAAACAATATTAAAGAAATTTAGCTCGCCAAAAAAATTTGAGAGAAATTCCAAATGTTATTGAAGACTAGAGCGAAAATTCCCTAGATCCCAGAAAAATAGCCTAAGTAATAATGAAAAAGATTCCCATGATTTTTCAACGGTATTTTTATTTCATCGTCATCCCAAAATCTCAAATTAGGATCCCAGGAATTTATGAAATATTTCAGTGCATAATGGGATTGAGTACCAAAGATAATGCTCTCGTATTCAAAGAAAAAATCCCTAGAGCACCAAATAAAAATACCTAGCAATCTTTAAGACCGCTGCGAATTTTTTGAGTGCATTTTCGTGCAATTTTTTACCCTCAAGCTGAATGCACTTTCTCCATCGCAAATTTTTTTTGCGAAGTGTTTCCGGATACTTACATTTAATTCGATCTGGAGATTTTTATAAATGTTCCTCAGGTTTCCAAATGTATTGTCAGTAACTTCTCATTTTTTAAATTGGATTCCCCACATCTTATTTCTAGTCAAGATGCCAGAATAATTATTCCTTGAATTAATGAAAAATTCCCTAGAAATTTAAAAACCCTTTTGCCGAATTTCACACGTGTGTTTTCATTAAATTATCGGCCCCATACCCGACATTCACAACTTGGAAAATTATTTTGCAATTGGCAATTCTGGATTCGAGTTTTTTAACTTCGTAAAGAGATATAACAAAAATCCCTAGATTTAGTAAAGATTTGAAGTAATTTTTTGGTAAAAACACTCTTCATGAATAAGAATAATCCAACACATCGGAACAATAAATCCTCATATAAATAAAAAAACCCCTATACAATTCAAAAAGTCCCTTTGGGAGGATATTCATCAATTTTATGGCGTTTTTTAACATCGAAAACGTTTTTTAAAAAATCGATACTTTCTGTCCGCACAAACATAGAGATAGTTAAGATGGGACGTCAACCACACTTTTCGAAAAAAGCTGCATTTGCGAAATTTTGTTTGCGTAAAATATTGAATTTCATTAGTCGCGTAATAAAACCTTGGAAAACACGAAAAAATCCAAATCTTATATTTAAACAAATTTCCAAATTTGTTTCATTTTTATTTTCGATGAACTACAGATTTTTCGAAATTATCCAAATTTTTCAAGTTTTTCAAAAATCTTAAGATCATCAAGAATTATTCGATATTTGAAAATTTTCAAAAATTATCAGATATTTTAGAATTTTTTAATTTCTTCGGATTTTTGAAAATTTCTTAAATTAAAAAAAATAAAAATGTTCAAAAAATTATGGATTTTTGAGAATGTTCTAAATTTTCAAAAATTCATAAATTAAAAAATTTTGAATTTTTAAAAATGTCTGATCTTCAAAACTTCCAAAATTCAAAATTTCCAAAAAATTTCGAAATTTTGAAGTTTTCGAAAATTCTTAAATTTCGAATTTTTCAAAACTTCCGAAAAAATATTGGGATTTTTCAAAATTTTAAAATTTTGCATGTCAAGAACAGATTTTAACCATGTCGTATTTTCAAAACAACGCCTGAAATTTTTTGATTTCGCAAGAACATTCAAATCTGAAGAAAAAAGGTGCGAAAAATTGCGCGAAATTCTAAAATTGAATTAGAAATAATTTCGTTGTTAAACAAAAATTAATTCGGTACTTACCAAACAGTTGTGAGGTTGATTTTTTCGGCGAAGAAGAGTCTTCTCGTTGAATGATGAAACAAAAACTTCAGCGTCGACTTTTCATGTCGTGCGTGTCTGTAGTTTGCCCTTGGAGGGTTGGAGGACTTCCACGAGGGGAGGCTTTCTGCTGCAGCGTGATCATTCTCTCGACATTCAACCACACTTAAACGCACACAAACACACACACGCACCTTAAAATACTCGCACACTACACAGACACACATTCGTAAATAAATATATTTCAAAATTGAACAACAATTTCTACGCTTCCAATTTTTTCCGAATTTTATTAATTAAAGAAAAAATATTTTTAAGATGTTTCATTTTTTGAGATAAAAAAAAATGTAAACTAACTTTTCGTCATTTCTTCAAAAAATTACATGTCAAAATCGAAATTAAACATTTTTCTTCAATCAATTTTCAAAATGAAAATTTATTTCAATCTTGTTCTTATTTTTCGAAATTAAACGAAAAATCAAAATTACATCCAATTTCTTTTTTTACGACAAACAACTTTTTTTTTGCTTGTTTTCGAAATTAGACAAGGAATGGTTTTTTTAGCCATTTTTCCCAATGAGAAGAAATATTAATTGTTTTGGTTAAAATATATTTCAATTTTTTTTTCATTTTTTTCTTTTTTTTTTCATACGGTTGAAAATGTATTTTCATATTTTTGCAATTTTATGAATACTTAAAAAAAAACATTTAATGAATACACAAAAAAACACAATTTCACTCAAGTCCAACCTCATCCAATCCCCGTGCGAAACGAAGCTCACGTAGTGTCGCAGAAAAAAAAAGAAACTTGGGAAAAAATCCCAAGAAACTCGAGAAGCACGTTATCGACGTTTCGGCGTGATCGCTTTTCGTTATGTTTTTTTAAATTTTATATTTTGTTTTTTCCAAAAACCCGCGAACGTTATTGGCGAGGAGGGAAGGACATTTTTTTAAAGAGGAAAGAACACGAAAACAGGCATTTAAAAATATACGTCACCGGCTGACTAGTGACGCAACTGCGGATTACACTAGAAAAATGAGAATGAGAGAGACAGAGAGCGGATGAGAGGAAAACTTGCCGCGCTATTCGGCACAATATTCATATTTTTTTATCAATTTTTTCCATCCCACTCGCGAATCGCCAGACTTCCCCTTAAAAAAATCACATACGTCGTTCGAGACTCGACACTTTGTTTCATAACCTCAAAATCGTAAAATCACGTTTTTCCATCAGGATTTAAAGTTGCCTACGAAATTATTGTCGAATAAAAATTTTCAAATTCATCAATCTCTCTGTCTCCTTCGTAAGGAAGGTTTGATCAAAAAAAAAAAATTACCCACTCACATATATGTACCACAATGTCTACATGTATATGGAAAAAGAATGGTCGATGGAGCTCAAAAATAATTCGAAAATAATTGGTGAATTATAATTCGCGAACATGTGTGATTAGAATGCCGAAAGAAGCGTAACGCATCATCGACAATAAACAACACGGGGCGGACTCTAACGTGGCAAAGGGAAGGGAGAGAGGGGTGGGGGAGAGGGAGGTGAGATATCGCCTCGGCTATTCTCTCCCCTCACTCTCTCCTCACGCCTTTGCGACGTTCGGCTCTTATGCGATAAACAACGATGGTAAAAAGTCGTCCTACTGACCTACGACGAGTCGATAATATTTCGTCTCACGTTTTGTATATTTTTTACGATTTTTTTTTTTAATTTTATTTTCTCATTCTCTCTCGTCGACGATCATTAAACGTGTGATTATATCCAAAGAAAAACAACTATTTCCCGAGAACATTAACTACCGGTGGCCATATTGGAATTTCATTCCGCGAGGTTAGAGGCAGAGGTGAGCACTGCCAGGCTCGATCGCGCTCGTGAGCCTGAGGGGAAAAAAACGACGCCAGTGAGCCTGTGCGACCGAATAGTAGGGAGTTTCGATGCTGAGAGCCAAGAGTCGCGCGTCCGCTGAAAGGTGGCGCCCTCGTGCGGCAATTTACGGAAGCTCAGTGTCATTTGCTTCCCGTCGACTTTTCATGTCGATATGATAGAAATCTTTCAGAACGACGCCTACGAGAAATTTATCAACAGATTTTATTTTTCGTCCCTCATTAAAATCAACTTTATTCCAAACAGTTCTATGTGCTTTATTGTAGCTTTCTCATAAATTAAATTGAGTTCTGGAGCTGAGGTGCTGCGACAAGAATGATGTTACTTTTGGCCTCTCCGCGCGTCCGCTGGAAGGTGGCACCCTCGTTCGGTTATTTTTAGAAGCTCATTGTAATTTGCTTCTACCTTGAGACTTTCGTGTGGGTATGTTAGAATGCTTTCAAAACGCGGAGAGATTATTTTGAGTGCGAAATTTGCCCAGTTTTTTCAATCTTTCAAGAATTCTTGACTTGACAATTGCAAAATTACGAATGCCAGAGCCTTATGCGCGTTTTTTCTTCAAAACTTTTTGGACATCAATTTTTTTCAGCGATTCTTTCGAAATTCAATACATTATTATTATTATTATTATTATTATTATTATTATTATTATTATTGTTGTTGTTGCTGTTGTTATTATTGTTATTGTTGTTGTTATTATCATTATTATTATTATTATTATTATTATTATTATTATTATTATTATTATTGTGCTGTGACCAGTCGGTACCCAATGTTTAGGAATGCTATGCACCGGAAAATGAACCCTGTCGGTAAAACAGAATGCATTTAACATTACCTACCGACAATTTGTGAACGATGTCTAGAATTAGCCACTCTGCAAATTTTCAATTTGCATGATTCTATGGAAGCATCGTTTGATCCAAACTCTTTCGCCTCACAAAGTAACTAAATTGAAGTAAATGAAGATCTACAGCTATAAGCGTTGTAGGATAGATGGCGGGAGCTGTTGCTTCTTTCTGCTGCTGCTTGAGATTGAGAGAGAATAATTACTATTGATCACCTTAAATTAATTAACTAGCTCAGTTAATTGATTAACTGAACAACGGAATTATCTTGAGGAATTAATTATTTATTAAAAACTACGGTACACCATTCAACATTATCAATGTCCAAGTCGAAGGCTTCACAAACCAGTCCACACTGTGCGCGTAAAGCGTGGCATGAAGTGCACAATCTACATTTGCAATGTTCCATGTTTCGTAAACTATTGACCCTTCACAAACTTAAGCCCGTGACACAATGACAAAAATAAGCAATAGGGAATAAGAATAAGCCATCCTATTGGCGTAGCTTCTCTCAAGTGCGCGGCGATTGGCGGATTCTTATTCCTTATTTCTTATTCTTGTCATTGTGCCTCGGGCCTCAAGCACGGACTACACGATCCGTGCTTGAACTGCCTGAAGTGTCCGCAAGGGTAGACAAAGAGAGAACGACGAGGTGGCGGCCAATAGCTATCTCTTTCTAACTTCCTCATTGGCTAGGGTTAGAAGGAGACAGACTTGGCTGCCACCAGCCGGGCGACCACTCTGAAGTTCTATGGCAGGGCTAGGAAACGCTTATGGAGAAAAGTTTGCCAGCGTTAGTGGCGCCCCAAGCGACTTGGCGGAGTTCTGGGGAACTAACTACACCGGGATATATATCTATATGCATATCTATATATCCCGGTGTAGTTGGTTCCCCAGAACTTCCCCAAGTCGCTTGGGTATATATAGCTATGCATATAGATGTATATCCCGGTGTAGTTAGTTCCCCAGAACTCCGCCAAGTCGCGTGAGGCGCCACTAACGCTGGCATGTGACGGTCGCTGATAATAGCTCCCGCACTCGCAAGATCGCGCGCGGCGCTTTGCGAATTACGCGGCAGAATTCAAATAGAAATCGCATGCAAAATACAATGTTTGAAGAAATAATCTATAGAATATATATAGTTAGAAATTATAGCCAGGGCTGGTCACTCGGCGAGGATTTCAGATATGGACGAGCAATAAAACAAATGAGCTGCAAGGCACACGCCTTGCAGCCGGCAAGACGCGTCGATGCAATACATTCTTTCCTCCGGTGTATTTTCTATACCATAACCATATCCATTTTTGTACATAGTTTCATATATAATTTTCCGAAAATAACGCTACATCTTGGGTAAAAGGGGCCACGAGTGAAAATCTTTTATTCATAGAGGCGAGGGAAACTTTATGTCTCAGTTTGGAATTCGAGTACCCTCTCGAAAGGGCAATAAAATTGGACAGCATATACATCTCAAGTGCGGGTGGACCGAGGGTGTCCGAGGACATGTGGCTTTTCTCAAATCCAAGCTCTATTGTACATCGGGGACTACATGGGTGTTCTAAGAGGGGGAAAGTTCTGGGGACGCGTGAACTTTTCTCTTTACTGTGGATTTTTCTCTTGGGAATTTTCCGATTGGCCAGCGTGAGGCCCGCGACTTCGATAACTCCTCCTTGCGCGGAGGGCCCTGAACCCTTCGAGATCATCATCGACGAGTCTTGCCAGGCAGTCGAATTTCGACCTTAGAATTGAACAGTCGTTCACTTTTACTAAACACCAATGAAATTTCTCTTGCGAAATTCTGATATTTCTTGTTATATCATAATTATCGAATAATCTCATTCTTAATAAAAAAGTTGCACAATTTCTTGATAACCAACATTTTAATGTTTTTATATCTTGTTTAACATCAATATTTGCTTTAAAGCTTAATTCAATAAATTTCTGTGTTTTTCGCGAATCAAATTCATTTGAGTAACCCGCGCGAATCCGAAATCCCCTTTCCGCGCAAAGGAAAGGCCACCATTCATTCCCGAAAGATTATCCCCACCAATACGGACAATTTTATCGTGACAGAACGTCACAGGCAACATTTTTAACACGAGCATTTTTTAGCCCTGTTCTATGGATGCTTTCCAGCTTATTCCAGCTAAGACACGGTGCAACACATCTAGTATATTTCTCGTGCGATTGATCAATCCGGGCAACGGAATACACTAGAAATATACTAGATGTGTCGCACCGTGTCGTAGCTGGAAAGCACCCTATGTGTAGTCCATACTCTATGTCTATGGTACCCAGAAACAAAGTATTGACATAAAGTATGGCCAATGAGAGAATTAGAAAGAGATAGCTATTGGCCCCCACCTCGTTCTCTCTTTGTCTATCCCTGGCGGACACTTTTCGCATTGACTTCGAGTACCAGACAAAAGACAGTACAGCGTACAGGTTCAGTGCTGTTCTTGCGCTTGACGACGATGGACGCAGTAGTCTCGCACGCTAAAATAATCGTGAATGGTTTTTTTTTGCGTGATTATGTTTTCAAGCGGTAATTCTTTATCACTAAAACATAGCTGTGAAAGACCATATTCAAACGATTTTTGAGCGAGGTCAAGGTCACCAGAGACCGAATTGATCGAAACCTTCCATCGTTGTTTTCAATTGTGATTAACACTGTTTGTGGAATTTGGCCTGAGTGAAAGGATTATACGCAGTACGATTTTCAAAAAATCGGTTTTTTGAAAATTGCATTGCATTTTCGTTTAAATTTCATTTGTGATGGAATTCGTTTCATGTTTTTTTTTAACACTCTGCTTTTTTTTTGTTTAATTACCCAAAAAATTAGTTTATTAAAGAATTTTATATACAATAGCTACAATTAACTACTTAACTACTTAAAAAAGTTTAAAAGCCTGTTGTTTGTCTAAAAATGAACCAAACCATTTTTTTTTCACTTTCTTTGTTTTCACATGTAGTTTAATGAAAAATATATCAAAAAATTATTCAGAACTGTCTTCTATTTTTTGTGTTACTTTTTCGAAAAACATTGAAATTTTTTCGATGATTACCACATTCAATTTCAGTTAGTATTTTTTTTTTTAACATTGAGGTTCTCTCTACATCCTCTGAAATCTCCAGAGTGGATTATGAGAAATAAGGTGAGTTAAATTTTTTTTTTCAATTGATGAAGAAACATCGTAAGAACCCGACTCTGAAAATTTGAGAGAATTTGCAAAAAATGTCAGTTTCTATTAAAAAAAGGAAAAAAAATTAATATTGACTATCATTGCAAAATTTTCATTTTTTTCTGAAAATTCAAAAAATCAACGTTGAAGATCGGTCTGAATAATTTTTTCTATATTTTTCTAAAAAGTACATTTAAAAATCAAAATAAAAAAGTGCCGATAAGTCAATTTTTGAAATAGTTATAGATATTTGAAAAATAAAGAGCTATTTTTTTGAAGAATTCAAAACTTTTTTCGGTTGGGTAAAAAAATTTCGAAAAAATTCTGAAAAATGTTTTTGATAGGGTAGGAAAAGATAAAAAAGTTTCAGAATATGCCCTGTTTAGAGTTTACCATCGCAAAAATTTACTCCGTAAATTGCATTAACTCGTTGACGTTATTCAAATAAAATAATAAATTGCTACACAAAAATTTAAAATTCAAACAACTCAATTCATTTCCACAATTTGACCAACCCAACATCAATTTAAAAAAAAATAGTGGAATCAAATATGATTTCAAAAAATAAAATAATCATAATGACTTTTGTTCAAGTACAAAACATGATAATAATAAACTCAAAATATAATGTGCAAAGTGTGAAAGTCATTTCGAATTATTTCGATAAAAATTACTTACCTTGTTCGTTGGTTTCTCGAAATTTAATTCTCAAAACGCTATAAAGAGTTGTTCTGCAATAAATTTCCTCCTCAAAATTGGTCGAAATGATTCGTCCAAATTTCCTTCGAATTCTGATTCCCACGAATTTCCAACGATGATTATATATTTAAGGATGATGATTTTCCAGATCAATGATTTGATGAAAATTCGAATAAATTAATATTCAAAATAATTTCAATTCAAATTCGTGTTTTTTCAATACTTCTTTTATTTAAATAAACGTTTGAGATTTTAGGCTTAAAACAATTTTCAAATATGTATTAAGTGTGTGTGTGTGCGCTTGGTTTATGACAATCTGTCCCTTTCGTCTAATCTCGGGCATTTCTTGTGCACTTCCTTATAATACCTCAGTCAAAAATCAATCGATAATCGTCTTGACCAATTAATTTCGTACCCCTTTTTATGCTTATTACAATCTTCTTCTCCTCTGGATACATCGTTGATTATTCATATTTCATAATTATCATAGATACAAGAATATTCTTCTTATTTCTATTTCTCATAAATAGTTTTAATTTTCAAAATGGTATAATTTTGTTTTTGAATGAATTTCGTATCATCATTTTCACGGAAGTTCATACATTTTTTTCTAATTTTTAACTAAATAATTTTAATTTCATTTTTATATTTGCAAAATTTCTGCATTATTATAATTGTTCGTAAACTATTGTTTCTTTCCTTTTTTCTAGGTTCTCCTAATATATTTTATTCATTTTACCAATGCGTGTATATTTAATTCAAACTTGCTTGTGTGTGTGAAATATTTTTTATTCATAACGTATTTTATATTATTATTTTTAGTTACCTGGCCCATATAGAATATTTTCATAGTTGAATTGAATATTGATTAAACATTTTCTAATATTTTCATATTTTTTATGAACTAACAAAATCAATTTATCATTCATTCATTCATGTATGTGAGCCGTTCCTGTACGTGTGTCATTTTTAAATACTCAAAATTCCAATTCCAATATTGTCGTAAATTTTACCAGATGTAACAATATTAACGAAATCTTTTTAATTTTTTAATTTTGGGTGATTCAATACAGAGATATGGTACTCACCGCAAGACGCCGTTTTTTAGAGGACCTCCGAGAGATCGGCTACAGCGGCGTCATGAATCATTATTTCAATTTTTTTTTATTATAACAAAAATGTGCATATAAATTTGTACGTTAATAAATTAAAATGTCTTCCCAGAAGAAATTCTTAAAAAATCGCTTGTCTATTTATTTATTCTTAATAATTGTAAATGTATAATTCTCAATAGAATGATACGGTTGTTAATAAATTTTCAATATTTTTCGATTTCAACATTCTCCATTCATCAATAATTTTGTTTACAGGAAGTTAATCAATTAAACTGGCAAGTATGTTCCAAATAATTTATTATAAACATGATAATACTTTTTTTCAATAATTTCGAATGTTGTTCGATTGATAATTTCAAATTAAACCGATTAGTGTAGTGTAGGGGACTTCGACCCACCCCCCCCCCCCTCACTTTAGGTATACAGTGTGACTGGCAATACTTCAGGTAAGTTTATTATTTTTAGCTTTTTTTGTACTAGTGACAGTACAATTCCACTTGATACTATTCAAATAAATAGAAAAATCATGTCCGTAACCGTGTACGTACTTAGATTTAAAAAAAAATGGCGAGCCGTTCTGGGGCCGATGTGGCTGGAGTACTTCGTCCACGTGAACCTGTTGGTTATTTTACAATTACATAACTATAATTTATAGATGTATTGCCGTATAAATGGTTTCACATATGTAGAAAAATCTGTATATTTTCTACCAAAACCTCCCACATTCACACCTAAAAAATGCATGCCTTCATGTTAAAAAATAAAGGTTTAAATATCACACAATTTTTTTCCAATATTTATTTTTCAGAAGGCACACTCTTCCGCTTCGATTTGCTTTATCATCCGTTTCATTTAATTCATTTGGCGCTGAGTTATGAATTTATGAAGAAAACTATTTTTTTAAGGAGTTTATATATATTCGGTGTTATTTATATGATAAATAATTTGAACGAAACCTACGTTACAAAATTTTATCGTAAAGTAGAAAACTTGAGCGTGAACACCATGAATGTTTTCAGATTTTTAAGAAGATGTTTTAGATTTATTTTAAGCATAAGGTCGATTGCCCCCCCCCCCCCGTGCATTAAGTGGTGCAAAAAAAAGCCCTACACTGATCGAGTTAATTAATAATCCTAAGTAATTTTTAAAATCATTTTTTGGAAACAAGTGTTTTTTATATTATTTATTTGTTTTAAACAAGAAAACACCATATATCAATAATTTTAATTATTTTTCGATAATTTTTAATTCATCCATAATAATACAAAACTGTTGTTTCGAAGAATAATTTGAAATAAACTAACATAAAGTATGTTTCAGATAATTTATTATAAACAAAATAATACCATTTCAAAATCATTTTTATTCGTTATAAATGAACCAACACAGTCTTGTAAATATTTTTTCTGTATAATCGGATTTGAAATTCACAATTAATTTAATAATCGTTTGTAATTTATTTTCTAATGATTATTTCAAAACATAAAATGTATTTTGAAAATTATATAATATTAGGAAACCTATTTCTAAACAAATTTGGCAAATTTGGTTGTCACGTTGCGGCTACGCAACTTAACTCAGCTTTGATTTATAACCAATAGTTTCTTTTATTCATTATAAATGTACTAATAATCGTTAAATGATGAAAATGTTATGATAAATATGCCCATCTCCAATGTCAATAATATTCATCATTACTGCCTAATATTTTAACAATTCTGCGAATATAATCCATCAAAGCATTTAAATGATATGATTGTTTAAATATTTTCATATATAGATTACACTGGAACACCGATTTAGTGCCGGGCTCGGGGGAGCCGGCACTATATCGATTATATATATGAGACAATCCACGCCATTTCGCTCGGCCGTGACCCTGACCATTTATATTTTTTTTAAATGTTTTTTATAAAATAGTATACTATGCAAGGAGTATTTTGAACAATTTTTAAATTTTCATCGCATGTATTTCAGAAGTTACAATTTCTCGAAAAATCTGGATTTAAGAAATTTCGGAAACGTTCTAACGCCGATATCTCTTAAATTAATCGATACATCGAAAAAGCTTTAGAAATCGATTTTTTTCATATTAGTTCACACTTTCTGTTAAAAAAAGGAAAAACAAATTAAATCATCGTTGCCAACATTTTTTCAGCGTGTAAAGTGAAAATTATTTTTTTTCAAGATGATTGATATTTCTTCTTTTTTTCAAAAAATTCTCCAAAATAATATGATGAATTATATGAATTTTAACGCTAGTTCCATCGTGGGCCCATTTTTGCTGCTATTTAAAACAAAATAATACTATTTTGTGCATCTAGGGCCAGAGATAAGTCTTTTTGTCAAGCGTGAAGTTTGCCGCAACGAGCGAAGCGAGGGCCGCAACCACGCGAGACAAAAGACGAATCTCTGGCCCGCGTTGCACACGATCTTTTTTTTCCCCATGGGAGATTTTCGTGCTTTTCAGTATATGCGTGGATAGCCAAAAAGGGGCTCTTTTGTGACAGCTAAGAGTGAAAAGAGTCACTTTTCGGCTGTCTACGCATATGGTGAAAAGCACGAAAATCTTGCATGGGTGATTCTATTCTATTTTTTTTCACGAAAATTTCAAGTGTTTCGTATGAAATGCTATAATAATTTTTACTATACTAATAATACACTTAAGTAATAATTATTATACTTATTTACAATTAGTAATTGTAGTGATACTTTTACAATTAGTAGTATGATCTAATATGTTGAAGCGAATTATTTTTCCATTACTTTCCTATAAAAGAAACGTATGCATTATAAGACAATATATGAATTAAACACTTGCATATTTTTTTATCTTGAGAGAGTTATACATGAGGCAATCCACGCCATTTCGCTCCGTCCTGACCCTGACCATTTTTTATTGTTTCCATTTTTTCTGATAAAATAGTATACTATGCAAGGAGTATTTTGACCAATTTTTAAATTTTCATCGCATGTATTTCAGAAGTCACAATTTTTCGAAAAATCTGCATTTCACAAATTTCGGAAACTTTCTAACGCCGATATCTCTTAAATTAATCGATAAATCGAAAAATGTTTGGAAATCGATTTTTTCATATTAGTTCACACTTTCATAGAAAAAAGGGAAAAAAATTTTAAACCATCGTTACCAATATTCTCGATTGTGTAAACTTTTTAAATGAGTGAGAAAATACATATCTATAACTCTCTCAAGGTAAAAAATATGTAAGTGTTTCATTCATATATTCTCCTATAATGCATACATTTCTTCTATAGGAAAGTAATGGAAAAATAATTCTTCAACATATTAGATCGGGCTGCTAATTGTAAAATTATCACTATAATTACTAATTATAAATGAGAACAATAATTATTACTTACGAGTATTATTAATAATAAAAATTATTATAGTAATTCACACGAAACACTCAAAATGCAGATTTTTCGAAAAATTGTAACTTCTGAGATACATGCGATAAAAATTTGAAAATTGGTCAAAATACTCCTCGCATTGTATACTATTTTATAAAAAAAAATGAAAAGAATTAAAAATGGTCAGGGTCACGGCCGAGCGAAATGGCGTGGATTGCCTCATATATAGGACGAAACTCTAGCGCTGGTAAACATAGTGCTGTAACAATTTGGGGGACGGGCCCCAAAATAAAAGTAGAAATGTTTTGTCTCGGCGTGCGGAAGCGTAGTCCCGAGAGATGGAAATGTTTCGTCTCGGTGTGCGGAAGCGTAGTTCCGAGAGATGCCCCCCCCCCCCCGCCGATACCAACCGGTGTGTCCTTTGCTGGCATACTGGTTTCTCTCTCATTCTCTCGCTCGGTCGCCTTCGTATACACTTGAGTAAACATATCAACACACGGGTAGTCCGCGGTGGTCTTTCGCCGTTTGTTGACATTGTATACTCAAGTGTCTGCGCGGCTTCATATAGCATTTACTATGTCTCATTTTTGAAGGTATCGGAGTTGATGGGCACGGCCCTGCATGACTCGGAGCGCGAGGTCGTAGATCACATAATCAGATAAATCTGTCACTAAATCGGTTCGCACTAAATCGGTGTTTCAGTGTATATTTAAAACAGTCTTTTTTAATAACGATGAATAGAATTTATCATACTACTCGATATTCACAATTAATCAAAGACTTTTCATCACAGTGTGTCTATTAAAATGTCCCCAAGTGACCTGTTAACCAACATTCAAAATATATCACAAAAACAAAACGTATGATCCTCATGTTCTAAAGTTGTGAGTGCTACTAATATAATCCTTGAAATTCGATCACCAACTTTATGAGCAGTTGCCCCTATTAAGAATGAAACATGTGACACAATATTATCCAAAACAATGTAAAGAGGGGCTAAAAAAAATCAAAACCTTAAGATTTCGGAAGGGAACAATAGGAAATGGTGAATGCAAAGCACCCTTGCCTGAGTATATTATGAAAAAAATTCGGCCAATCGCATTTCGAGGAGATGTCCACTTCTTTAATCATCCCATATCACGTGTAGGACCCCATAGAACGTTGAAGAAAATGAAAACCATGAGATTTCTAAAGGGAACAATAGGGAACGGTGACTGTAAAGCACCCTTACCTGAGTATACCCAGAAAAAATTCAGACCGTCGCAGTGTAAGGGGTTGTCCACTTTTTAAATCGTTTTATATTTCGTGTAGGATCCCATAGAACGTTTAAGAAAATTTTAAACATAAGATTTCCGAAGGGACTAATGGGGAACGGTGGCTTGAAAACACCCTTGCAGAAGTTTACTTTCAAAAAATTTGGACGGTCGCATTTTGAGGGGCTGTCCACTTTTTTAATCATTCTATATAACGTGTAGGGCCATAGAACATCGAAAAAAAATTGAAGCCATAAGATTTCACAAGGGAACCACAAGAAACGATGGCTCGAAAGCACCCTTGCCTGAGTGTACTATGGAAAAAATTAGGACTGTCGCAGTGTGAGGGGCTGTCCACTTTTGTAATATTTTTATATCCTCAGTGAAACCCCATACAATGTTTAAAAAAATCAAAACCTTAAGATTTCGGAAGGGAACAATAGGAAATGGTGAATGCAAAGCACCCTTGCCTAAGTACATTATAGAAAAAATTCAGCCAATCGCATTTCGAGAAGCTGTCCACTTCTCTCATCATCCCATATCACGTGTACCCCATAGAACATGAGTTGTTGTTGAATCGGCTTCGAGACGGCCAGTGAGTGATTCCAGGTGTCGATGGAATAATTTTCTTTGATTACGTTTCGATCCTTGGTTCGGATCTTCTTCAGATTTTTATTTACTCTATGAATTATATTACAATATTTTGTATGACATTTCATATATATAGTATAAAGTATGATAAGTATAGAGTGTATGATAATATAGATATATATGGAGCAAGGTGTCTCTAAATTTTGTGTTATTCATTTAATTTTTAGGTTATGCGGTATGATAGTGACTGACCTGGATTTTGTTGATTTTTCTAGATTCATGTTTGTGTACTTGGAAGATGATAGTACAGTATTTATTGATGAAGAAGCAATAAAGTTGTAATGGCTGATTTTCAATTGATTGAACGAGTGATCGTTTTTTGGTGATCTCTGTCATCTGTGAATTTTTTGTGTAGCAAGAATTTTTAATTTTGCGTATTTGAGTTAGTGTAATGTTTTATTAACGTCACATTTACTTATTGAATTCCATGATTTTATATCTTCCAAGTGCACTTAACAAAAAAACTAGAGTTTATAATTTATTCTTCATGTTAAAATGTCAACTATCTGAATGTTCGAGAAGAACTAAGTGGCGTCTGAAGTTTCTTGAGCTTGGGAGGTGTTAAGGATCATTCAGGCAGTGCCGTGTCAAGCATATTAGTATATTGTATTTAGGGTGCTTTTTCCGTCTTTGATTTCAGATATGCAAATTTATGTAACTCGGTCGGTAAAAATTATTTCTCTATCGGTAATAAGTTATAGAGGTGTGATATATGAGGTATTTGATGAAGGTGTATATATGAGAGTTTGACAGTATTACGAGTCATTTAATTAAAATTAGTGTGTGTCAATTGTTTGATAGTATGACGAGTCATTTAATTAAGATTAGTGTGTGTCAATTGTTAAGAAGTATTATTTAGTGTTATTTAATATTATATTATTGAATTGTATATGCAACTTAGTTTGTCGATGTCTGTTCGGAAATTTATGCTATTGGGGTGCGCTTTAATTTGGATAATTTCTAGGATTAGTCGTTTTTTCAGCCATTCTTCGTGGTTTAAGATCTTAACATCGTCAAATTTAAAATTGTGTTTTTGTTCTATTGCATGTTGTGCTAAGGCTGTGTGTATTGTAGTTGTGTGTTTTAGGCTGTTTTTATGTTCATTTATTCTGGTTTTCAAGTATCTTTTCGTTTGACCTATGTATACTGAGTTACAATCATTACAGTCAATTTTGTAAACTACATTTGATTTGTTTACATTTTCAATTTTGTCTTTAATGGAGCCAATGATGGAGAAAATGTTATGTTTATTGTTTGTTACTAGTGTTATGTTATACTGTTGAAGAAGACGAATTAATTGGTGATGGATGGTTTTTGTATACGGTAAATTAATTAGTCTCGAGGAATCAAAGTCGTTGATATTATTTTGTTGTGTGTTGATTGTCGATAGTCTTTGTTTGATTAGTTTTTCTGTGAATAAAATAGGGTAGCAATTCTGAGTCATTGTATTTTTAATGAGTTCAAGGTTTTTGTTGTGAAAAGATGGGTGAGATAGTTTTATCGCTCTGTCAACTAACATGTAAATTATAGCTTTTTTCTGGTGAAGAGGGTGGTGAGAGAAAAAATTGATAAATCTGCCTGACCAAGTAGGTTTTCTATACCAGTCTGTGATGATTGTATTTTGATTCCGAATTAAAAGTATGTCTAGAAAGGGAATTTGGTTATTTCTTTCTATTTCTGTTGTGAATTGTAATTTTGTGTGGTATGAATTGAAGATTTTGACTGTAGATTCAATTTTATTTGTTGGCAGAGCGATAATAATGTCAACATATCTTTTGTATAGTGGTAGTGTGAATTTTAATTTTTCTAAGCATTCAGTTTCTAAGTCAATCATGACAATATTTGATAGTATAGGTGCAAGAGGTGAACCCATCGGTGAGCCAGAAATTTGTTGATAAATTTTGTCTTGAAATGTGAAGTAAGTAGAGAACATGATGAATTCTATTGCTTTAATAATTTCGTCTAATGGAAAAGTGTTTGAGAATAAGTTAGATCTTTTTTTAAGACTTCGGATAACGAGTTCAAGTGGAACGTTTGTGTAGAGGGATACTACATCAAAAGAGATAAGTTTGTAATTTGTTGGAATTGTAATGTTTGAAATTAATTGTTTGATACTGAAGCTGTCTTTTACGTATGAGTTAGTTGTGTTTATTAGTTTCGAAAGTTTCGTTTGGATGAATTCCGCTAGTTTGTGTGTTGGGCTATTTATCGAAGATACTATTGGACGAAGTGGGAAATTGTTTTTGTGAATTTTCGGAAGGCAATATAAGCGAGATAAATTGCAATTTTCAGCTTTCAAATATTTAAGATTTGTTTCGTCAATAATTTTCTTGGATTTCCATCTACAGAGAATATTGTTTATGCCTTTTTGTAAAATGTTTATAGGATTTTTATTTGTTAGTTTATATGTTGATAGATCTGCTAGTAAGTTGTTCGTTTTGGTGATCGTATCCGTATCGAAGCCGATTCAACAACAACTCATACTCATCTACACGGCCGCATACAACCTCAACACATTACCCCATAGAACGTTGAAAAAAATTGAAACCACGAGATTTCTAAAGGGAACAATAGGGAACGGTGACTGTAAAGTACCTTTACCTGGGTATACCCAGAAAAAATTCAGACTGTCTCAGTGTAAGCGGTTGTCCACTTTTTTAATCATTTTATATTTCGTGTAGGACTCCAAAGTACGTTTAAAAAAAATTAAACATAAGATTTCGGAAGAGAACAATAAGGAACGGTGGCTCGAAAGCACCCTTGCCTGATTATACTTTTGAAAAATTTGGATGGTCGCATTTTGAGGGGCTGTCTACTTTTTTAATCGTTCCATATCACGTGTAGGGCCACATAGAACATCGAAAAAAATTGAAGCCATAAGATTCCACAAGCGAACCATAAGATACGATGGCTCGAAAGCACCCTTGTCTGAGTATACTGTGGAAAAAATTACGACTGACGCAGTGTGAGGGGCTGTCCACTTTTGTATCATTTTTATATCCTCAGTGAGACCCCATACAATGTTAAAAAAATAAAAACTTAAGATTTCGGAAGGGAACAATATAAAATGGTGACTGCAAAGCACCCTTGCCTGAGTATATTATGAAAAAAATTCGGCCAATCGCATTTTGAGGAGCTGTGCACTTTTTTAATAATCCCATATCACGTGTAGGACCCCATAAAACATTGAAAAAAATTTAATCCATGTGATTTCAGAAGGGAATAGTAGGGAACGGTTACTGAAAAGCACCCTTGCTGAAGTATACCAGGAAAAAAGTCTGATCATCGCAGTCTGAGGGGCTGTCCACTTTTTACAAAATTTCAATCATAAGTAATCTATTTTTATTAGTTGAAAAACAAACTATAATACACAATTCGCAATAGACGATTTTTTCACATTTTTTAATAAAAAAATTTAAATTTTCGTCAACCCAAATTGAAAAAATATTTATTCTAATTACTAATAAATATTAACTATAATTACAAAATAATGATGAGTAATTACAAAAAAAAATGAAAACTTTTATTAAAATTTTTTTTCTCATCATTTTACAATCTTTATTATTTTATTAACTATAACGTAAACAATTAGAATCTATTGAAAAAATATATATTTTATGATGGGGGGAGAGCAGTGGTCAAGTGGCTAGAGCGCGGGTCTCGTAATCCGCGGGATCCGGGTTTGAACCCCGGCGACACCGCTGAAAAATATTCCGATTTTTCAAGTGTTGTTTGTCAGCTGCAATCCCGGTAGGTTGGGACTCCACCATTAAATAATGGAATCCCAAAGACCTCTTTGCGATGAGTGAGCGATTAATAGTACGGTGTTGGTGAGGCCTGCCGATGCGGTTCTTACCGCTCGGATGGTGGTTCACCTAACTGTGCAAGCGACTGGCTCACTGGGTGGCAATGGAGGAGGTAGTTGCCTAACCGACCGACGCACAGTGGTCCCAAATGGCCAAAGGCTGGCCAAAAGTCGAAAAAAAAATTAATTTTTTCTAGGGACTTTCAATGGTTGGAATAGTTGTAGTGGTACCTCTAGTATGTATTATGACCGTTAAGAAAAGGGGAGCGTCCATACCTGGCTCAGGAATCCATTTTATTCGTGAGCGTCGAGCCGACCGCATTGTTTGCTCGTCGCGCGGAGAAATAAGACGAAAGTTTTGACGCGTCTGGAAGAGTGAAAAGTTACCGGATTTGGATTTTACAAAATGGATTCTTCTCCAGAAAGTAAGTACAGTTTGAGTGTGTTGCTCAAAATTATCGTTAACGATGTATGAAATTGTAAGTCATTAATGAAAGTAGTGGTATTTTTCTTGGTTATGTTCTGAAAAGTCGTGTTAGAAAAAGCAACAAGTCAAAACCCCTATCGACCCCCGCTCTTAAACTAAATGGAAATTGTTACTTAGACATTTCTTCAAAACATATCCAAAAATTAGCTGCTCGTAGCTGCTCCTTCGGTTTTGAGTGTAATTTTTATGCCCCCCCAGCAGTAAAAGTTTTGAATGGCATATACGTGTATTTTACACGGTCAACAATTTGAACATTTTTTCAACTTAGTCAATACTCATATAAAAATTTAAAACTTAGCACATATATTCCTCACAGTAGAAGATATAATTGTAGTAGTTTATGAAATTTTTTATCCTCGTTTTTTGAATATACACTCTCACTCAAAAGTGTGCTACACTAGTCGAAATTTTGTCGCGCTAAAAATTCAATAGTGGAGGCAAAAATGCTTTCTGCAGTTTTTTGAAATTTTCACGTCTGGTATATTGTTCATAGGAAATTGATAAAGATAATTCTTCTATTAATGTTATTTTGCATTTACTACAGATCCTCTGGATAATACCGACGAAATTTCTTTCACGAGAAAGGAAATTTACATACTTGTGAAATCGGTATTAAAAGAAAATATCAACATTGTCACTGACATTGTTGAAATGGAAGTGTCAAAACAATTGAAGCATCCATATATTTTGTCGAAAAATCTGAAAGATGCTATGGGTAGATTGGAATCGAATTTCAAAAAGAGGTGGCAAGTAGCGAGGCGGGACGAAACCAAATTCTTCAATAAATTCGATGAGTGGCTTAACGTTCCTGTGTCTTTCACGATTGAAAAGGAACGTTTGAAGACTTCCACGGAAAACACAATGCAGCGTCCTTCTACGGAAAACACAATGGGGCATCCTTCTACGGAAAGCACAATGGGGCGTCCTTCCACAAGCTGGGGCGATTTAAGTGATCGGTCAAAACGTAGGAAGACGGAAAAGGTTCGAAAATAACATACCGTCCACGAATTGGTCTACGCTACACAAATGGGTCTCCGGGCTTCTGGAAATTTACAAGCTTCAAAGGTAATTAGGGATGTCACAGAAGGCAGTCCATCAAAAGCATCACAGTACCGTAAGTCTATGGAACGCGTTTCAGAAGATGTACTGTCAGGCAACGAAGCATTATCACTTGTGGTAGAAGGTAAAATGACCAAAAGTCAATACCAATTGATACGTTCTGTAAGCTTGAAAAAAAATTGTAAATTATACCCGTCTTATAAATGTGTATTGGATTCTAAAAAAAAGTGTTACCCTGCAAAGTCAGAAATTTCTGTAACTGAAAGTGGAGCCACAGTTGGACTTCAAGCATTGCTAAATCATACAGCTGAAAGAATATTAACGGTACAATCGGACGTTATTGGAAGTCTTCCTGAAAACAAAGTTGGTAATTTAGAATTGATATGCAAGTGGGGATGCGATGGAACTTCTGGTCAAAGTACTTACAAACAAAAATTTAACGATGGAGATGGCAATAAATCGGATGCCAACATTTTCTTTATTTCACTTATTCCCTTGCAAATCTTTGATAAATTCAATCCACATGTGATTATTTGGAAAAATCCTCATCCTTCGTCACCAAGGTTTTGTCGCCCAATTAAAATTGAATTCTTTCATGAAACTGCCGAAGCAACTAGGGCAGAAGTTGATTGTATCCAAGCGCAAGAGAGAAACCTCGTGCCCTTTGAAACTGTAATTGGCGGCAAAAAAATTAACATCAATTTCAAACTTGTGTTGACGATGATAGATGGTAAAGTTTGTAATTCTATTACGAATACATCATCAAGTATGCGTTGCTACCTTTGTGGTGCTACGCCCAAAGAATTTAATGACATTGACAAGATGTTGGAAAGACCGGTTAATGAAGATCACTTCAAATTCGGAATATCGTCGCTGCATGCTTGGATACGGGTTTTTGAATGTTGCTTACATGTAGCTTACAAATTAGAAATAAAAAAGTTGCAAGGGCGCAAAGAGGATAAAGAAAATGTTGATAGAAGAAAAAAAATATACAACAAGGTTTTCGTGACAGATTAGGGCTTGTTGTTGATCAAACAAAACCAGGCTATGGAAGTTCTAATGACGGAAATACAGCTAGAAGATTTTTCGAAAATTCTGAAATTTCCGCTTTAATAACGGGAATTGATGAAGAATTGATAAAGCGATTCCATGTTGTATTGCAGGTAATTTCTTGTGGTTTCGAAATCAATATACCCAAATTTCGCAAATACGCTGAAGATACTGCACGAAAATTTGTCGAACTCTATTCGTGGTACTTCATGCCAACAACAGTACACAAAATTCTTATTCACGGTCACGGAATCGTGGAATCCTTGTTACTTCCTATCGGACAAATGTCTGAAGAAGCTCAGGAATCATGCAGTAAGTACATTAAAAGATTCCGAGAAGATTTTTCACGAAAATGTAACCGCATCAAAAACATGGAAGACATTTTTTGCAGATGTTTAGTAACGTCAGATCCAGTAATATCCAGTTTGCGAAAACTTCCTTCGAAGCAACTAAGATCGTTATCCCCATACGCGGTTGAACTATTGATTCCACCTTCAGTTTCAGAATCAAGGCACATTTTTTCTGATGATACGAGCGATACATGTGAAGATGATGACAGTTCACAGGACAGTGATTAATTGTAAAAAAAGCTAAAATTATATCGATTAGAAATAAAAGAATGAAAGAAATATATTATAAATGTTCATTGTCATTGTAATAATGATTATAATGACTGTATTCCAATCCTCTTCTTCCCAAGTCTTCAAGTCTTCAAATGTCACCCGAATTAAATACGTTTTTGACGAAATTTCCCGCCATATTGGATCCGCCATTTTGTTGTGCTAAATTTCGACTTCATGTTCGTAGTCAGCGACCCCGAAAACCCCGGAGTACAGACTTTCACCCGAATTGAATACATTTTCGACTTTTGGCCAGCTTTTTGGGATTTGGGACCACTGTGCGCCGCGTGGTATATATTATAAATGCAATCTTACCTCATTCTCTAGCATCCTGCGCTATATTTTAACTCTGTAAAGCTTAAAATGTTCCTAACCGTTCAGGCTAATGGAATCAAAAATTTAAAAAAAAACGAATTTTGAAATTTTTCGCGCATTTAAGGCCTTAAAATTGTTGATTCGTTGAGCGGCCGCGTAGATAAATATGTTGTATGATGAATCGGCTTCGATTCGGCCAATAATTCCCGGTGTTATCGGAATGATTTTTTCAAATTTTTTTTTAACGTTTCGATCCTGTTTAGGATCCTCTTCAGAAGTTGATTTACTCTATAAAATTTTCGTATAATGTGTTAACATGTAAGCGTATCATAATAAATAATATGTAATTTGTAGTTTGTAAATTTGTTATTTTTAGGTTGAGAAATATGTCACAGCGACCAACCTGAAATCTATGTGTAATTCGGGCTTCATGATTGTGGATTTCGAAGATAATCTTATTGCTTTATTGATGTAAGTCGATAAAGATTGAAATATCGAGTAGGAAGATGGATATCTTTCAATCAATTCCAGGATTTGAACGTAGTTGATTTATGAAAACGATCGTTTTTTCGTGAACGTTCCAATCTGTATCAATTATTCGTTTACGATGAAAATTATGTAAATAAGAGATGTTTTTAGGTAAATATGAATATGTGAGATGTTGAATGTAGATGTAAGTGTGATAATTACCAATTACTCTCTGATCGATAGAGAGAATAACTGACATGAGGTTTCCCGAATCAATATAATTACACACATAAAATTATATACATACGGCACTGACCCAACGAATTCTCACATTCCCTTTCTCTTTGTAACCCCCTCATGTCAATTATTCTCTCCACGCTTACAGCACGTTCACATAGGCATATAAAATGCTATCGGATATGACGCTCACAGCGGCCAAAACGTTCAAGACGAACAGGATCGAAACGTTAAAAAACTCTCAAAAAGTGTATTCCACTTCCACCTGGATCACTGGCCGAATCGAAGCCGACACTGCATCAACATCATTTATTTACACGGCCGCACACGATATCAATCAATTCAAGACGAATACAGCCTATGCTAGCTATACTGCACTCTCGCTGCCACTCGCCGCGACAGCCAAAAAGCTAGAATATAAAAGATACGCCCGGCTCGTCTCAGGTTCCATCGCCTTTCCGTTCAGAATCAATTTTAGTTTTTCGTGTGCGAATTAAGTTGACAGACTCACACAATCCAATCCACTCAATTCTCGCTATTACAATTGTCGAAAAAAATATCGAAAATTAGAAAACAAAAATGTTTATATCTTTTTGGCTGTTTTGAGCTAAAAAAAATGAATTTTCTTTGTAAGGGACCTCTTTGATTAAAAAAAAAATTCAATTCTACGTGAACAAAATTTTTAAGATCTTACTGAAGATGGGATTCAAATAACTTCTTATTTAAAAAAAACCGCCGAGTTTTTTCTTCGTTATTTTGATCTTCCTTCCTTCTATGACTACAATAGTTGATTTCAATGATGTAAACCCACACAGCAAAATTGATCCCGGGACCATCCCGAGATAGTCCCATTCGTATCCTGCCAAGATAGTACGTCTTATGAACGTCTATGGGAGGAACCAGTAAGATATTGTTCTACCTGGGATTAATATTGGATGTCTTGAGGATATCCTGTCGCAACCGTAAATAGACGATCCCAACGTACTCTCTTATAGACGTCTGTGGGAGGTAGTGATAGGACATTGGGCTACTCGAGATTAATATAGGATATCTTGAGGATATTCCGTCACAGCCGTAATTGGACGATCCCAAGGCACTCACTTATAGACGTCTGTAAGAGGTACTGGTAGGGCATTGTTCTACCCGAGATTAATATAGGATGTTTTGAGGATATCCCGCCGTCACCGTGTGTAGACGATCGTACTGCACTGTCTTGTAGATGTCTGTAGGGAGGTACTAGTAGGACATTGGTCTATTAGAGATTAATATAGGATGTCTTGAGGATAGCCTGCCGTAACCGTGTTTTGACGATCCCAGCGTATTCCTTTAGAGATGTCTCTGGGAGGTACCGGTAAGACATTGTTCTACGCGAGATTAATATAGGATGTTTTGAGGATATCCTGTCGTAACCGTGTTTTGACGAACCCAGCGCACTCTCTTAGAGATGTCTGTAGGAGGTCGGCCATCGCGCGGCGTTACTTCCAGACTCGCCACAAGATGGCAAACGCTCTCATATACGGATCATGCAAATATAATGCTTATAAATCCGAGCGCGAACACGGACACTTGACACTGAAAGGAGTCAGACCTTAGAAGAGGCCATATTACAAGGAGTACTTGCGGTCTCTTTCTGTACTGTACCTATTTTATTGAAATTTAATTAATTAATTGAAATTAATCAATATTAAATCGAAATAAAAATAATTATCCACTGCTGTGTTGGCAGTCCAATAGACGTCCCGAAGACATCCCAAAGACATCCCGGGATGGCAGTAGGACCATCTGATTGCGGTAATCACTGCGGACATTTCAGAGCCCATGGGAATCCCATGGGACCATCCCATTACCATCATGGGATAATTGACGTGATGTCCGAAAGACGTTCTTGGGACGTATTATTGCTATGTCTGATAATTCTGGAATATCTTGGTGACGTCTTTAAGAAGTCTTGATAATATCTTATCGATATCTCCACTCTGCTGTGTTTGCAGTCCAAGAGACGTCCCGAAGACATCCCGGGACGGCAATGGGATGATCTCATTCCGGTAATCACTCCGGACAATTCCGGACACTTTAGGGCCCATGGGAATCTTCTGGGACTATCCCATTACCATCACGGGATAATTGCCATGATGTCCGAAAGACGTACTTGGGACGTATTATTGTTGTGTTGGAAGATAAATAATTCAGCTCTCTCATATATTCCCTTTGTAAATCATATTAATTAACATTGAGAATTACAATTTTTATGTAAAGAAATCGAATAAACTGTAAAACGTACTTGAATTGTAATTCAAATTTTTAATTATTATTATTATTATTATTATTATTATTAATATGATTTTTTTCCCAGAAGCACAGGGTCTTGGTAATTATTGCGAATCAGGGCTCCAGCTAGAAATCGATTGATTTTTCTTTTACTAGTCAATATCAATCTAGGGAATGTGCAATTACTGATTTCAAGTGGGGGGAGGGGCAGGGAGAGAGGTAAAAAATTATTTTTTCAAAATTTTCAAAAAATGTATTGCGAATCGCGGGGTCATTTCCCTCGGGTCATCAGATCCTTGCATAACTTTTTTTTCGCATTGATTCCTCCTTAAAAACAGCCTAATTTTTTAATAGATTTTTCTGGCCACTCCTTCAGGTGGCGCAACGATCATTTTTGTGTAAAAAAGCGATAACTGAAAAAACACTATTTTTAAAATTCTGCCATTTTTTCCACAGATTTTGGGTAAAAAATAAGTAATTTCTATCATAATTAGAAAGTGAGCCGTGGCTGCCCCATATTTTTTGAATAATTTTTTTTTTTTCAGTTTCTCAAATAAAATAAAAAAAATTAATTCTTAATACCTCTCACATGAGTAAAAAAATAAAATAAAAATATAATATATTTTGGCAAATTTCGATATTTTGCATATTTTTCCAAATAAATGAGAAAAATCTTTTTTTTTCAATAAAATACTTCAATAAAAAGGGATAACTGGAAAAATACAAATTTTAAAATTCTGCAATTTTTTCTACAGATTCCGGGTCATAAATAAGTAATATCTATCATGATTAGAAAGCGGGATGCGGCTGCTGCATATTTTTTTTTATAATTAACTTTTTTCAGTTTTTAAAATGAAATGAAAAAATTGATTTCTAATACCCCTTACATAAGTAAAAAAATAAAATAAAAATCAAACATGTCCTGGAAAATATACTAAATGAACTTGATACTCCGAGCCCGTTTAAATCACAAGTCAAAAATGACTTGACACTCCAAGCCCGTTTAAGTCACGAGTCAAAAAAGACTTGACACTCCGAGCCCGTTTAAATCACGAGTGAAAATTGATTTTTCACGTTTTTTTTTTTAAACTCTTCATGCCCATCACTGATGCCACATATATATCTGGAGTTTGTCATGCCCATATTTTCATTTCTCGATGAGACTACGGCACAGGGAATCGAACCCAGGACCTCCCGATGCTCTGGTTTAGAGGCAAGCACGCTGGCCACTTCTCCGGAGCACCAGTCAAATTGTTAGATATTATAATTTACAAAGGAAATATGTGAGATAAGTAAAATTATTCATTTTAACATCATTGAAATCAACTATTTTAGTCATGAAAGGAAAAAAGATCAAAATTACGAGAAAAAAAGTCGAACAAAATTTCTTTTAATATGAGAAGTTATTTGAATCCCATTTTCGGTAAAATATCTCAAAAATTTCGTTCTTTACGTAAAATTTTATAATTTTTTTTGAAAAAATTTGAAGAGGTCGCATTCAAAGAAAATCCCATTTTTGTTTAGATTAAAACAGCCAAAAAGTCATAAAATTATTTTTTATTAACTTTGAATATTTTTTTCAAAAAGTACATTGAAAAATAAACAAAAATGACCTAGCAAATTAAAATATCTTGGTTGTTGTGAAATTTATGATTATTTTAAGAATATTTTTTCAAAAATCGATAACCGATTTGGTATGGTTTAAGATAGAGAGCTAAAATGCACATGGATACTTCTTTTTGCATGCATAATAACATATTAAAAAATAATATAAAATCAAAGGGGGTCACCGACAAGATGTCGTTGTATTGAGATGGAATGACTCATATTCATGTATATTATACATACGAATATTCTAATAAAAATATAAATTTTGTTCTTTCTGGAAAATAGAAATTCCCGTTTTTTCGAGAAAACGGCTAATAGTATCACTCAATTGTCGTACGTAATTGACGAACAAAATTTGACAGTTGAGGTTATGTTGTCCTGTGTAAAATTTCCGTAGCGCGGCAGGTGAGTTTGGAGTGGGGAGAAAGCGTGATAGGCATGATAGAGGTGGTAGGGGAATTATGAAAGCGTGTTGCTAAGTTATGAGCGCGGTCAAGTCATGGGAGGTTAAGTTGTAGAAGCGTACACTGTACTTTTAAATCGAATAATATTTTGATTATATTCAAATCTGTCATTAACAACGATTAATATTATTCATCAGAGTAATTAATCGATGTTCACAATGAATCAAAGATTTTGAATTACGATGTGAGTGCCTATTAAAACGTCCCCGAGGGCCATGTTAACCAACATTCAAAATATATTCGATCACGACGGATTCAATCAAGACAATGATCAAGAATACAGCGCGCAAAGTGCGACGACAACGGCGGGCGAAGCGCGGCAGAGGGGGGGGGGGAGCGGGGTTGGGGGGCGAAGCCCCCCAACGAGTACGCGAAGCGTAATTGTTTTGTTTGGTTTCATCATTAATAACTTTCGCACGCCGAATTTCTTGGCTAGACTTGAGTATTGGGTTTTTTTAATTCTAATTTTTAGGCACTCACTCATTTATGACAGAAAGTGCCTATTGCAATCGCCTTGAAATCTGCGTCTGATGTCCGTCCAGACCCAGATCTCAGAAACCGGTGTACGGAATTCAATTTCTTTTGGAGGGTAGTTACGTATGGTTATGGTTATGGTTATGGTTTCTCTATGCCCAAGGAGTCCCAATCCAAACGAATACTACAAAACAAAGATTTTTGAGAAAAATGTCCATTTTTAACCAAAAAAGACGTTTTATGACCATATGCAATTGAAACTTGGAATTTCACGAACGAATTTTTCTCTAACTCACACAATGTGTGTATATGATTGTAAGCAAATGTCTGACGAAGTCTAAATACAATTAGACACCCTTAAGTTTGCAATTTTGGCAGAAAACACCATTTTACCAAAAAAATGCTATTTCTATCTATATGCACTTAGATCTCCGAAGTTCACGGACGAATTTTTCTCTAACTCACACAATGTCTATATATGATTGTAAACAAATGTAATACGAAGTAGGAATCTAATCAGACACCATTAAACTTACAATTTTTGCAAAGAAAACAATTTTCAACGAAAAAACAGCTATTTCTGTCCATATGCACTTGGATCTCCGAAGTTCACGAACCAATTTTTCTCTAACTCACACAATGTCTGTATATGGTTGTAAACAAATGTCCCACGAAGTATTAATCCGATCAGACACCATTAAGTTTACAATTGTTGCAAAGAAAACCCAATTTTAAATGAAAAAAAGCAATTTCCGTGCACATGCACTTGGATCCCCGAAGTTCACGAACGAATTTTTTTCTAACTTACAAGATTTCTGTATATGATTATAAACAAATGTCCCATGAAGTTTCAATCCAATTAGACACTGCTAAGTGAATAACTTTTGCACAAGAACAATATTTTTAACAAAAAAAGTCTATTTTTTTCACTGTCAGAATTTCTATATTCCTGTAAACAAGCACATATCACTTTCACGTAAAGCATAGACCTGCGTACGCGTCGCCTCCTGCACGTTCGTCAAGACGCTGCTACGCCACGTACAGAGTAAAAGAGGAACTAAAAACGGCCTGAGCGCGCCAAATTCAAAACACATATTTCTCTTATGAAAAGTACATGGTTCTTTTGTGTGCTTGCGCTCCGTAGGCAATATGGCGATCACCCGCGCATTTCAAACGTAAAAAAACATAATCTGAGCATCGATTTATAACCTAAAGCTTTTTTTACTTATTATGAATGGACTAATAATCATTAGATGATTAAAGAGTTATGATAAATATATCCATCTCAAATGTCACTAATATTCTTCATTACTACCCATTATTTTAACAATTCTGTGAATATATTCTATCAAAACATTTAAATGATACGATTGTTTAGATACTTTTATATCCTATTGATTATATTCAAATCTGTCTTTTTAATAATGATTAATAGAATTTATCCGACTACTCGATGTTCACAATGAATCAAAGAATTTAAATTACGGTGTGAGTGCCTATTAAAACGTCCCTAAGGGACATGTTAACCGACATTCAAAATATATCACAAAAACAAAATGTATGATCCTTATTTTCTAAAGTTGAGAGTGCCTACTAATAAAATCCTTCAAATTCGATAACCAACTCTATGAGCTGTTGCCTCTATGAAGGAAGAGCATGCGACTCAATATTATCAAAAACAATGTACAGTAACATGAAGACAATATAGTATTTCCATACCGAATCAATCAAGACAATGATCAAGAATACGGAGCGCAAAGCGCGACGACAACGGCGTGCGAGCGCGGGGGGGTTTGGGGGGCGAAGCCCCCCAACGAATACGCGAAGCGTACTTGTTTTTACTTTTTTCACATTTTTTATAACTTCAAAAATAGATAAAAAATACAAGTTATGAAAATCACAAGCTGCCAATTTTTTAGTACTTGTAGAAATGTCTCTTAGAAAGTATTGCATTTTTTCCAAAAAAATCCAAAAGGTCCCAATTAAAAAAAAAAATTTTATCTTTAAAACTTCAAAAAACATAAAAATAAATATCGATATTTTTTTTTGTATTTTGTAAATAAAACTATAACTTGAGACGGAAAAAAAGATGTTCTGTTTTATTTTGGTATCTCCGTTTTTTCTTTTTTTTGTATAACATCAAAAATAGATAAAAAAATATAAGTTATGAGAATCACAAGCTGCCCATTTTTTAGTACTTTTGAAAATGTCTCTTAACAATTAGTGAATTTTTTCAAAAAAATGAAAAGGGTCCAAGTTAAAAAAAAAATATTTTGTGTTAAAAACTTTAAAAAACATGAGAAAATGAATATTGATATTTTTTTTGTATTTTTTTTATAAAACTGCAACTTAAGACGAAAAAAAAACATCTTTTGTCTTATTTTGATATCCCCGGTTTTTAAAAAGTTATGAGCATTTGAAAAAAAAATGTGTCAAATTTTGAAAAATTCATTGAGGTTAGTTAGGTTGAGACAAAAATCTAAAAAAATTCTTAGAGACTGCTTTCAGTTCGTACAAGAAAATAGAAAATTTTCAACAAAATCAAAAATGGTCGGGTCCACGGATTGGTCGGCTTGGGTTGGAATACCTCATAAGCAATTATGGTATTTAATAATACGACAAAGCCTACTTCATCTTTCGGGATCATATCTATCATCAGCATAGTCTGTACAGAAATTTAAAAAAACTGTCTCAGGGTATTAGAACATTTCCACTCAGCGCAAATAGTGCGATAACAGTTTGCTAATAGTGCGATATTATCCTAATAAAATGTATACTGATGATATGGGTGATGAAATTTTCAGATATTGAATCTCCTGAAAATCGTGTATGGTGTGTTTAGTTTTTCTTTTTATTTTGAAGCTGTTGCAAAAAGCGTTCTAGCTTACGCATATGTCTCAATATTGGGCTCAACATTTTTTCATGGATAGTATACTGAATGATGTGATGACTTTATCGTAGGAAAATTTGACGAAATAAAGCTATAGTGATTTACTTAGTGATTGCGGATGGTTTTTTTATGCGTAAAAATGATAAGGAAATAATGTAAAAATTCGAATTTGCGAGCTTTTTACCCACATAGGCAATTAAGAATTGTCTTCCCGTTTGCGCATAATGACGGAGTATATCAATATATGTATCTGTGGTTGTTGAGCTAAAAATATCCAATCGTTTTTAATACATTGTAATATTTTCAATATCCGTAATCGAAATATAATAATATGTCGATGATGATACTCGGATGGCTCCAATACTTCTAGAGGGCTATGATCTGACCGTTGACCAAATTTATCTCGACAAGTGTGATATTATATCTCACGAAAAAGTTGCACTCCAAAATAAATAGCGTGCAATTATACACTATAATACAAACAATATAAATAGCGATACAATTTGAGGTTTTTTTTTTTTTTTTACTTTTTCGATTTCTCCGAACAATGAGTTAACTCCGTAAATGTTTGATTGAAACTCTCATAGCACCTTTGATATACTTGGCAGGAATTCTTTAATATCGAGTGAAGTTCTCGTAACTGGCACTTCCTTTCAGCTCTGTATGATTTTTTTTCTTTTTGGACGGCATAAGCGTGTTGGTATCCGAGACCATAATCTTTTTATAGTATGCTTCTAGAATACGGAATTTTCCAATAGGATTTTATTAGGAATAAGTGGTGATTTTTCGGAGAAGGCACAGCCTAATACTAGTTAAGTCTCACGAAATTTTTACGAAGAAATGGAAGGAATATAAATTTCTGGTAAGCCCCAACTCTTTATGCGGCATAGTCTTACCCAAGTTTCGCAAGAAAAGAAAAGGAAAATGAATTTCCTCCATGGTCGCAACCATTCATGCGGCCTAGCATCACCAAATTTTTGCAAGAGCAGAAAAAGGAAGCGACTTTCCGGTAAAAGCGTAGTGCTTTATACGGCTTAGTCCCATAAAATGATAGCAAAATTAGTAAAAGGAAAGAAATTTCTGGTGAGGGTGTAGCTCTTAATGCGCCCCAGTATCACCACATTTTCGCAATTGTGAAAAAAGAATATCCCTCACTATTCTACTCAATTCAATTAATTTTGGCTTGGGGTATCGTTTAGTTGATGAAATTCCACGCGACTTAGATCTGCTTCCAAATCGAGCTCAATAATCGTCCGGCTTCAAATGATTGACACCAATATTCAAATATTGTTTGAGAGTTTGATTGTTCTTCACACTCAGATCTAGAATATTTATTTCACTCGATACTACTAGAAAGTCAAACACATTTTATTGTAGTTCCCCGCTATACGACGCTCTAGTGTAAATGAATCTTCGTTATTTAACAATCATCAGCTGCCAACAAACAAATTATCGATTCAAATTTTTAGTGCATCGATCGCAGGGCGGTGAAGTAAAATATGGGAGTCTTAAGGATCTCAAAAAAATAAAATAAAATCTGTTTTTCCATGCAGCCGAATGAATCCCATATTGATACTGATTCGTCTTGCTTGATGACCCTTATTGGCAAAATCCGTTTTAACAAGGTGTTAAATCTTGGAAAGATTCATTCGAAGAATCATGAAAAGATTAAAAGGACGAATCTTGGGAAGATTTAAGGAACGAATAGTGAAAAGATTAATTGGGAACATTTCTAGAAAGACTGAGGTGAAAGCTGATCAGACGGGAGAAATCTAGAAATAATTTCGTTCTTTCCAAGATTCTGTCAATGAATCTTTCATAGATTTGCTGTCTTTTTCCTAATTGAGGTGTTTCGATTTTTTCAAATTTCTTGACTTGAATTGTTCAGTTCTTAGTTTTTCGTGAGGTTTTAAAGAAATCGAAAAACTTTTGGAATTCCTAGTTTTTATGGATTTTGTGAAAAAAAATTCTAAAAGACCTTTTTGCAGTCAGTTTCGACCCAGGACGTGATACCGTCCCGTGTAGAAAAAAAAGAATCTTGTAAAGAATATCATAAAGAAAAACCTTTCGGAACATTTTCCGGGCAATGGCCTTGGAAACACTATTACACTTTAGATCGCTTGAGATGACTACAGGAGCGGCGATTCGGGCTTCAGCATCTCAAACTTACTGGTTGTATAATTTGCAACATGGATCAATTAAGCTAATTTTATTTAAATGAGAGACTCATGAGATTAATTCGGTTGGTTTCAATTTAGAGATGAATACGTGTTGGTTTCAGATCACGTCGGACACAATTGTAGGTTTTTTTAAATTGTTGTCGACTGTTTCAATTTCTTCGGACAATGAATTGATCTCGTAAACATTCGATTGAGACTCTCATGGTATCTTTAATCTCCTTGGTTGGGAATTATTTAATATTGCGTGAAGTTTCGAAACTAATACTTTCTTTCAGCTCTGTGAAATCTTCTCTTTAGACGGTAAAGCGTATAAGTATCTGAGATCGTAATCTTTTTATAGTTTGCTTTTAGAATTCAGTTTCCCAATAAGATTTTATTAGGAATGAGGAGTAAGTTTTCGGAGAAGGCACACCCTTATGCTACTTACTGTTAGTCTCACGAAATTGTAATAAAGGAATGGGAAGAATACGAATTTCTGGTAAGCCACAACTCTTTACGTGGCGAGCTCTCACCACATTTTTGAGAGAAAAGAAAACGAATGTCTGGCATAGGTGCAGCCTTTTATGCAGCCTAGTTTCACTAAATTCTTGCAAGAATACGAGAAAGATGCAACTTTCAGGCGAGGGTACAACTCTTTATGTGGCCTAGATTCATTGAATTTTTGCAAGGAAATAAAGTAAACAAATTTCTTATAAGGGAGTTTTAATGCAGGCTTGTATAACTAAATTGTCGAAATAGTAAAAAAAAAAATTATCCATATACTATTCTACTCAATTGAATTAATTTTGGCTCGTGGTATCTTTCACCAGATCAAATTTCATGCAACTTAGGACGAAGCAAAGTCTTTCTATAAAATGACTTTGCTTCGTCTAAATATAATAAACTATGATCTTATCTGCTGTCAAACCGAGTTTATTAATCGTCTGGCTTCGAATAGTTAAGACCAATATTCAAATACTGTTTTAGAGTTGGATTGTTTTTCACGATCAGATCTAAAATATTTCTTTTGCTCGATACTACTAAAAAGCGGAATACATTGTGTTGTAGTTCACCGCTATATAGCGCTGGAATGTAAATTAATCTTCGTTATTCAATAATCATCAGCTGCTAAAAAACGAGCTATCGATCCAAGTTTTCATTGCATCGATCGCAAGACGGTGAAGTAAGATATGGAAGTCTTGAGGACCTTGAAAAAAAAAATTATTTTGTCATTCAGTCGAATGCATCCCAAATTGATGTGTCTTGCAATGATACAACAAAATAACTGAACACTTACCGACGCAAAATTCTCTATTGACATCGTCATGAATTTACCTGCTGTTAATTGACAAGGTACATGAGCCCTCATTATTAAAAGATTGAACAGTTTTTGTGTTTCCAACGATGTCGCGTACCATTGAGCTTGGCATCTGAAAACCACTTTTCAACTGTTATCTATCCCTGTCTCTTGTGTTTTTTAATAAGAATGAATGACTCGTGTACGTACAAGTATTCGGCAACTCCATGACTATGATCGATCACCTTTTGCGAGAAAACAAATTCAAAGAATATATAAACAATTGCGGTAATCAGGAATACTACAAAGCGTACTGCATCTTTCGGGTTCATATCTATCATCAGCACAACCTGTACACAAATTTAAAAAAAAATGTTTCAAGACATTGGAATATTTTCGATCGGCGCAAACGGGTGTCTCTTTCATAATGTATTATGAAAGTGTAGTCATTAGGAACGACTAGAGGCAAGAAATTTTACCTGAACTCCACAGATACTGATGGCTAGCAGGCTTATTATAGTGCCAACTAAAAAATACGTGGTGTTAGATGCTGCAAGGACTTTACTGAACCTGCACAAATTTTCATTTATTAATCAATAAAAAGAAGTCAAATTGAAATTAGCGTTACTTACTCAATTACATTGTTGTGCTTTTTGATACAGACGATCAAGTGTTGAAATGCAGGATCCCACTTAGGTTGAGCACTATTTCGAGCCCGTGAGTTCATGATTTCTGCAGGTACTTCGGTGGCCACGCGTTGCAGTTGATGACTGCAATTGTTAACTATTTACCAAAATGATACACTTGATAATTCGAGTGTCCGTAAAATGTATTTTTTTTACTAACCCAACTACCGTAAACATTCCGCAAACATGTTGCACTTGTACTATGAACATTGTATCTATAGCGAAGAATACGAGCATACCGAGATAACATGTAACGCACATGTAAGCGAGGATATAGTAGTAATAAGCATCGACGTCATAACCGAAATAGTCGACCGGTATAGGCAATTTTTTCGGTAGCGTTTCGTTGGTGCGTTTCATGACTCTATGAATTCTTGGTAAAAGTGGTTGGCCCATGTACAGCACCAATAGAAAGCTACCGCCAACTAAGTAAGAGATAGTCGCATAATAGTTATATTTTTACTTTATTGATACTAGCTTACGGCCTCTATTCTGCATATTTTTATCCTACACATGAAATTTTCTACACAAAAGTTTCTGTACAAAAAAGTGGCAGGGAATGTTATTCTACACGAGACAAGTGGCATGGAATGTCATTCTACGAAACATTATTTTACACCCGTTTTTTTACACATTATTCTCTACAAGAGAAGTGGTAAGGGATATTATTCTACACAAAAATTAGTCTACAGCGGGTTATTCTATACAGACGGATAGTGCTCCGGAATTCTCTATTATACAGATTATTATCCCATGCATTATTTTCCTACACATTACAGCCTGTAGTAAAACTCTGCATGCGACGTTTTTTTATCCAACCCCAAGAAACGACAGAAACTCTGCAACGCGATTATCCATTCCAGTAGTAAATTTTGCCAAATGCTGAAATGTGTGGGAAAATAATGTGTAGGATATTAATGTATGGAATAATAATGTGTAGAATAGAATATTGTTCTCCGCCACCTTTTTTTGTATAGAATAATGTATGTAGAAACTTTTGTATACAAAGTGTCATGTGTAGAATAAAAATCTCTAGAAAAGAGGCCTCCTGAATATCTCTTGCCACTTCTGTTGTGCAGAATAATGTGTGTAGAAATAGAAGTAGAAGAATGAGTGTAAAAACAGGTGTAGAATAAATTTGTGTAGAATAATATTCTTTGCTACTTCGCTTGTGTAGAATAATGTGTATAGAAACCGGTGTAGAACAATTTTGTATAGAATAATATTTTTTACAACTTCTCTTGTGTAGAATAAAATTCTTTGCCATTTTTCGTGTGTAGAATAATTTTTCGAGTAAATTTTGTGTAGAAAATGTCATGCGTAGAATAAAAATGTGTAGAATAGAGGTCTACTCGGCGGAAGCGCATGCCTTGCTTGCGAGATTAGATTACTAGCATATTAGACCATTTGAGATAAAAATTCTACATTCATTCAGAATCATTTCAAAATAGAATTTTCAAACATTTTCTCTTATTTCAATGCAAACCACCAATCTAAGCTGAATTCGTGGGGGAACCGCTATGTTATTTTCCCCCTACGTATTATACTGACGCATACTTTCGTCAAGGTTTTTAAAATTTTAAAAAATCTGGCATTTGCCACGTATCAAATACGGCCAGCGAACCAGTTCACAGCGTTTTTAATTGGCACCACGGGTCTACTCAAGTACCATGACTAAACTATCGTGGAGTAAAACGGTGTAGACGGAGTGTAGAGAAAAGTTGCTAGCCGTACAGTTATGCTTTATACTTCCTTCGAATAATCCATGTTTATCGTATGTTGAGTTTACCTATTACAGTAATCAATCCGTGATGTCATGTAGTGAAAAATTTATCAAAAATTCCAATAATTTTCAAGAATGATGAGCAATGCAGAAAAATGTTGTTCTATTTTTTAATCATTCTTTTCCCGATACAGAATTGATTTGTATTTATTTACAAACTGTATACGGTGTAGACTGATTTAAAAAAGCGAATATTTTTTGTTTTTCAAAAAAACATATTAAGAACTAACGGGGAGGTGGAAAAAGATGCCTCTTTAAAGCAGATCTCTCAATATAAATACTTAGATGTGTCTCATCGCAAATTTCTGTTGCCCTTTTAAATTACACATGAATTTTTTTCCATATTTTGTAAATTTATACCTCGGCTTCAAGTCAATGTACTGTATCCAGCAATACATATTCTTCAAGGAAACGCTCTAAACGCTCTAAAAAAAAGCTATCTCATGTTTTTTTGATTAAATCACTCCTTAAAAAGTTATTCACGGTCATACATTTATGAATATGTGGCACGTACCACCGATTGCGGCGGAACGATGGTGCGCCTATTTTTCTTTTTTTTTTTACAAATTTGTACATGTGTTGGGGACATCAAGAAAAGATCTGCCCTAAAGTTTTAGAACCCTATCGCTTTCAGGACCTGAGATAACTGATGTCCTATTTTTCACCCCTTCAAAATTTGTCCAATTTCACGCGTCATTTACGCGTTCAATTTCGTTCCTAGGACATTTTTGACAGAGGTATTTTTTTGTAAAAAACTGTAAATTTTTAACAACAAAAAATCAATTTTATTATATCGATCGTCCTTATGACTGAAAATTGAGTTTATTTCTTTAAATTGTGTTTCTTAAAATCGCGTTTTTTGCTGGTCTTCCACCCTATAAAAAGGTCATTTTTTTTTAGAGCTGAGACTTTTTTACATCGATTTGAGTTCTTTCGGGAGTGGGACTTCTATAGGAATAAGACGAGAACAATTTATTTGAAAAAAAAAATTAAATTCCTATGCTAAAATGTCCCAATTAGCCATTTTTACGAAATTTTAAATATCGTATACATGAAAAACTTCCATGTTATTACTCACGAAAATTATGTTTCTAAGTAACGAAGTTATCGGGAAATATCTGATTAGTAATTGAGTTAAATGTATTCAAATATTCGAAAAAAATACACAGGGGTACGGGAACTATACGTAAGAAATCGTGTAATTTTCTATATCGCGAATAAACGTCATTTACGATATTTATGGAAAACTACACAATGACAATAAAATATCTAATGAACGTCTGGTCAAAATTTTATGATGATTATTAGCCTTATATAATATAGTAGATGGTGAATAATTGGGAAGCATACTTTAAAACTATTAGTAGTATGAATGAATTCGATGGTCAGATCGAATGATAAATATACACTAAAGGGCCCTGTGACGGACTTGGTAGGATTCTGAAACGCCGTGCAAAATTGGTAAGCTTGAGGATGCATACCAGCGAATAAATATTAACACCATCTGATTTATACAATTGAGTTAAAGTGAATATGTCTAATGTTAATACAAACGATAATTATTTCACAACGGCAAATTTCTTGAATGATCGATTTCAGAATGCTGTAACGGTCAAAGGCACAAGACATTTCCATAACATAGCCCCATTATCAGTACAAAATATAATTATATGCCAAAAGTACAGTAGTTGTGAGGAATCCGAAAAAATAAGGATATTTCATTAAATAATCCAATTTCATGTGCATGTTGAGTCTTTTATTTTACAATTTTCATTAATATTCCCAAGGGCATGATTTTTGTGAGTAATAACATGAAAGTTTTTCATGTATATGATATTTGAAATTTCGTAAAAATGGCTAATTGGGAAGTTTTAGCATAGAAATTTAATTTGTTTTTTCAAATTAATTGTTCTCGCTTTGTTCCTATAGAAGTCCTACTCCTGAAAGAACCTAAATCTATGTAAAAATGTCTCAGCTTAAAAAAATGACCATTTCATAAGGTGGAAGATAAAAAAAACGCGATTTGAAGAAACAAATTCAATTTTTAGTCATAAAGATGATCGATAGAGTAAAATCGTTTTTTTTTTGAAAATTTACAGTTTTTCAAAAAAAAAATACCTCTGTCAAAAATGTCCCAGGAACGAAATTAAACGCGTAAATGACGCGTGAAATTAGACAAATTTTGAAGAGGTGAAAAATAGGACATCGTTTATCTTGGGTCCTAATAGCGATAGGGTTCTAAAAATTTAGGTCAGAGCTTTCCTTGATATTCCAAACATATGTAGAAATTTACAGGAAAAAAAGAAAAATAGGCGCACAATCGTTCCTCACAATTAGTGGAACGTGCCATTTATGTGTATAGACTGTGAACATAGGTGGACTAGTCAATTGTTTAAAAATTAGGTAATTTATGTTAAAGCAATTTAAACTTTTGTTTCGAGAAACATTTTACGATATTTATTAATTAGTTTCAACATTTTGCCGGAAACTAAGAAAAAAAAATGAAATTTACTCGTACCCGAGCGGAAATTTGGTCCGGGTAGCCTTATAAGGGATCAGGCTTTGATCAGGCGTCGGTAAAGATAGCCTGATCTGGATAGCTTGATCACGCCCGGATCCAAACGGGATCATATTTTAGTAGGCTTTGATCAGGAATCGGTAAGGGTAGCTCGATCCGGATAGCTTGATCACGCCCGGATCCAAACGGGATCATATATTAGTAGATCCGGCTGCCCTTACATTATCGATGCCAGGGACGTATCAGGTGCTGCTAAGGTTTATCAGGCAAATTTAGACGAAAATTTTTTTATTATAAATGTCGCTAGCCTGATATTTCCTTTATCCAAAATGGAGCAGAAGTCAGTATACACGGCGGTGAAAAAATAATATAAATATACAATTATAAAACTACACATTTATTTTTCTTCTCATATTACATTTTCTTATATTTATAATTTAGAACAAGACTATTCTAAATTATATAAGAAAATGTAAGAAACTGTATTGTATACCTTTTATACTAATGAATAGACCAATGAATTAAATACTCTATTAAAACGTGAAATCGTTGATTTTTGTAAATTATTAAACTATTAGGCTATAAAAGCTGTACCTGCACACATTTTGATGCAATAATAATAATAAACAGAAACAATGATAACTTAATATGCATTTTATTATTATTAATATATTATTCTAGATCAAACAAATGTGATCAGGCTAGGACTCGTGGGCGATCAGGACTGGATAAGGCGTCTGATCCGGCTAGGATCAGAGTCGTGATCGCGGCTGGAACGGAAGTAGCGTGACGATCCTGATCTTTTCTTGATCCGTATCCTGATCCAGGCCGGATGTCATTTTAAGGCTAGCCTGATGTAGCCCTGATCCTAGCCGGAATCAAATTTCCGCTCGGGTAATTTAACTTTAACTTTGAATAACTTTTGAAGAAGTGAGTTTATCGAAAAATCATAATAGATCTTTTTGTAGAGCTTTCAATTTTATACAAGAAAATGTATCGTTCATTTCTGTACATCGGCTTGAAGCTGAGATATAAAATTTCAAAGTTTGAAATTTTTTTCCTGTGTTATTTAAATGAGAAATAGCAATTTGCGATGGGAGACATCTAAATATTTAAATTAACAGCTCTGCTTTCAACAGGCATCTTTTTTCATCTCCCCAAAAGTCTTTAATATGTGATTTTGAAAAAAATTGTCCTTCCTTTAAATCAGTCTAATGCGGTGTGATTTGTTGTAAATACATCGTGAGTGCTGTATTCGTCCAAGGCGTGCGTGCATGCGTGCATGCGTGCGTGCGTGCGTGCGTGCGCGTTTAGTGTATACCTATCTCGAAAATTTCAAACAGCTTTATCTCAAGACTATGTTGTAGGAACCGATCAAAATTTTGATTTTTTTTCCACCTCTAGTCCCACATCCTTTCAATTTGCTATACATTTTGCAAAAATTCATTGAAGCGAACAAATTCGATGCATCTTTGAAATGGCCTCAAGGTAAGGCGTGGTTCATTGAGCTTCCGCGAATTTTATGATGTTAGGCTAAAAAAAAATATTCCAACTCAGGTTGCAGTATGTTTCAGTGCCAACGTTTGGCGCCAGCCATTTTTGCACTGGGACGATTTGGTACCAAGTTGTTTCGGCAACGAGACGTTTCAGCGCTGGGACGTTTCGCTGTGGGAATATTTTGGTGCCAAGACGTTTCGGTGTCGGGGTATTTTGGTGTCTGAACGTTTCGGTGCCGCGAAGTTTCAGCGCCAGGACGTTTTGGCGTCATCCATAAGGTCCATTGGATACGTGAATTTATAGGGCGGGTTTGGGCATCGGGTACGATGCACGGACCCATAGGATGCGTAGTATATAGGATACGGGGAGCCCGTCACCTGTAGATATAGCAAGAGCGCAGTGAGAAAATAACTTTCAGATATCGACATTTTCAGGCACTGAAATGCCCCAGCACCAAAACATCTTGACGCTGAAACTTCTCGGCGTCAAAACATCCTGAGGCTAAAACCCGCTGGCGCCAAAACATTCCAGCGCTAAAACGTCTCAGTGATGACGAAACGTACGGCACCGAAACGTGTTACTCTCGCCGATACAGTGCCGCTAGATTTGTAAAGATGTCGGTATAGAATTTCGCGGGACACGCTGACAGAATAGTTTTATTCCATGAAATTTTGAATTTAGAACAAAGTACAGGGTTGCACTAGCTTGTGTTTATGTCATAATTTCGAATTCAAAATTTGTAAAAATGATTTGATACGTAAACGTATACGCCATTAAATTGTGTAGAAGCTGTGTAGATTTTATGTGATTTTGAAACTTGGAAAATACAGGCGTGATCGTTCTAGTTTCTGCAAATCTTAATACATCACGCTTAAATATTGTAGATTCAATATTTCAGTAGTCGAAAGAACTTAGCATTAAATTTTGCAAAACTCGATCAAGAAGTTTGAACTGCATGAATCTTTGCATTGTTTTAAAAAAGTGCAAAAAACCGAACTTTGGCTAGTATTGCGAAATCAGCCTAATAGAATGTATGTACTATACTGATAGTATGGATAATAAAGTTTTCTGTCATTGAATCTGGCGAAAATCGCCTATAGTATTTCGGTTTTTTTTTTACTTTAAAGCTTTTGTTAAAAGCGCGTGATCGTTCAAGCTTACGCAAATGTCATGATAAAAGACTCAATTTTTTTAAATGGATAGTTTGATGAATGATGTGATCACTTTAGCGTACGCGAATGAGGCTATAGTGATTTATTCACTGCTTAAAGAGGGTTCGTTAATGCGTCAAAATTATGAGGGGAAAATGTGCAAATTTGTATTTGCAAGCTTTTTACCTGCAAACGCGATTGTAAATTGTCTTCCTATTTCTGCATATTGACGAAGTATATGTATTTCTGGTTGCTGAGCCAAATATATCCAATCATTTTTAATACATTGTAACATTTTCATCATCTGTAAGCCAAGGATATTATTCTTCACCGTTGAATAACTTTTAAGTTGTTATCATGATGTAAAGGACCTTGTCTGAATTGGCGACTTGATTTGCCAATTTGAGGATGATCACAAGACTAATTATCAACAGTGGTGTACTCTCGATGATGATACCCGGATGGCTCCAATACTTCTTGAGGGTTATAATCTGACCGTTGAACAAATGAACCTCGACAAGTGTGATATTATATATCCCGAAAAAGTTGCACAACAATACAAGTAGCGGGCAGTGTTGGACGCGAATTCCACTGTGAAGGTTTTACCTGAGGTATTACGAGCGAACTCGCGAGGAATATATCAAGAATGAACATGAAGAAGCTCCTGCCTCGACTCTGATGTCGCCATTGACCTATGAAGCACAAGAGCAATTTGTTGATTCTGTAGTAACGTTGTTGAAATATATCCGTCATTCTTATATGACAGTACGTGATGCTCTGCGTGACGTTTCCACGATTCCATTTTCGCTTCACCATCACACCTATAATTTGTTTGAGCCGCGGCGCAAAGCGCAATTACCTAGACAAGTCTGCGAGTAGTGTTGAAAGGTGAACTGACGTTTAAATTGCTTGTCAGAATTAGGTACGCAGGGAGAAAACTGCTTCCGCCTTCTAGTCCTGAGGCAACCCGTATCGATTTATTCCTTGCCGCAGAAATTTCAACTTTCCGTGCAGTACATTTCCAATGATACCGCTTGCAAACTTTCAATGCCAGTAATTCAAAGTCCCTGTTCATCTGCTGACACACACTGCTAGTCATATTTTCAAGCATCATCATTGAAAGTTCTTTTAACGTTATCCTGCAATTTCGTATTACTGATACGAGAATCTACTTCAACTACAGACCAACAAGATCAATAATGGGTAAGAGTATACGAGATGTATTTTAAAAGTGAATTTCATGGTATGTGATGTATTTTGAAAAATGAAATTCCACATTAAATACGAAGCATCGAAAAGTAAAGTCAAAGTATTGCTTTTTTAATTTCTACTGTACACCGATGTCAGGATGCGTATCTACGAAGATGTTTATTTCTGTTCTAAAGGTTTTCATTAATGTGGTACACATTCTTTCAGCTTTCAGTTTTTGATATAAACTAGCTGACCCGGTGAACTTCGTATCACATACAATATTTTATTACAATTAATGACCAGCGATTATCATTCCTAATCAAGCTATTTTTGAGTTCTAGCGAGACTAACGAACACCAATTGATTTTTATATGTAATTTTTTATTTTTCAGCTGCACTTCAGGATTTTCCGACTTTTTTCTTTTAAACCACCCCTGTATTATAGCGAATAAAACTAAAAAGAAAATCTATTCAAATCGTTTGAGCCGTTTTTTGCGTTTTAGCGAGACTAACGAACAGCATCCGATTTTATATTATTTAAAAAAATTACTATGATACAAATTCATAATGTTAAATTTTTTTACTTTAATTTCTGTCAGGATTTTAGGTTTCATATTTTTTTGTGTAATTAAATTTTTTTTTCTAAAGTTCACACGATAGGTTATGATACTACGAATATATTGTGAAAGTTTCGAAGCGATGTGAACCTTCGTTCAAGAGTTAGAACTTTCACAAGGTTTAAAAAAGTCAACTAGGAAAAACAGCTTTGAAGTTGGCGGTTTGGCGCACCGCGCAGTATCTATTATGAATGCGCCCTTACCTTATTTAATAGCATCCTGCGCTATATTTTCACTTCGTAAAACTTGAAATATTTCTAACTGTTTAGGCTTATGGAATCAAAAATTTAATAAAAATATAAAATTTTGAAATTTTTTGCGCGTATAAGGCCTTAAACGAGAACACACCACTTTTCGATCATTTTGAATACTTTTTGATAATTTTTAATTCATTGAGAATGTTAAAAAAATGATGTTTCGAAGAATAATTTCAAATTAACTAACCAGGAGTGTGTTTCAAGGGGGGTGAGTCGGCGAAAATAAATAAAACATCGGATTAAAAAAAAAAAATTTCACGTTCTGTGATACCTTTTGCACCAATTTCTCAAGCCATAAGACGATTTTTTTTAAAACGGCTGAGTTACGGACCAAAGTATAAAAAAGTGCATTAAGAATAAATAAAAATTTCTAAATTTGTTTTAAAAATCTGAAAAATTTGGTATATGATATAAAAAATACTAAGAATCACTTAGAGTCGAACTTGGTGATGTCAAACTTTTTTTCGTTGTTTTCAACTTGTAAATGAGGCATTCCATGACAATCGGATCAAAATCTTGCCTTGACGATTCCGATTTTTCTCCTAATTTTTTATGTAAATAAACACATCGAAAAAAAATTTCCCAAATTTTTTCAGAATTTTTTGGTCACGCGTTTTGTGGATTTTTTATTTTATTTTTTATTTTAAAAGAACACCTCAGTAAAATCTGAGAAAATTCAGAATGATCTAATAAAATATAACAAAATTTTTGGGCTTTGTTCGAAAATGGAGATTTCAATACATTATGAGTAATTTTTTTTTTTTTTGCAATTTTTTGAATGTTACTCAGAGTATTAAAATCTCCATTTTGGAACAGAGCCCAAAAATTTGTTATATTTTATTAGATTATTCTGATTTTTTTTAGATTTTACAAAGTGGTCCATTTTTCAAAAAAAAAAAAAAAAAATCCAAAAAACACGAGATCAAAAAATTCTGCAACATTTTGGAAAAAATTTTTTCAATATGCTTTTCTATATAAAAAATTTAGAGGAAAATCGAAATCATCAAGGCAAGATTTTGATCGAAATGTCGTGGAATGCATCAACCAGGAAGTAAGAGGTAAGGAGTCGAAACTCTGCCAGGCTGGCCGGCGAAAAATGGTTCGCTTTTCGGCTTAAGAATAATAATACTAATCTGTCTATTCGCGGCGCTGGTGTTCCAACATCGTTCTAAATGTTTTCCACCGTGTATTACCATATATATTTCAGTGTCCACCGTCGACACGATTGACACAAAAATTACAATAACATACCCTTACCGTAATAATATACGTTTTGAAAATGTCGTGTTTCATACGAGGCTATAAGACGGGTTATTTGAGGGAACGGAAAAAAATTAAGAAAATAATCGTAAAAATTTGAATTTTTTTTTAAGCTCGCAATGTAAGGAACCTATAATAACAGCAATCAAAAAGTTATCCTGCGAATTGAATATTTGAAGATTTGATTAGACTACGTAATTGCCAGAATGGGCAAATATTCAATTTGCAGGGTAATTTTTCGATTCACAGAATCTATGATTTTTCAACATAATGTCCAGAATAGATTGGACATTTACATAAAAGGAAAATAAGCTCCGCTCTGGTATTTTTGTAATTACTGAAAACAGAGGATGAAAGATTTGCACATTTCTGAAGCTACGTAGCCCAGTCTAAGCAGTGTCACTTGGATTTTTCATTGATATAAAATAATTTAGACTACTCAAAGGAAAATGAGCTCCACACTGGTATTTTTGTAGATACTGAAAACTGAAAATTCAAAATTTGCACATTTCTGAAGCTGCGTAGCCCAGTCTAAGCAGTGTCAGTTGGATTTTTTATTGATATAAAATAATTTAGACTACGCAAAGGAAATCAGCTCCACCCTGGTATTTTTGTAAATACGGATAACTGAATATGAAAAATTTGCACATTTCTGAAGCTATGAGGCCAGTTTAAGCAGTGTCACTTCGATTTTTCATTGATATAAAATAATTGAGTCTACGTAAAGGAAAACAAACTCCGCACTGGTATTTTTGTAAATACTGAAAACTGACGATGAAAAATTTGCACATTTCTGAAGCTACGGAGCTCAGTCTAAGCAATGCCCCTTGGATTTTCTATCAATAAAAAACCCAAGAGTTTTGTATTAAAACAAACTTTGCGTAGTCTAGACTATTTTATATCAATAAAAAACCCAAGTGTCACTACTTAGACTGGGATACGGAGCTTCAGAAATGTACAAATTCTTCATCCTCCGTTATAAGGATTTACAAAAATACCAGTCGGAGCTTGTTTTCCTTTTATATAAATGACCAATATATTCTAGACATTTGTTGAAAAATCTTAGACTCTGTGAAACAAAAAATTATCTTGCGAATTGAATATTTGAAGATTTGATTGGGCAACGTAGTTGCCAGAATCCAGTTTGATCCCTGCGCAAATTTTCGCACGGGAAACAGCTATCAGTCAGCCATCTGTCACTTCGGAAAACATACGCCGCTGCCAATAATCACGCCGCAAGCGGCGGAATCGTGTACCCGGTAACTTTGTGCCAAAAGTTTGACCACTTCTGTTCCGTGCAGATTCGTCTCCTTACCTCTTACTTCCTGGCCTCAACTACTACACGCGCATTATACAGTGCTCTTGCAGAGCGCGCCTGATTCAAAACTCATATTTCTATAAAAATCTCTCGTGTAGTCCCTGCGCCTCGTCCGCGATATGGCGATCACCCGCGTGTTTCAAACGTGAACAAAATGTTTAGCCCAATTATTTTCATCTCACAACTCTATAGCGGTCATCTTATGAATTCTACGGAGAAAGATGTGCGTCTGTAGATTAGAAGGTGCTGTAGTATGAATATTCATACTAAGCATCAATAACACAATTTACATCAATCTTTTTATTCCCTATATAAATTTGTGAAACACATCCAGTTATGGCCCTGCAGCGCCGAAAAATATGTACCCCTGCTATAGCCGTCCCGCCGAGGTACGCGACACGCCGACCCATGTACTAATGACTAACCTATTCATGATGCGTTCCTTTTTGACAGTTCGCGAAATTTTATCGGTAGATTTGTGTTTATTGAATTCTTCCAATTTTATTTCATTTTTTATCGTTTTACTGGGATCGACAGTTTTTTACGGCAAATATTGGCCAACGTTTCTGTTTATGTAGACGAAAAGAAATGTTTGATGTTGACACAGTGAAAGAAAAAAGTCAAAATTTCATCACATGTGAATCGCCAGTGAAATCTAAAAATTTTCCGGTAAATAATATTTTTCTCTGTTCAACTGTATTTTAGAGTTGACACATTTATTTATTTTAAAAAAGTGAAAACAGTGTTCAAACATTTTTTTCTTATGTGCAGAGCGTTTTGTAATATCATTTTGGATACAGGTGAATTTTAGCTGCAGCAGCGAGGAGAGAAGAAAAATATTTGCCACACAATCAACTTCAGATGCTCTTTGCCAAAACCTGGATCTTTAAATATTCTGCGCGTGATTCTGAAAAGACGGCTCGATGGATTTTATTCCAACTGGTCTCATTTTTCTCGTAGCGGATGTATCTATCGTATGAACGCGGCACATTTTGATTAAAGTAATTTCTTTGAGGGGGGTATTGGCTTAAAGATTTATTCAATCTAGTTTTTATTGAACTTTTTCAAAATTCATGCGTAGCTTCAAAAGAGAGGCTTAGAAAAACTTCGCCCCCAAACCCCCCCTGCCCCCAAACCCCCCCGCGCTTCGCGCTCCGTATTCTTGATCATTGTCTTGATTTATTCGGTATGGAAATACTATAGTGTTTTCATGTTAGTATGTTTATCTCAGTGTGGACACGATGTTCACGTGATCGTATGGTGGATTGAAGCCGACTCAGCGTGAATTGATTGCGGAGACACTTGATGAAGTCATCAAAGGTGATGGTGGCTTCCACCACACTTGTTTGTACCCCCTTCACCTTCTTCATACGACCCTCACCCTCGACTCGCACGCTATACATCTTGCTGCGCACTCCTACGAACTCTGTCATTATTCGTCCGTTACATTCATCTTTCACGAGTCCAATTACTTTTTTGTTGCGTCGGGGCATTCTGAGGGGGTTCGTGTCGGGATAATCGCATGTATCGAATTGATCAAAATTGTCTCTCATCCGGGCGTAGATGTCTTCGCACTGCACCTCGTACAGTAAACTGTCCATGTCGGTGTAGAGTAGCTCGCAGCCAGCCTCAAACTCGGCTCTCTTCAGCATAAACTCGTAGTGGAAGTCATAGATGAGGATCTTCAACAAGTCTAGCACGCACAGTGCCACGTAGATTGGTTTGTTAAGGTAAGCTTCGGTCTTCGTCAGTTGTACAGCTACGAGATTCTGCTTAAAGATCGTGTAACTGTGGATGTTTCGGCGTGGGATAAGTGCCTCAGCCCCGTAGCATCCTTCCCAATGAGTCACGTGTTTCACGTCCACGTGGTTGCGCACATTCTCCATCGTTTTTTCAAGCACGGCGTTATTCATGGGCTTGAATAGATTCTTCTCAAAGTCGTTGGTGGCCTTCTTCCGAAGATCCGTGTTAAGCTCGATGTAAGACTTAAGCCATGGTCACTGATTGAATTCCAAGACTCGATAGATCCGTGTCAGCTTGAGTCCGTACTTTGGAGTTTGCTATGGTAGTGGAGAACATAGTGGCTTTTTGGATCAAGCGTTGTCATGAGCTTTGTGTGCATATAAAGAGGCAGATTCTTGTGTGTACCGTGCAGATTCTCCGGGTACTCGAGATCAACCGCGAGAATATATCCGATCAGCGAATGATCCTTGACATTCCAGTTGACGCCATTCTCAACTCACTTGAAGCCACCGTAAGGCAGAGACTCCATCATAGCACAGCCGTAAAGCTGTTCACGTCAAAGTTCATGAGATATCACTATCATTGAGCGTGCTGTGGAATGCATCCCTCGGTGGCAGCTCCTTATCATCGAGTTTGACGATCGAGTCGTCGTACTCGTATGGGAATACGCGTTTCCTCGTGAGGAGCTGGAACTTGGCGGCGGAGAGTTGCGAGAACTCATAAAGCGCAGTGAATCAATGAACCAGAAACTCACGTCACTGCCCTAGATGTTCTTCGTGAAGAAGATATATCGATCCTTTGTCTGCGGCAGTAGAGTGACCTGCGCCTCGAAGGAGGTAGCGATTTCTCGGATGATGAAATGTGAGTCGTATCCCGAAAGGTTGTGGAACACCACTGGTATCATCCACGAGTGCTGGTAGTTGAGGTTGCACTCGTTGTGTGCTGGTCCTCGGTATCTGCAAATAGACGCATATTTTAGCAAATTCAAAAACTTACCCTAGTATAAAGAGCAGACTTACTTTCCGGTCAGATGGGAGTGATCCCAATCTCGATCGATGCTTAGCGCTCCCTCACAAATGTGGCATGCCTTGGTTCCACGAAGTTGTCGCAACTGCTCCAACGACAATGGCTTCATTGGCTTCGGATTCGCATGGATGACTTTCAATTCCTCCGCCAGCTGCCGTAGCTCCAAAGCGAACCATTCAGCGGGCTTCGGCCCGCGGTGGCTGCGATATCTCGACAATGAGTCATCGTAGGAGCACTTCATTGAAATAGTACCCCGCACTGAATTCCTCGTGCTTTTGGCAGGCATTCGCATGGCTTGTGGGTTTCAGAAGGCATTCAAAGTCTGCGTACACGATAAATGGAACGGGCTGCCTGCGACAGTCATTCTTGAGCCACAGTTTCGTGTTCCCCGATTTTGGCATGTTAACCCTGCACTTGTTGATTTCATTGCAGTCAATCTCGTGGGCGGCCAACTTTTCTTCGCTGCGGAAGTAGTGAAGGCATCGGTCGCAGATGTGAACCTTATGATCTTGCCCAGATACTTGACTCGAGACCAAGCGAGACAAGCTCCTTATCCAAACATAGTGGAATTTTGCGGGATCCACAGCTGCATCCTCATCCTTATCCGCACCCTCGTTGACGTAATAATCTTGAACGAAGAGTAAGTTTACGTGCTGATCTTTCTCCGAAGATGTCCCGTGAATAGGTACGGTTTCGAACTGGCGTTTCATCTTCAGAATGTACACGTCTACGGAGATGTCATTCTGGTTCTCGAATTTTGCCACTTGGCTTGGCATCACGGGAAATTCGATTCCGTTAAAGTTCAATTCCGCCTTCTATCTGCGATATGTGAAAACGCGGCCGGAACGGGATCCGGGATGTGAGGCAGACAGTATGGCCCACTTAAAGCACATATTGTCTTTGTTTCGTACGTTGATACATGCCTCTTTCTTAAGAATCTTATCCGGTATATCCACGTAGAATCTGCCGCGCATCAGATTGAACTTGCCAATATTTACCGTTAAGCTAACGATAGAATGGAGCGACCATCTCGAGCCTTGGTGTTCGAATTCCTCAACTTCTCGCTCCATGGGATCTTCTACGTGCTCAGTGGACCACTCGGCCAGCTTGGTTGTTTCGTAAATTGATTTGGCCTTCGTGGTGAAGTGCTTCATCTCGATAATTTCTTCAGTATCTTCGTTAACCGAAATTTCGCTGTGAGCGCTGCATAAGCCTTTATAAGATTCCTCTCTCGCCTGAGGACATGCTGGATTTTTGATTGGAAATTGTTGGCGCATTCTTGCAGAAAGGATTTCACGTCAACGTGGTCCAAGTTAGTGATGACGCCTGTCCTGATGCGATCTTTGAATGACGATTTGATGTCGGACCATACCATTCTATCGACGTACCTCTCTCGTATTCCTCGACCATGTTTCAGCAATCTCGTTAATTTAATACGAACCCCCGTTAGAAAGCCGTCGATGAATAGGTATCCTTGTTTCTTCGATGTCGCGACTCCTTTCATCAACCGGAATGGTTCCCTCACGGCTTCTAGGCGTTTCACCCACTCTCGGATCACTGCAGGACCTTCATTCTTTACTACCTCTAATACTTCTTCCCATGTCTTCAAGATATCTTTACAATCAGCAGCAGATATCTTCGCTGCTCTTGACTGTAGCGCTTGTGAGAAGACTCAGTTGAAAGTGATTGCTTTGGCACGGGCTCCGCTATTTATACTGATTTACCAATTGGTGGGGGTAGCGAACTCGACGCTGATTGGTCGATGGTGATGGAATATTCTCCTCGCTGATTGGTTGCTGGTGATGGAATATGTTTGACTCTGGTGGTCAGTTGAATGTGATTGCTCCAGCATGGGCTCCTCGACTCATACTGATTCACCAATTGGTGGGGGGTAGCGAACTCGACGCTGATTAATTGATGGAATATCGTCGACGCTGACTCTGGTGGGGAAAGGAGTTTAAAAGAGCGGCGGTTGCAGCCACGAGCATCACTTCGACAATTGAGTTCGTGGTCGACATCCAAGGTTTCAAGGGTTTCGAAATTGACTCTATCATCGAGGAGATGGCAGTCTTTGCTCTCGAAGCTAATGCTATACCATCAGTTTACCTCTTCGAGCCGCCTCACCTATGAAACGCACTGCCTGCTAAATACGGGAGCGTGAATCTCTGGCTGCAGCATAATTACCACGGCATCAACTGAAATCGTGGTGATATACCTTACGAAGAAGTCCACGAAGTTCTTTACAAGCTGCTACAAGCAGCTGGCAAGGTATGCGTCAAGGGTGCGGAGAAAAAGCTATGGTTGGGAAAGCATCTCTTCTACAAATTGGTCGATCTCGATGAACTCGGCGCCCATTACTGACGATATTGCGCGAGAACGCAAGTACCTCATTCACCAATCACAAGAACATATGGAACCCGCACTGTGCCGCTTACAATGCAGCCGTGATGAAAACATGGCTTCTACGATACAATCGTGATGATGCCAGTAACGAGGATTTCACCGATGATGAAGATACTGACTCTGACACGAGAAGTATCAGCTTCGATACCGACCCCAAAGAGGATCCACAGCTGCCGACCGAAGGAGACTCGAAGGACAATCCAAAGCTGCTATCCAAGGATGACACGAACTCGGATACGCACTCGAATGTGCCCCCTGAATTTCTTTGATACAATAAATAAATGTACACATTTTTTTAAAAATTTTATTAGAAATCAAAAAACAATATTAAAAACTTTCTCTCTCTTTTCTTTTGCAACTAAGAAACAATTTTTTTTACATTGGAAAGTATTCACAAATAATGGTGGCAAGAAAACGAAAAAATGAAATTGAGAGAAAATGAGAAAAATGAAAAAAATGAATACAAAACAAGAAAATGAATACGAAACAAAAATGAATACGAAACAAAAAAAATTAGTAGAAAGGAAATGAATGGAAAACAAAATTTTGAAAAAACCGAATGAAAAAAAAATGGAAAATTACTTGTTGAAATCCGTTGTTCGAGAAAAAGGACGCGGTGGTGGTGTCGGTGGTCGTGAGAGTGGTTGTGGTGGTGTCACTGGCCGTGGTGGTCGTGGTGTCAGCGGTGGTGGGGGTGAAAGTGCCGATGGAGGAGCCGATCCAGAGGTCGACAGTATTGGAGTCGGCGATAGAATGGACTCCACCCCGCTTGCTGGTGCGCATCAGGGTGGTGGTGGTGGCGGTGGCGGTAGCGGTGGTGGTGGCGGGTTGGCTATATTTATCCAAGCCGCGCCGCCTCGTCCATGTAAAGATATCTCTGTAAGGGGCAAAACAATATTAGAAATTGAAAATAACACGGGAGGATGAGAGGAGGGGGATTACAGCCTTACCTGCTAAATGCGTAACCAAATGGCTCCTGGAGGGAGCTCCAGAGATATTGGAGCCCTCTCCACTCTCCTTCCTTGCAAGCAGAGGTCACCCTCGTGCTGCATGGAGCAGCACGTCTGATGGATTTTTTTGGATCTGAAATAGAAAAAGAATTAAAAGTTCCGATTTTGGCCAGCCTTGGGGCAAAAAGGGCGGATAGGTCTTGGCAGAGCGTAGGACATTAAAGCAAACGGGCGGAAGTTTTTTCCGGAAGAGCGTGATAGACTTGGTTGAAGGAGGGCGGTTCCTGAAAGAGTAGGGTTAAGGGTTCTCGGAAGATTAGCACTTATCTTGATGGTTGGCTCCTCCATGGCGATGGATGGTGAAATGTGCCGTTCTCGGAATCCGGGCTCTCTTTTATAAGCCGAAAACGCGCGTGGGGGAACATCGGTGGCACGTGGGATCAATAATCGTCGCGCGCAAACGAAATCATCGCGCGCAAACGCACAAGAATGAGGAACATGGCCAGCCCGCACACGCATGAGAATCACCGCAGGAAAATTCAAACAACTTATTATTAGAACTTCACGATTCGAAGTATAAAGATAGATAAATTCTTATTATTTCTTTCTTGCATTATTTACAATGAGCAAATTAAGGGGATTCAGATAATTCCATCAGCAAATCAAAAAACTATATGTTAGCAGTTAGATGCATAACCTCAATTTGCTCATTGCTGCAATCAGCGTTTTTTTTTTATATCTCAAGACTTTATCGGTCGAATACGATACGTGAATTCTGCCACGTGGACAGTCAAAATTCCGATATCAAGATATGTGGAAGTGAAAATTATGATATTATCTGTGAAAATCATGATATCGTACACGTAGCCGGAAGTGAAGATTACGACATCGTGCACGTGGCTGGAAGTGAAAATTGCGTGAAAGTCGAAAAGAAATGATATTCTGCCACGCAGAAGCCAAATTAATGTTATTTAGCTGTGTGAAGACCAAAATTATTATATTCCACCATGCAGAGGCTAAGGTTATGATGTTTTGCTACTTGGAGACCAAGGCTATGACAATCTGCTGCGGAGAGGCAAAAATTGTAATATCCAGCTACGCAGTAGCCAAAGTTGAAATATTCAGGTACGTAGATGCCGAAATTATGATTTCCTGCTACGCAGTGTCCAAAATTGAAATATTCAGCTACGCCGAGGCAAAAATTAAAATATTCAGGTATGTAGATGCCAAAATCATGATTTTCTGCTCCGCAGTGTCTAAAATTGGAATATTCGGCTAAAAATTGTGATTTCCCACTAGGTAGAGGCCAGAATTCCAATCTTCAGCTACGCAGTGTCTAAAATTAAAATCTTTAGCTACGTAGAAGCCAAAATTATGATTTCCTGCTACGAAGGGGCCGAAATTCCAATATTCAGCGACAAGGGGCCGAAATTCCAATACTCAGCGACTAAGGAGCCAAAATTCCAATATTCAGCGACGGCAAGGCAAAGTTCTGCTTATAAAGATCGAAATTCCAACAATTTAGATTGGCTTGGACACGAGCAGGGTTGGCAACCTCGAGCGATCAAATTATCGCACCAGGGCCGTCAAATTATAGTACATACAAAAAATTATCGTATTTTTCATTCTTTAGTTAAAACCATTGAAAAAATAGAAAAAAAGTCGATTTGGTTTTCGGTTTGGGTTACTCAGTACAAATGAAACCCAAATAAACTGCAACCTGCTGTGAATGAAACCTCAGTAAACCCAAATAAACTGCAAACTGCTGTGGATGTTACCTCAATAAACCCAAATGAACTGCAACCTGCTGTGGATGTAACCTTAATAAACCCAAATAAACTGCAGCCTGCTGCCGATGAAACCCAAACAAACGCATCATGTTACATAGTACAAGCGTTATGTTACATAGTACACATGGTCAAATTATGTGGAGTCTACTATCATTATGTTACGGTTGCCAACCCTGGACACGAGCCACGGTGAAAGAAGGGTTAGCTCGGACACGAACCACTGAAATGGGGTTACGAAAGTTTAGATTTCAAAATGTGATTTTTCGAAAAGTTTGGGTTTGGGTTTGGATACCTACCTTACCGACCGTGGTTCAGGATTCCTATTACCCGATATCCGGATATCCTGATATTTTGCTACCTGATATCCCGCTACCTGATATCCCGCTACGTGATCAATCGCCAATTTCCCATCATCTGATCGGCGAATTCGAGTTTTCCGCTACATCAGTCTGGATGACTGCGTCCGAATTTTTTGAATTGGCTTGAACCACTGAGGTTTCAAAAAAAAAATTGCCTTTCGGATTGGGTTTCAAGAAAGTTTGGGTTCCAAAAAAGTTTAAGTTTGGGTCAGGATCCCTACCTTAACAACGGTTTGGGTTTCAAAAATCTGATTTTTTTAAGTTTGAGTTTGGGTTCCTACCTCACCGACCGTCGGAATCTACCTTACCGACCGAGTGGTCTTCGAATCGCCATAGCTTATCCACTCAATTACCTAGACAGATCTGCGAGTGGTGTTGATAGGTGGACTGACGTTTAAATTGCTCGTCAGAGTTTCGTACGCGGGGAGAAAACTGCTTTCGTCTTCTAGTCCTGAGGCAAGCTGTATCGATTTATTCCTTGCCACAAAGTTCCCATTTTCCGTGCAGTACATGTCCAGTGATACCAATTGCAAACACTCGATGCCACCCGCGTAGAAAAAAAGAGTCTTTCCAAGAACCTTGAAAACAGTCACGTATTGGATCCGGAACAAGACTCTTGAAAACCTTTTAAAGATTCTTTCAAAGATACTCTTAACGATTTTGAGAATCTTTCCAAGATTCTTTTAAATATTCTTTCGTCGCATCAGACGACAACATCCCGAAGAATCTTTCAAGGATTCTTTAAAAGAGCCGTAAAAAGATTCTTTGAAAGAATCTTTTCAGGATTCTTCTGAAGAATCTTTAAAAGACTCTCTGAAAGAGTGAGGTTTTTTGAAATTTCACGAAAAACTAAAAACTGTCCAATTCGAGTCACTTTTCGAAAAAGAAGAAATTTGAGAAAATCGAAAAACTTTATTTAGGAAAAAGATAGAAAATTAAAATAAAGATGGCTCTCATGGCCAAAGTCCGTTTCAACACGGCGTTAAATCTTGGAAAGATTTATTGGAAGGAGTTTAGAAACATTTATTTAAAGAATCTTCGAAAGATTCATTTAAAGTATCATGGAAAGATTAATTGGAAAGATGTTGGAAAGACTGATTGTAAAGAATCTTGTACAAGCTGATCGCTCGAGAGAATCGTGGAAATCATTTTGTTCTTTCGAAGATTCTGTACATGGATCATCTTTATTTGTGAATTCCTATCTTTTTCCCAAATAAAGTTTTTTGATTTTCTCTAATTTCTTCTTTTCCGAAAAATGGCTCGGATTGGCTCGTTTTAAGTTTTTTGTGAGATTTTAAAAGAACCTCTCCCTTCAAAAGAATCTTTTAAAGATTCCTTCAAAGATTCTTTTTTTCTCCGTCAAACTCTTTTTATGACTCTTTCCAATATCTTGTAAAGAATCTTTCCAAGAATCTTTTTTGCAACGATTTAAAGGAACTTGCAAAAAATCTCTACACGATTGTTCACTCCAAGGTAAATAGTCATTTCAAGAATCTTGTAAAGAATCTTTTCAAGAGTCTTAGAAAGAGTCTTGTTCCGGATCCAATACGTGACTCTTTTCAAGATTCTTAGAAAGATTCTTTACAAGACTCTTTTCAAGATTCTTTGCAAGATTCTTAGAAAGATTCTTTACAAGACTCTTTTCAAGATTTTTTGCAAGACTCTTTTCAAGATTTTTTGCAAGACTCTTTCCAAGATTATTTGCAAGACTCTTTCAAAGATTTTTTGCAAGACTCTTAATAAGATACTGGGAAAGATTATTTTTTTCTACGCAGACAGTAATTCAAAGTCCCTCTTCATCTCCTGACATACATTGCTAGTCATATTTTTAAGCATCATCATTAAACGTTCTTTCAACGTTGTCATACAATTGAGTATTACTGATACGAGAATCTACTCAAACTACAGACCAACAAGATCAATAATGGGTAAGAGTATACGAGATGTATATTAGACGTGAATTTAATAGAATGTGGTGTATTTTGAAAAATGAAATTCCACATTAAGCACGAAGCACCGAAAAGTAGAGTTAAAGTATTGCTTTCTTAATTTTTATTGTACACCGATGTCAGGATGTGTATCTACGGAGATGTTTATTTATGTTCTGAAGGTATTGATGTGGTACACATTCTTTCAGCTTACAATCTTTAATACAAGAGTTGATTTGGGTATGCGGCCGTATAGAGACAATAGTGAAGGAAGAACCGGCCGCGATTCGGCCAGTGGGTCCAAATGAAAGTGGACTATTTTTTTTGGTATAACGTTTCGATTCTTATTCGGATCCGCTTCAGATTTATTATTTCTAAAATTACATTCCCTCTCATTACATAACATTACACTCCCTCTCGCAGACACCAAGGATCACAAAAAACGACCCGTCTTGATACAATAAATTCATAATGAATATTGTCCAAGATTCACCAAATGATCAAAAATTACCCATACAAATTCAGGTCTGTCATGACACATAACACTTGAGCTTAAAATGTAAAACATATTATACAAAATAAGACAAAAAGGAATGTAATTTTAGAAATAATAAATCTGAAGAGTATCCGAATAAGGATCAAAACGTTATACCAAAAAAAATTATCCACTGTCATTTGGACCCACTGGCCGAATCGCAGCCGATTCTTCCTTCACTATTTTCAATTTTTAATATAAGCTAGCTGACCCGGTGAACTTCGTATCACCTACAATATATTTTATTACAACTATTGATCAGCGATTATCAATCCTAATCAAGCCGTTTTTGAGTTTTAGCGAAACTAAAGAACTGCAATAGATTTTTATATATAATTTTCGATTTTTCAGCGAAACTTCAGGATTTTCCGACTTTTTTTTAAAACCAACCTTGTTTTTTAGCGAACAAAACAAAAAAAAATCTATTTCAGTCGGTAAAGCCGTTTTAATGTTTTAGCGAGACTAACGAACAGCAATTGATTTCATATTATTAAAAAAAATTATTATAATAAAAATTCGAAACGTGAAATTTTTTTACTCAATTTTCTGTTGGTATTTTATTTTTTATATTTTTTTGTGTCATTGAAATTATTGTTTCCGTGATGCACAGGATAGGTGATGATAAGAAGAATATGTTGTAAAAATTTCAAAGCGATCTGAACCTTCGTTCAAGAATTAGAACTTTCACAATATTAAAAAATGTGAATCGTGGAAAAACGGCTTCGAAATTAGCGGTCGGGCACGTTGCGCGGTATCTAATATGATAAATGCAATCTTATCTTATTTAATAGCATCCTGCGCTATATTTCAATTCTCTAAAGCTTAAAATCTTCCTAATTGTTCCACTAATGAAATCAAAAATGAAAAAAAGTGAACATTTGGAAATTTTTCGCGTATAAAAAGCCTTAAGGGGGTTGAGCCTGTTGAGAAATTGCAGTTGCGAAACTGCAATATCTCTTTTCCAACTCTGCGTATAAATATAACCTATGGGTTATATTCTTCTACGCGTTTCATGCTTTCTTCCAACCGAAAAGAAAACCATTTAGTTCCACCGTCACCCTGACGCAGAGCATTTTGAGTTTTTTCAGTCTGCGCGTGATTCAGAAAAGACCGGTCAATGGATTGAGGTTTAACTAGTCTCATTCCCTTCGCAACGAATTCCCATCGGGGATGAGTGCGGCACATTTTTTTTAAGGCCTCCATTTCAAAGAGACGGAGCAGTTTTATAATTATTCAGTTAATTTTGATCCTCCGCTGAAAGTGAGCCTTAAAATTCACAACCCAATGAACCTAAAACATAAATGTGCCGCACTCATCCCTGATCGGGATTCGTTGGGAACAAAATGAGACCAGTTAGACCTCGATCCATTCACCGGTCTTTTCTGAATCACGCGCAGATTTTTCGAATAATCAGGTTTTAGGGAAGCCCTTGCAAAGTTGTTGATGTAGCAACATTTTTCTTGTCACTCATCTGCGGCTTCTGAATTTTTCCTGTGGAACGAAAAATGTGTCACAAACTTTTTCACATAAAAAACAATTTTTTCTTCATAACTTTTAGTTTTTATGTCATTCAATTTTTTTTCAATACAGGAAAAAATTCAAAAAATAAAGAACTGTTATAATCACCATGACACTTGTACAATTGTGAATGTACGATAGTTTCACATTTATCCCAAGAAAACGAAATGTCACTTTCCTCGCTATATCCACGCGTGAAGATAAAAAAATTATTTTCGTTGAGCGGATGAATCGGAAAATGAATATATTTCCAAAAAACACATTCATTTTCGTATATACTTTTCGAAAATATTAACTAACAAACACATTACAAATTCACAAATAAATAATAAATCACGCTAAACAAACAACACCGACGAAACGATCATGACAGTGGAGTAACCTCATTGAGGTTCGCCACAAGCAGCACGACCAATTTTTTTCTAATTTTCGACTGCTCACTTCTCATCTTATTTAAGCGTTCTGATTGGCTGGATTTCAACGCATGAACCAATCAGAATACTTGAATTAGCTGAAGCGTGATGCTATGTGTTGCACTTTCGCCGACATCTCGGCAAGGCTTTCGCGCGAGACTATGCATTCATTTTGAAAGCTTACGCGCTCGTGAGCTCAACATTCTATAGCATTTTATTTAGGTGTTCTTTTCTTTGAAAAAAAGAACCACTTTGTAAAATCTGAAAAATTTCAGAAAAATCTAATTGAATATAACAAATTTATTGCGCTCCGTTCCAAAATGGAGATTTCAATACTCTATGAGTAAAACTTAAAAAAATGCAAAAAAAAATTACTCATAGAGTGTTGAAATCTCCATTTTTGAACAAAGCCCAAAAAATTTGTTATATTTTATTACATTTTTCTGAATTTTTTGGGATTTTACAAAGCGTTCCGTTTTTTTCAAAGAAAAATAATAAAATCCAAAAAACGCGTGGCCTCAAAATCCTGAAAAATTTGGGAAAATGTATTTCAATGTGTTTTTGTATAAAAAGTTTATTGTAGTGCCTGTAAAATTTTTATCTGTGGTGAGATTTTTTTTCCCTATAAAAGCATTGAAAAAATTGAAAAAAATCGATCGACTCCGAGTGATAGTTTACAAATTTTTATATAATAATGCCGGTTTTTCAGATTTTTTTCAAAATTATATTCCCCTGTATTCATTTTTTTTTACTCACTTTGTTACATTTTGGCCCGTAACTTAGCCATTTTTGAAAATTTTGACTTATCGCTTCAGAAATGAATGCAAAAGTGATCAAAGAACATGAAAGTTGAATTTAAAAAAAAAACGATTTTTTTTTATTTTAATGGGCTCGACCCCCTTAAACGAGAAAACACCACTTTTCAATCATTTTAAATCTTTTTTGATAATTCTTAATCCATTGATAATGTTAAAAAACTGATGTTTTGAAGAATAATTCAAAATAAACTTGCATGAAGTGCGTTTCAAATCATAACAATCATACCAATCAAACAAAAAATACCGTTTCCAAATCATTTTTAATCGTTATCAATGATATAATACGGTTTATGAATAATTTTCTGTATTATCGGATTTAAAATTCACAATTAATAATCTTTTGTAATTTATTTTCTAATGGTTATTTCAACACATACAATGTGTTTTAAAAATGATCTATTATTAGGAAACCTATTTCTAAACAAATTTGGTCTTGCCTCGCGGCCACGCAACTTTTTCGGCTATTCAAATTTGCCTATAGTAAATCCTGAAACCATTCACATCAAATAATTCTTTACCAGTTCATCAATATTTTGACTTAATTAATTTGTCATTTATAACTTGTGTCATTTATAATAATTAAATCTATCAACAATTAGAGTAAATCCGTATAACTCCGTATAACCCTGCATGCCAAGATTTTTATTTGTTTGCGTCATTAATAACTAACGCACGCCGAATTTCTTAGCTTGACTTGAGTATTTTCTTTCATGTGTAAACATCTTAGCACTCGGTACATGGTAAGGGCTAACTGAGCTTCGAGCGTCAGATGACGTCAGCGTAAGACGAGTTGGTGTGAGTGCGTTAACGTGTGCGTGAGATCAGTACATACACGGTAGGGGCTAACTGATACTTCTATGTATAAGACCATAGACATAAAGTATGGTCTGCGCATAGAGCATCAGAATATGACCGCCCGAGAGAAAGAGGAGAGAAAGAGATAGCGACTGGTTGTTGCCAACTCTTGTCTCTTTCTAACAGTATTCAATCAGCAAGTTAGAAAGAAAGACATATGGCCACAACCTCGTTCTCACTTTGTCTACTCTGGCGGCAATGGCTTTAAGTACGGATCGCGTAGTCCATATATTATGTCTGTGTATAAGACCGTGTGACAGACATAGAGGTAATATACATAGAGGAGGTGAACCATTGGACTGCCTGTAAGTGGAAACGTGTTCCCGGTAAACAGAGACAGATAGAGATAGAGAGTAAGGGTGTCCTCGTCTTGCCGCATGCGCAATGTTAACATTGCAAGGTCCTTACTCTCTAAATATCTCTTTGATCTCTTAAGCTCGAGGAAATTCATAAATATCTCTTTAATTTCTTAAGCTTGAGGAAATTCATAACCACACACGGTTATTGGACGCTCATGAAGAGAGACTGTCACTTTTAGAGGCAAGCAACGCTATTCTCTCGCAACAAAATGCTGAATTATCTCGCGAGCTCAATCGATTAAAAAACAATGGATCGCTCTCGAATGTGACATCTCTCTCCACTGGTATTACTGTATCTGGAGTACTAAATATTATCACCGATTCACCTGAAACCATTGTCGATAAAGTCTTTCGCGCTTTAGGCGTCTCACACCTTATTGGTGATGTGTTAAAGATACGCAGTCTTGCAAAGAAAAATAATCCGTCCGGCAGTCAGACCTCAACCAGCACCGTTGCGAAAACTAATAGATCGTTTTTAATAGTTCTCAAGACCCACAGTGTCCGCGATTACATTATAGGCAAGAAGCACTCAGGCAAGGATCTGTCCCTGAAAACTATTTTCGATATTGATCAGCGCGGTTCTGTTTTGGTAAACGAACTTCTACTCGCGTCGACCTACAACCTTTTACGTGCAATGAAGGCCCACGCGAAATCAATTGGGTTTAAATATGTTTGGGCCCGTTGAGGGAGATTTTCGTGCGAAAGGGCGACGGCCATCCGTCGATCACTATTGCGTCAGAAGATGACCTCACTAAATTAACTTGACTTATTCCGGACAATGTAGCACGTTTGCCCCCCACTCCGCTACCGTCTAAAATCAAAATTGCATAATTTGATGCCAATTCTATTCGCGGACACATGGAAATTGTTCGATTAACCGTTCATGAGCACGCCTTTCATATCGTCTCTATTTGTGAGACTTGGCTACATTCTCATATTTCGGACGATCTTGTTCGTATTGAGAACTACTTCCTCATCCGCAACGATCGCGAAGTTCGTGAAGCTGGTGGGGTGGCGTGCTACATTCACAACTCGCTCAAAGCAAAAATTCTTTCGGCTTCACCGAATCAATTCTCCACGGCGCCTCAATATTTGCTATTAGAAACCACATTTCCTAACTCTGAGAAGCTACATTTCGCATCAATTTATAGACGACCAAAGAGACTAACGTTTGATGATTTTGTTTGAGCTCTCTTAAATTTTTCTCATGCTTACAGCAACATCATTATAGGGGAAGATTTAAACAGTAATTTAATGGCTGACAATTATGAGTCTTGGCATTTGCGGGAATTAGTCTCCTCTCTCTCGCTTCATATTGTGGAATCTCCTCCCACTTATCACACTGCGTCTTCTGACTCATGGTTAGATGTTCTCATAATAGATAGCCCTGATAAAATAATCTCGTTCGCAAAATCAGAGGCCGGACATGACTTATTGGAATTAAATTACGCATTCGATACTGAACCCATCTCTGAACGCCAAGTTTGTCGCCGAACTTATCGTAATTTCTCTGAAGAGCGTTTTCGTATCACCTTATGGTCTAAGCTTATTGATTCTAATAGCTATTCTACTAATTTTATTAATAATAATTCTACTAGCTCATTAATCAACGTTCCCATTATTCCGGGCGATGCCCTATGCGAAATTGATCGCGTCATGGAGGATGTATCTAGAATTTTTCTTGAATCGATTGATGAGCATGCTCCTTTGCGGACTTTTTCCGTCAAAAGACCGCTGGTGCCATGGCTCTCACAAAACCTGAGGCTTCGTATTTCCCATCGCAATAAGCTTTTCACTCGTGCAAAGCGTAGTGTGCTCGATTTGGCGATTTTTAGAGAGTATCGTGACAACCTCACTCTTGCTCTGCGGCAGGCGAAAAGCTCGTATATGTCTGGAAGATTATCCCCTATTACTGATCCCAACAAACTTTGGCTCGAATTGACTAATATCGAGCTAGTGAAGTCATCTTTCTTCTCTCCGCTCAACTTTTTTACCCCTGAAGAACTCAACAAGTTCTACTCAACTGTATCTAGTCATCTCCCACCTATTACGCTTAATGAATTTCGCACAGCTCGCGACAGCATTGAACCAAATCATCTTTAATTTTACTTCTCGGCTATTACCTCTGATCGAATACGCTTATCAACCCAATCTAACTCTCTATCTCACTCCTTCGGTCCTGATCTTATTTCCCTTTTCGCCATCTCCAAATCTCTTCCGTCATGTCTCCAGTTTCTTACCACGCTATTCAATCTCTCTCTTATCTCCTCTATATTTCCACGATGCTGGAAGCAAGCTTACCTAAGGCCCCTTTCTAAAGTAAAATCCCCGCTTTCACTCTCAGATGCTCGTCCGATAGCTAACTTCTATGAATTCTCTAAAATTCTCGAACGCTTAGTTCATAAACAAATCACTGATTGGATTGAGCTTAATCACATTTTTGACCTCCGTCAGTCTGGGTTCCGCAAAGGTCACAATACTCAATCCGCGTTATTACGTATTTCAAACGATGCAAGATTCAACATAGATCGGAGACATGTTACTATCTTGATTCTATTTGACTTTTCTAAGGCCTTTGATACAGTTCCTCACCTACAGTTTCTACTAAAGCTAAAAAATATTGGTTTTGGCGATCCTGTCTTAGACTGGTTCTTCCCATCCCTTACTGGCAGGACACAGGCTGTTAGGGATGACCATGGAGGCTGCTCCTCCTGGTTGCCCACGACTTCCGGGGTCCCTCAGGGCTCCGTTTCAGGTCCCCTCCTATTCACGTTATTTTTAAATGATATAGGATCAGTGCTGCGTCACTCACAGCACATGATTTTCGCCGACGATACCCAAATTTACCTCTCCTGACCCCCATCCCAATTACACCAATCAATTCAGCTCCTAAACGAAGATGCATTGTCCATAGCCAATTTTGCAACAGTAAATGGTCTCAGTCTCAATCTATCAAAATCGAAAGTTCTCATAATTGGTAGTAAGGCTTTTATATCGCAGATAAATCACAAAGAACTCCCTGCGATTTCCATTAATGGAACCGCTATTCCCTATGTACATCAAGCACACAATCTCAGAGTAACTTTAGATAGTTGCCTATTGTGGAAAGCTTATATCAATCATATCTCTCAAAAATTTCACTTTACTTTACACAAACTAAAATATAATCGCAATGTCCTCTCACGTGACCTCAAGATTTCCCTTATCACCATGCTAATTTTCCCTGTCCTCGACTATTGCTGCCTAGTGTATCACAATTTAACTGACGAACTGAACACGAAACTTGAGCGGTTGGTAAACCACTGCATTCGCTTTATTTTCGATCTGCGTCGCGATACCATTTAGGTGTGAATTGGGCTGGTTGACTGTAAAAGCCAGAAGGCATTACTTTCTTGCCTCAGCTATGTGGAACATTAACCATCTCAAGTCACTATCTTACATCATTGATCTCTTTACGAGAGCCGCTTTTGATCCGGAACGACCACAGAGAAGGCCTCCACCAACCTTTATCATCCCTAATTTTCGTACCTCATCCTATCAAAACTCCTTTTCAATTTCTGGCTCCTACCTATGGGATTCTCTTCCAGCAGACGGGAAAAATGCAACTAGTGTGGATATATTTAAGGATCGCCTTCGACATCATCTTTTTACTACGGATTGTTCTGATTAGGGTTGTAGGCTATGACGTGGTATTTTCGCACCACGCCACAAAGCGTATATTTCATTTTTGCTTAACGCTCCCGTACAGCAGGGGAAACGATGTCTCTCCTCCGCTGAGTCGCCTCGAGGCAATTCAACAGAGCCAATGCGTTAACGTACCGGTAATTCTCTAATTTCATTCGATATTTATTTCATGTGAATTGTACGAGCAACCGACGGGTTCTTCGGCAACGCTAACAACGCTGCACCAATACATCGATCTCGCCCCGATACATCGATACGCGTAGGCACGGGAGATACCTAATATTGACGTGTCGCGCATGATCATCGCGCCACTAACGCCGCCTCTCGTCCATCAGAGAGAGCGCGAAACTCGAGAACATACGAATGGACGATGCAACTCAAAACTCAAGTCTCGGGTAATGTTACTCACTACTGTCGTCGAGAACGTCTTCCACCCCTTCCAGAACGAGAAAATCCACAACTTCGTTGAAAGGGAGGACTTCTTTCGTCCTCCGATCACTAGGGCGCGCCATCACAAATTATCGTTACCGCGCAAGTGCCCTCACAATGATCGTGGTCACTCGTCGAATAATTTGGAAAGGGTGGGGATAAGAGACGCTAACAAGCGCGCGAGAAGGTTGCCGAAAATTGGCTCAAGGACTCGAGCTAGAAACGTGTAAGAGAGACGTTCTTTCCAGTGCTGTACGTAATTACCGCGGATAAGAAAACGACGCTGACGTTTTATTGGGGACCGAGTTACCGGATAATTCCATTCGGAATTCTGGCCAAGAATAATACACCGGTAGGCTCGTCGCTTCGCTCAAATTTGGCTAAAGTATTGGTGGAATTTTAGAATTTGGATTGTGTAGAGTATTTTTGCGACATTATCGTAGCGGTACGTTCTCGCGCGAGAATCTGACTGTCTTTTTATTGTATTAAACGTTATCGTACACCGCGTATAAATCTCAAGGGAGATTTATTCGCGAAAAGGATTGCCGGGAGGAATCTAATAATAGTTCGATAGCGCGAGTCGTAGATGTGATTTTGTTTGTTGTGCTGATGTAATTTCGTTGTAAGTCGCTCGTTGGTATTGCCGGGAGGGATCCCGTCACCCGAATTAAGCAGTATAATTTTTTTCGTGTTTGTGAAGTAACGGTTTTGTGAAACACGTAATAGAAAATCGCAATCCTTGACTATGTTTAATTATTGATGAGAATTTTAATTATTGACTAAGTTTTAAACCTTGACAGAGAGTAGAATATTTTATTTTCCATGACACAAGTTCCGAATTGTGCCGAATTATTGGGGTTTTTTTCTTCATTTTTTTGTTTATAAAAATACGCGTGAACAATAATTTAAATAAATATTGTAATATTTTTCCCAATTTTTGCACGTAAATTTGTTGTTTCTTTAACCTAACGGACTCCGCCCTTCTATCTTCTTCGTGGGCTGTAGTTAGCTGGCGTTCGGTTTGTGACAGAGTGTATGGGAACATAATTTTGTCACAAGAATTTAATTCTTGTGGCTGGCGCCCATACCATATACGCTCTCGTACACTTTGTAGAGAAAAGTCTCGTCACAAGGCATTGCTCATCTTTGGTTCAACCTATCCTCCATGACGCATTCTTCTCTTGTACATACGCATTACTCGGAATCTATGTATCCGCCGCTTAATTATGTACGATTAATTATTTATGGCGTTTTCGTTGGTATTATCATTAACATTATCTTAAGTATTATTAAGTTTCGCAATCAAAGCTCATAGTAGAGAGCTCTGGGTAGAGAGTGCTTAGTCACCTTACTTGTAATCGTTATCTTAGTTTTTAAGAAAAATTTATTTACTATTGTACTTATTACTGTATTTTTACAATTGCCAAAGGCTCGCCAAGGCATTAAATCTCAATCAATCAATCAATTTCTTCACCGAGATCGCGAATTTCTGGCTGCCTCACCTCCTCTATGTATAGTATCTCTATGGTGACAGAGCTTAGTTATCGGCGACGCGCATGTGTGAGCAGCGTACAGCACGTAATCGTAAGGTCCGTGTGAGAGCGCATCAATGTGTGTGTTGGGACCGGAGATGGGCAAATACCTAATGGAATAAAATTCAATTACAAATTATCCTGCCAATGTGTAATTGCAACTTTCTTTCATTATTCATTACAGTGATAATGTGTAATTGGAGGGCGAATTAATTGACCACTATGATTGTAATGTGTAAGTAAAGTGATATTTAATTACGTAATGGATAATTGACTCGATTCGATTGCGAGATATTTCAAGCATTAAATTACAAATTGTAATTTAATTATAAATGTAGTTAAATTAAAAATGTAATTTTTCATAAAAAATATAATTTAACTATTAAAGTATTTTAATTGAATTACATGTGTAATTTAAGTAAATTAAAAAAGTTTGAATCCTCAATGCTTTTATTTTACCTATTTCGTGTTTTTAACTTTTCTTAGCCACCGTTTAACCGAAAGTATTTCATTTACCAATTGAAAGTTTCTACGTTTTTATTACTAATGGCTCGTTTCTTTACCTCTGGATAACTTTGTACCACAGATTTCTTATACGTCAAGTACAAATTTTATTAAATAACGAATTTAGTTTAATTACAAATGTAATTAGATTAAAAAACATAAAAAAATTGAAAATGTAATTTAATATAATCGCGAATAGAATTTAATTTTATTACAAATGTAATTTTATTACAAATTTAATTCAATTATAAATGTAATTAAATTTGTTCCCAAGTAATTGAATCATTTTCAATAAATTAAAATGCTTGAAATAATTCGTAATTAAAAGGGTCTCCATTACGAAATGCCAAATTAATTTGTAATTGCATAGATCATAATTTAAACTAATCTAAGTCATGCATAATTTAATGCTATAAAATTTCAGATGCTTCGAATAATTAGTAATTTAACGTGTTATTTAATTACAAAAGTAATTGCTACCGCCCATCTCTGGTTGGGACAGCTGACGGTACGGGCTTAGCTCCCGGTAGGCTAACTGAGATTTCGAGCATCAGACGAGTCACGTAAAAGTCCATTACCAAATAAATTTTGATCGAAACCAGTGCATGGCCTCAATTTCCCAATCCGAACTGATACAAGCTCACATGTTTACACATCAATTCTCGTGAGTACCTTGGCACTCACACTGATTTTTTTTTTCAAATTCTGATTTTTGAAAGTTATTATGAATTGCAAATTTTTAAGATCTTCTAAAATTGAAAATTTTGAGAAAAATTGAGAACCACCTCAGGATGCCTCACCAGAACCATACAGCGGCCACCCACCCCCCGGAATGAGGTACTGGGACTGATTTATTTAAGGTGGGGTCCAAATCCACCAGGATCGCAGCCGAAACACTTGAAAACATCTTTTCAGCGGTATCGCCTCGGGGATCGAACCCGGGTCCGCGGTTTACGAGACTCGAACTCTAGCCACTCGGCCACTGCCTCCTGTTACTTTTCAGAAGTATTTTGTAGTTGATTTAACTTCTTTTTGAAAGTTTATATATACTCCATATAAAAGCATGACTAGTTACTGACAATTCTAAAATAAAATTGAAATGCATGCATGTCATCCACTAGCGCAAATTACTGCATATTTGAACTTCACAAGTAAATAGAAATTTATATTTGATATGCATTTTTTCTTTTTTCATCTCTCCGATATGCGTATATATTTCTTTCCGAGTATTTCAGTCACTCGTCTCTCGCCGGTTCAAGACTCTGAGTGATTGGTTGTTGCTCTTCGACCAAGGGCCATGGAACGCTGAGCAAGAGTCACGGTTTTGAATTTCTTTTTATATACCCGATGTGTTCTTCCGGTGTTAAGCCAGTGACAGAGGAGAGGAGAGGCAAGAGCACATATAGTATGCAAAAGAAGTTTTCACAAATTGTCGGATTTTTTCAATATCTTAAGACGCGGGTCGCTTGAGCTCCTGGAGGTCCATTCTCGTTTCAGAAACTCTCAAAATTTCATCAGTTTCCACATATCGCCATCTGCTCTTAAGATATCGTTATTTTTCATTTTTTAGTAAAAAGGGCGTAAGAAAGCTGGGTTTTACACGTTCGATACGCCCTCTTTATTTCACTATTTTTCTTAAAAGGGGCTTAAGTAAGCTGCGTTTTGTACGCTCGATACGCCCTGTTCATTTTAATCTTGACTACGATATAGTGAAGCGAGACAAAGCGCCATGTTTATCCCACACAGTCATATTTTAATACTAATACATACGAGCCTTTCTATGAACGCCATATTACACGAATGCTATAAATAGATATACAAGTCAATGTATAAGTTTGACTACGGATAGTGCAGTGAGACAGAAGCGCCGTCTTTATCTCACACACTCATATTTTTCTACTAATACATACAAGATCTGTATAAACGTCATGTTATACTGCTCATACACGAGCTTGTATATCTATAAGCATGGCCTTCTATAATCGTCTGATATCTAGAAGGATCTTAGAAAAAGAAAATGAAATTTTATTTTTCATTCAGCCGAATGAGTCTCATATTCACGTGTCTTGCAATGATAAAACGAAATAACTCAACACTTACCGACGCGAAATTCTTTATCGATATCGTCATGAATTTAGTTGCTGATAGTGCCAACTAGAAAAAATGCTGTGTGTGATGCTTTGAGGACCTTACAGAACTTGCACAAAGTTAAATTCATTAATCAATCAATAAAGAGTCAAATTCAAACTAACGATACTTATTCAATAACATCGTTGTATTTTTTTTATAGAAACGATCAAGTGCTGAAATGCACGATGCAGCTTAGGTTGAGCATTATTATGAGCTCGTGAGTCCATGAGCTCTGCGGGGATTTCAGTATCCTCGCATTGCAGTTAGTGACTATAAATGTAGACTATTTACCAAAATGGAACAATTGGAAATTCGTGTGTCCTTGAAATGTATTTTTTTACTAACCCAACCACCGTTAACCCTTCAAGTGCATACGGGGTCGTTTTGACCCTAAAAATCTTCTGTTGGCGATTGTATCGTAAAACGCGGGCATCTATTCACCCGAATTTTAACGCGATAATTTTCTCCCACTCCTATTCTATAGGTAGACACTCGAGCCCCTTCTGAAATTCTGCCAGTATACTGAGGACAGCCATCGAAAAAGGACATTCCTTCAATTCTTAAATGAAATGCTTAAATTCAAACCTCCGAATAAATATGCTTTTTGGAAAGTTAGTCGACACTGTAATTTTTTTCGCATCTATAAACCTTCCTCTTGAATAATCCTGAAGGGTTTTTTTTTTTAATTAAAAGAAAAAAATTCGATTTTTTTTGTGTAAGTACGTATTTTTTCACGTATGCCCCACTTTGAACGAATGTTTTGGCATTTAATTTTTGTTTTCGTCAGAAAATAAATTCAAGGCCATAAAATATGGATAATTTACTACAAAAAACGTTTCACAAAAAAATACAAAAAATGCATATTTACCGGAATACAACGATTTGAAAAGCGCCTTGGGTCGGATTGACCCAATATGCACTTATAGGTTCGCGGTGGAGGTGTGCACTCTAAGGGTTAACATTCCGCAAACATGTTGCACTTGTACAATAAACATTGTATCTATAGCGAAAAATACGAGCAAACCAAGATAAGATGTGGTGCACATATGAGCGAAGATATAGTGATAATAAGCATCGTCGTCATAACCGAAGTAGTCGAGTGATATATGTAATTTTTTTGGGAGTGTTGCGATGGTATTTTTCATAACTTTATGAATTCTTCGTAAAAGCCATTGGCTCATATACAACGCAAATAGTGGGCTTGTGCCAATTAAGTTAGAGATAATCGCATAATTATTGTATTTTTACTTCATCAATACTTACTACTCCTAACAAACGCACACGATAACCACGATCTCGAGGACCATCCCAGCGCACACGACAACCACGATCACGAGGACCTTTACAAAATTTCTCAACTGAACTCGATCGAAAGACCGACTGAATGGGCAGATCGCCAGACCTCAATTAACGATAACGAAACTCGCGCGACACCGGCGAAATGCAAGACACACAATAGCGATAATAATAATAACGATAATGCGGTAAAACTCCTAATAATAAAATAGTTAACTAAATAACCGGGCGCAAAGAAATCGGTGGTATTAATCACCCGGAATGAACAGAAAATGCTACGATACGACTGAGCGAACAATAACGCGACGATAATTTTTTCCTCAACCAAATATACAGACTGAATTTACCATAATCGACACCCTTAATTAACAAAATACGGCCACACAGCGAAATTAACGATAAAGATCTTTGGCTGCTCAACCCCCGTAAAGGGGCGCGAGGAGGCGGCTGAAACCCGACCGAGCGCGTCTCCAGGTGGGATGGGCTCACCACATCTCTGCCGACGAAAAAGATGAGCACTGAATATAATAAAAGAACTTCGAAAAGATCGAAATATTGACAACGCGTGTCACACTCAAGAATCTCCGGAAAGCAAGTGACGATCCAAAATCTACGCACGCTCGCGTAGGTCGATGGTTCCCCTCTCTTCAGTCCTTCGGCGGTGACGAGACGTCTTCGCTGATTTTCGGCGATGCTCATCAATCTCGGCACCGCACGGGGGTAACGTCTACTTCTTCGGTTGACGGATACTTCCTGCGTACGCGCAGGACTCCCGAATTACGTGAAAAGTCATGGCCAATGGCTTGACACCCGAGTAGCGTGTGCTTGATACCCCTGCCAATGGTCGGACTTTTGGCCACTCCTTCGTCGCTCTCCCGGCAGTGATTAACGCTGCCCCATGCTGTCTTCCCCAAAGGAGCCGGTACCTGATCCAGACGAGGGTGACGTTCTGCCCTCGGGTCGCGGTGGCCACAGACTCGGCCCGCGCGAGCGACAACCATGCGACGAGACCGTCAAAGCCTCACGCGTGGCTTAGGCCCATAACCCCAACCAAAACGAGGCGACGGTTGAACCCGTGCCGCGACAACCCGAACTACAGAAGGCTGGTCCTGCCCCAGGCTGGGAAGTCATGGGGAGGAGGGTGACACTGTAATATATTGGCGCATTTTCCAGCTCACTCCCCAGCATCCAGAATCCGCGCGTGCTGATGTTCGGCACGCGCCCGCTAAATCGAGAAAACTTCAAAGATAGCCACCGTAAGTTAACTAAAAGCCAAATAACCAAAATTCTCGGGAGATGATCAATTTCCCGAGCACCTAACAAAATGGAGCCGAGTACGGCGTGACAGCCAACGCTGTATAACCAACTAATCACAACAATAAAATAATTGACTAATAATAACATGAACACGACCAATTAAAATGTCCAAAACCTATAAGGAAGACAATAACGCGATTCAATCACAACCAAACGTAAGTCCCAAAAATACGTTGCTCTACAACCCATCAAACATCAACCCCCAATCCATAGCCTTCCTTGCTCTTCCGGAGACTCCCAAACGCGTACACGCGTCGTCCCAGGGTCGTAAACCCGACCCGATGCACCACAAAGTCTCGCGCATGTGTGACGAACCGAATGTTACGTCACAATACTTACGTTAAACTATCTATTCCCGGGCCATATGATAGCCGGTACTCCCAAAGGACTACCTGCTCATCCTTTGGGTATATCTCAGTCAATTTTTGAGATTTTGAGTTAAAAATCTGTATAACGGAACGGGTAACGGGACGGCCTTTTCGGCCTCCCGTCACCAATTTCATCGTCATGAAGAAGTTCGAAATTAATAACTTTTCGGGACTAGTTAGAACCCTTAAGGTGCACTGGTTTCCTGAAATACTTAGTTTTGAGTTTTTACACTCTGCGCGTGATTCAGAATAAACCGCTCAACGGATTTTACTCCACGACTTCTCATTTTCTTTGTGATACTTTATCGCATAGGATGAATGTGGCACATTTTTTTAGCCCTCTATTTCAAAGTTGCAGGCCTGTTTTGAAATTGTTAGCCTATTTTGAACTTTCCTGGCATTGTCCTGGACACAATTTTGACTTTAATCGAAATCTGCCACGTTCGTTCCATGGGAGAAAGCGTTTCGAAGAAAATGAGCCCTCCTAGAACAAGATCCGTCTCGCGGTTCTTTCCGGATCACGCGCAGAGAATTTGAAATAATCGGTTTCTGGAAACAGCCTTCGAAGTTCAACGTATGGCGAAATCTTCCTCAGTCCCTGGCATCGTTGATTAACACTTCCCGTGGAACAAACCAAATTTTTCAAGGGTATTATGAGTTGAAAACCATTTTTTATTTTTTTCCGGAGATTTTCAACAATTTTTGAATTTAATTTATTTTTTATTATTTTATATTCATTAGAGATAACATGTCTTGGAATAAAAATTGCTAAATCTTTTCTAGATAATAATAAACACTTTCTTGGCCACTTTTTAGGTTAGAGCACAAGAATTAAACATTTCTTCGCTGAAAAAAATCTCAAACTAACGAACGGAAAATAAGTTGAAAAATAAAAAAATTCAACAATACATTTTTTTGAATTATTGAATAAAGTAAATATAATACTGACATAACCGATGGCTGTGTGACAGCTGATGGTGCGGTTTGTCTAAAATAAAGACAGCACACTTTCACTTGATTTCGCAAGCGGCTAACACAGTAATTATTTATTTTTTTAACACGGAAAACTACTAATAAACTACTAAATACTAATAAATCAGAACCAGGCGTGTGCAATTTTATTCGATATACACATGGCATTAAACTGAAAATAATTTTTTTTAGATTTGTCTTTTGAATAAGAACAAAAAAAATTCGCTTCGAAAAAAAAAATAAAAAAAACATCAAAAGTGTTGAAAAAAATCTGAAATACCTTGTAACTCAAATATAATAATGAAATAAATTATGAACTAAATCCAAGAGAGTCCGGATCTGACAGTGTTACATTTGCTACGGAATGCCCCATATAACCTATACGTATGTACTATATACATGATTTGTATGTATATGTATATTCGTTTGGATGCAAAATAGTGTAGGTATATGGACATTTATATGAAATTCGAGAAATTCTTGAAACTTATCGATTTAGAATTTTTAAAATTCTATTGTTACATTTTCGTCTGTAACTTTGCTATTTTTGAAAATTTCGATCTATAACTTAGTATGTAGATGCAGAAGGTTTGGCAGAACGTAAAAAAAAATATAAAAACCCGTGCGTTTTGGCTCCGACGCGCGACTGGCGTTTACTCGTTAAGAACGATTGTCTTGAAATATAACCTTGGGCAAAGGGGGTAAAAAAATTGAAGATGAGTAGTCAATGACTCTGTGAAAGTCTTCGGAAACTCTGTGAAAGCCTTCGGAGGATCTGAGAAAGCCTTCGGAGACTCTGCAAAAGTCTTCGGAGACTCTGTAAAAGCCTTTGGAGATCTCTGCAATAATAATCCCAATTCCAGGAAACCAAAAAAAATTCAAGCCGGGCAGCCAATGAAAGTAGATTTCAAAGGGGTCCAAAGGCCTCCGGAGATTCTGTGAAAGTATTCGGAAACATTACGAAAACCTTCGGAGGCTCTGAGAAAGCCTACGGAGACTGCAAAAGCCTTCGGGGACTTTATGAAAGCCTTCGGAGATTTCTACAAAAATAAACCTAATTTCAGGAAACCAAAAAAAATTCAAGCCGGGCAGCTAATGTAAGTAGATTTCAAAGGCATCCGGAGGCCTCCGGAGACTCTGCAAAAGCCTTCCAAGACTTTGTGAAAGCCTTCGGAGATTTCTACAAAAATAATCCCAATAAGAAGTATTCACTTCCGACGCGTTTGAACTACGCACACATAGATTTTCCCTCACCGATCGCGGCATGCAGTATTAATTGCACATAACCCCAAAACCTACCTAATTTTTTTCCCCTCGGCATTGTTAAGCATTTTCTGTTTTTGTCGTAGTCTGTACTCTCGCCGCCACTCTGCCTGAGTTTTTGATTTCAAACTTTATCGTATATAAACATAAATCATAACCTACCAAGTAACCGCATCGACGCACGTGCCCTTCACATTTGTATTCATCATCACTTGAAATCATCCCTTCCATTTTTGCTCACATCTACTTCATATCGTTTATAAATATCGATTTTAATAGATATACCTAAATATTAAATGGAATAGTAATTTAAAACCAGACTTCACAAATCGACAGCTGATATTTGTACACCTACATACACGTACACTGAATACTGATATTACTTATACTATGGCTGCATTTGCTTAGACGCTCCGACCTGGCTATATCCCCTCCTCCTTCCAGGTACCTGATCCATATTCCCCTACCTCGTCCATGTTCCCCATTGCTTAACAACTCACGCGCTTATGCATGGATGGGGAACATAACGCTTCACAACATCGTAACGCTTTCACCACTCGATTTTACTCAACATAAAAATTCCATACCGGGGCCTTAATATCGTTTCTTAAAGAGTAAACTAAAGAAAAATCGTTTCTTCCGATTTCTTGCTGACTCAATCTCTTTCAATTATTATATAAGGAGCAACAATATTTCAACTAAACTTAGAGGTATCCAGGAACCAGTCTATAATAGTCGCTTTTGAGTACTTCTGATGGTTCAGCAACCCGAAAACGACTCCATTTGCAACTCGCGATTATGGATGGCTTAAGATCCTAATTTGGTTTTATAACTGCATAGCAACCATTCGAATATGGTTTACCGCAGGTTTCTCCGTGGTTTGATTTTGTGTAACAATGACCTTCAGACATGGTTTCTTTGCAGTTATTTTATGAATATACATTTCAAATGTAGCCTCGATAAAACAGCTGATCACTGGTAACTCCAATGGAACCACAAAACAACGGTTTCACGAATCCGCCAAGGTCATCTACGAACGATAATTTATAGTTACCGATTATACATGCGTGCTACATGGGTAAGTTTTGTCACTGCGCATCAAGCTGGTTCCATCTATGTTAATTCGAACTATAAGGTAAATGTCCCAATACTCAACCATCTAAGAGAAGACGAAAGTGGTAACATTTTTTTTGTTCACATATAAACTTTTTTCTAATAACGACAATAAAATCAATTCAACAACGACCATTAGAAAGCTTGGGGTCTGTAGATTCTAAAACACATGTTATAGTTGTTGCTACTGTTGCGTAAAAAATGGGAGTTTTCGTGAACTATTAAAGATTTTCGCCATATGTCGTGTCCAATCTGAGTGCGATTCTCTAATCGTAAAAATTAATTTTAAGTCACAACCTCATTTTAAATCGCTTGTGATGACAACAGGAGAGGGGATTTAAGATTCAGAGTGTTTAATTTACTTGTTGTAAGTGAACGTTGATAGATATTAAACCGTCGGCCGTCACCCGACGTGACCAAATACTGCCTTGCATAAACATATGTAGTTTGAATAAAATTCGTTGGACATATTTCGACATTCGTTGTTGTTGAATACCGCGTTCAATTTTAAGGCGAGTTTGAAAGTCAACACAACTTCGAAATTGTCACCCCACGTGACTAAATACTGCCTTGTGATTGGTTCTCGTCTGAATCAATCAGAGAAACAAGCACGAAATATCGCACCGGATCAATCACCAAAATTCAGTGCGCGAACATGCACAGAACCATGAAGTGACGTTATTTTCCGCCACAGCAGCATATGCGGCAGCTGACTTAGCTCTGTGCATACGAATAAGCAGCAAAACAGACATTGTGTGCAGGGGGCTTTGGATTGTTTTACACGATCAGAACCAGAATATTTATTTTGCTTGATACACTAAAAAGCCAAACACATTGTATTGTAGTTCCCCACTATACAGTACTAGAATGTGAATCAATCTTCGTTATGTAACAGTCAACAGCTGCGAAGCAACAAATTATCGATCATCCAAGTTTTACTGCATCGATTGCAGGACGATAAAGTAAGATATGGAAGTCTTGAGGATCTTGAAGAAAGAAAATAAAATCTGTTTTTTCATACAGCCGAATGAGTTCCATGTTGATATTGATATGTCTTGCTTGATGACCCTCATTGCCAAAATCCGTTTTAACAAGGCGGCAAATTTTGGAAAGATTCATTCGAAGAATCATGAAAAGATTAAAAGGACGAATCTTGGGAAGATTTAGGGGACAAATCGTGGAAAGATTAATTGGAAAAATCTTAGAAAGACTGAGGTGAAAGCTGATCAGACGAGAGAATTCTAGGAATAATTTTTTTCTTTCCAAGATTCTGTAAATGAATCTTTCATAGATTTGCTGTCTTTTTCATAATTGGAGTTTTTTGATTTTTTTGAATTTCTTCTTTTTCGATAATTGACTCGAATTGGTCAGTTTTTAGTTTTTCGTGAGGTTTTGAAGAAACCGAACAATTCCTGGAATTTCTATTTTTTATGGACTTTGTGGAAAAAAAAATCTGAAAGACCTTTTTGCAGTCAGTTTTGACCCAGGACGTTGTACCGTCCCGCGTAGAAAAAAAGAATCTTGTAAAGAATATTATAAAGAAAAACCTTCCGGAACATTACCCAGCTTGGAAACACTATTACATTTGAAATCGCTTGTGGTGACTACAGGTGCAGGTATTTGCGCTTCAGCGTTTCAAATTTACTGGTTCTATAATTTGTAACGTCGATCAATTAAGCTAGCTTTATTTAAATGAAACACTCATGAGATTAATTCGATCAGTTTCAATTTATAGATGAATACGCGTTGGTTTAAGATCACGTCAGACACAGTTTTAGGTTCTTTTAAATTTTTTGGCTTCTTTGGACAATGAGTTAATCTCGTAAATATTCGATTGAGACTCTCGTGGCATCTTCAATCTCCTTGGTTAGAAATTATTTAATATTGCGTGAAGTTTTGAAACTAATACTTTCTTTAAGCTCTGTGAAATCTTCTCTTTGGACGGTTAAGCGTGTAGGTATCCGAGACCGTAATCTTTTTATGGTTTGCTTTCAGAATTCAGAGTTTCCCAATAAGATTTGATTGGGAATGAGGAGTAAAATTTCAGAGAAGGCACATCCTTATGATTTTTAGTCTCAGCACATTTTTGCAAGAATAGAAATCAAATGTCTTGCATAGGTGGAGCCTTTAATGCGGCCTAGTCGTACTAAATTTTAGCAAGAACACGAAAAAGATGCGACTTTCTGGCGAGGGTATAGCGATTTATGCGACTGCGTCTCACCAATCGTTACAAGGAAGGCAGAAAATATAAACTTCAGGCGAGGGCGCAACTCTTTATGCGGCCTAGTTTCATCAAATTTTTGCAAGGAAGAAAAGTAAACAAATTTCGTGTAAGTGCGTACCTTTTAATGCAGGCTAGTATCACTAAATTGTCGAAACTGTGAAAAAAAATTATCCATTTACTATTCTACTCGATTGAATTAATTTTGGCTCGGGGTATCTTTCACCAGATCAAATTTCATGCAACTCAGGTCGAAGCAGAGCCTTCCTATAAAATTATTATGATTTTATCTGCTGTCAAATCGAGTTAATTAATCGTCTGGCTTCAAATAGTTAAGACTAATATTCAAATATTATTTTAGAGTTGGATTGTTTTTCACGATCAGATCTAAAATATTTATTTTGCTTGATACTACTAAAAAACGGAATACATTGTTTTGTAGTTCTCCGCTATGTAGCGCTGAAATGTAAATTAATCCTCGTTATTCAACAATCATCAGCTACTAAAAAACGAATTATCGATGCAAGTTTTCATTGCATCGACCGCAGGACGGTGAAGTAAGATATGGAAGTCTTGAGGATCTTAGAAAAAGGAAATAAAATTTATTTTTTCATTTAGCTGAATGAATCTCTTATTGATGTGTCTTGCAATGATATAATGGAATAACTAAACACTTACCGACGCAAAATTCTCTACTGACATCGTCATGAATTTACCCGCTGTTAATTGACAAGGTACGTGAGTCCTCATGATTAAGAGATTGAACAGTTTTTGAGTTGCTAACGATGTTTTGTACCATTCAGCTTGGCATCTGAAACCACTTTTCAACTTTTATCTATCCCTGCTTCCCGCGTTAGGTAATAAGAATGAATGACTCGCGCACGTACAAGTATTCGGCAACTCCATGACTATGATCGATCACCTTTTGCGAGAAAACAAATTCAAAGAATATATAAACAATTACGGTAATCAGGAATACTACAAAGCGTACTGCATCTTTCGGGTTCATATCTATCATCAGCACAACCTGTACACAAATTAAAAAAAAAAATGTTTCAAGACATTGGAATATTTTCGATCGGCGCAAACGGGTGTCTCTTTCATAATGTATTATGAAAATGTAGTCATTAGGAACGACTAGAGGCAAGAAATTTTACCTGAACTCCACAGATACTGATGGCCAGCAGGCTTATCATAGTGCCAACTAAAAAATACGTGGTGTTAGATGCTGCGAGGACTTTACTGAACCTGCACAAATTTTCATTTATTAATCAATAAAAACAAGTCGAATTGAAATTACCGTTACTTACTCGATTACATTGTTGTGCTTTTTGATACAGACGATCAAGTGTTGAAATGCAGGATCCCACTTAGGTTGAGCACTATTTGGAGCCCGTGAGGTCATGATTTCTGCAGGTATTTCGTTGGCCACGCGTTGCAGTTGATGACTGTAATTGTTAACTATTTACCAAAATGGTACACTTGATAATTCGAGTGTCCGTAGAATGTATTTTTTTACTAACCCAACTACCGTAAACATTCCGCAAACATGTTGCACTTGTACTATGAACATTGTATCGATAGCGAAGAATACGAGCATACCGAGATAACATGTAACGCACATGTTAGCGAGGATATAGTAGTAATAAGCATCGACGTCATAACCGAAATAATCGATTGGGAACGGCAATTTTTTCGGTAGCGTTTCGTTGGTGCATTTTATGACTCTATGAATTCTTGGTAAAAGTGGTTGGCTCATGTACAGCACCAATAGAAAGCTACCGCCAACTAAGTAAGAAATAGTCGCATAATAATTATATTTTTACTTTATTGATACTAGCTTATGGCCTCTATTCTGCATATTTTTATCCTACACATGAAATTTTCTACACAAAAGTTTCTGTACAAAAAAGTGGCAGGGAATGTTACTCTACACAAGAGAAGTGGCATGGAAAGTTATTCTACACAAGATTATTTTACACCGGTTTTTTTACACATTATTCTCTACAAGAGAAGTGGTAAGGGATATCATTCTACACAAAAATTAGTCTACAGCGGGTTATTCTACACAGACGGATAGTGCTCTGGAATTCTCGATTATACAGATTATTATCCTATGCATTATTTTCCTACACGTTACAGCCTGTAGTAAAACTCTGCATGCGACGTTTTTTTATCCAACTCCAAGAAACGACAGAAACTCTGCAACGCGATTATTCATTCCAGTAGTAAATTTTGCCAAAGGCTGAAATGTGTGGGAAAATAATGTGTAGGATATTAATGTATGGAATAATAATGTGTAGAATAGAATATTGTTCCCCGTCACCTTTTTTTGTATAGAATAATGTATGTAGAAACTTTTGTATACAAAGTGTCATGTGTAGAATAAAAATCTCTAGAAAAGAGGCCTCCTGAATATCTCTTGCCACTTCTGTTGTGCAGAATAATGTGTGTAGAAATAGAAGTAGAAGAATGAGTGTAAAAACAGGTGTAGAATAAATTTGTGTAGAATAATATTCTTTGCTACTTCGCTTGTGTAGAATAATGTGTATAGAAACCGGTGTAGAACAATTTTGTATAGAATAATATTTTTTACAACTTCTCTTGTGTAGAATAAAATTCTTTGCCATTTTTCGTGTGTAGGATAATTTTTCGAGTAAATTTTGTGTAGAAAATGTCATGCGTAGAATAAAAATGTGTAGAATAGAGGTCTACTCGGCGGAAGCGCATGCCTTGCTTGCGATATTAGATTACTAGCATATTAGACCATTCGAGATAAAAATTCTACACTCATTCAGAATCATTTCAAAATAGAATTTTCAAACATTTTCTCTTATTTCAATGCAAACCACCAATCTAAGCTGAATTCGTGGGGGAACCGCCATGTTATTTTCCCCCTACGTTTTATACTGACGCATACTTTCGTCAAGGTTTTTAAAATTTTAAAAAATCTGGCATTTGCCACGTATCAAATACGGCCAGCGAACCAGTTCACAGCGTTTTTAATTGGCACCACGGGTCTACTCAAGTACCATGACTAAACTATCGTGGAGTAAAACGGTGTGGACGGAGTGTAGAGAAAAGTTGCTAGCCGTACAGTTATGCTTCATACTTTCTTCGAATAATCCATATTTATCGTATGTTGAGTTTATCCATTACAGTAATCAATCCGTGATGTCATGTAGTGAAAAATTTATCAAAAATCCCAATAATTTTCAAGAATGATGAGCAATGCAGAAAAATGTTGTTCTATTTTTTAATCATCCTTTTCCCGATACAGAATTGATTCGTATTTATTTACAAACTGTATACGGTGTAGACTGATTTGAAAAAGCGAATATTTTTTGTTTTTCAAAAAAACATATTAAATACTCACGGGGAGGTGGAAAAGATGCCTCTTTAGAGCAGATCTCTCAATATAAATACTTAGATGTGTCTCATCGCAAATTTCTATTGCCCATTTAAATTACACATGAATTTTTTTTCCATATTTTGAAAATTTATACCTCGGCTTCAAGTCCTTATGACTGAAAATTGAGTTTATTTCTTTAAATCGTGTTTCTTTAAATCGCGTTTTTTTTTGTCTTCCACCCTATAAAATGGTCATTTTTTTTAGAGCTGAGACTTTTTTACATCGATTTAAGTTCTTTCAGGAGTGGAACTCCTATAGGAATAAGACGAGAACAATTTATTTGAAAAAAAAAAAATTAAATTCCTATGCTAAAATGTCCCAATTAGCCATTTTCACGAAATTTTAAATATCGTATACATGAAAAACTTTCATGTTATTACTCACGAAAATAATGTTTCTAAGTAACGAAGTTATCGGGAAATATCTTATTATTAATTGAGTTAAAGTATTCAAATATTCGAAAAAAATACACAGGGGTACGGGAACTATACGTAAGAGATCGTGTAATTTTCCATATCGCGAATAAACGTCATTTACGATATTTATGGAAAACTACACAATGACAATAAAATATCTAATGAACGTCTGGTCAAAATTTTATGATGATTATTAGTCTTATATAATATAGTAGATGGTGAATAATTGGGAAGCATACTTTAAAACTATTAGTAGTATGAATGAATTCGATGGTCAGATCGAATGATAAATATACACTAAAGGGCCCTGTGACGGACTTGGTAGGATTCTGAAACGCCGTGCAAAATTGGTAAGCTTGAGGATGCATACCAGCGAATAAATATTAACACCATCTGATTTATACAATTGAGTTAAAGTGAATATGCCTAATGTTAATACAAACGATAATTATTTCACAACGGCAAATTTCTTGAATGATCGATTTCAGAATGCTGTAACGGTCAAAGGCACAAGACATTTCCATAACATAGCCCCATTATCAGTACAAAATATAATTATATGCCAAAAGTACAGTAGTTGTGAGGAATCCGAAAAAATAAGGATATTTCATTAAATAATCCAATTTCATGTGCATGTTGAGTCTTTTATTTTACAATTTTCATTAATATTCCCAAGGGCATGATTTTTGTGAGTAATAACATGAAAGTTTTCCATGTATACCGATATTGAAAATTTCCTAAAAATGGCTAATTGGGAAGTTTTAGCATAGACATTGAATTTGTTTTTTCAAATGAATTGTTCTCGCCTTGTTCCTATAGAAGTCCCACTCCTGAAAGAACCTAAATCTATGTAAAAAAGTCTCAGCTTAAAAAAAAATGACCATTTTATAGGGTGGAAGATAAAAAAAACGCGATTTGAAGAAATAAACTTAATTTTTAGTCATAAAGATGATCGATAGAGTAAAATTGATTTTTGTTTGGAAAATTTACAATTTTTTGCAAAAAAAAATACCTCTGTCAAAAATGTCCCAGGAACGAAATTAAACGCGTAAATGACGCGTGAAAGTAGACAAATTTTGAAGAGGTGAAAAATAGGACATCGTTTATCTCGGGTCCTAATAGCGATAGGGGTCTAAAAATTTAGGTCAGAGCTTTTCTTGATGTCCCAAACATGTGTAGAAATTTACAGGGAAAAAGAAAAATAGGCGCACAATCGTTCCCCACAATTGGTGGAACGTGCCATATATGTGTATAGACTGTGAACATAGGTGAACTGGTCAATTCTTTAAAAATGAGGTAATTTATGTTAAACAAGTTAAACTTTTGTTTCGAGAAAGATTTTACGATATTTATTAATTAGTTTCAATATTTTGCCGGAAACTAAGAAAAAAAAATGAAATTTACTCTCAATTTAACTTTAACTTTAAATAACTTTTGAAAAAGTGAGTTTATCGAAAAATCATAAGAGATCTTTTTGTAGAGCTTTCAATTTTCTACAAGAAAGTGTATCGTTCATTTCTGTACATCGACTTGAAGCTGAGATATAAAATTTCAAAGTTTGAAATTTTTTTCCTGTGTTGTTTAAATGAGGAATAGCAATTTGCGATGGGACATATCTAAATATTTAAATTAACAGCTCCGCTTTCAACAGGCATCTTTTTCATCTCCCAAAAAGTATTTAATATGTTATTTTGAAAAAAATTGTCCTTTTTTTAAATCAGTCTATAATGCGGTGTGATTTGTTGTAAATACATCGTTAGTGCTGTATTCGTCCAAGGCGTGCGTGCATGCGTGCATGCGTGCGCGCGTGCGTGCGTGCGTGCGTGTGTACGTGCGTGCGTGCGTGCGTGCGCGTTTAGTGTATACCTATCTCGAAAATTTCAAACAGCTTTATCTCAAGACTATGCTGTAGGAACCGATTAAGATTTTGATTTTTTTTCCACCTCTAGTCCCACATCCTTTCAATTTGCTATACATTTTGCAAAAATTCATTGAAGCGAACAAATTCGATGCATCTTTGAAATGACCACAAGGTAAGGCGTGGTTCATTGAGCTTCCGCGAATCTTGTGATGTTAGGCTAAAAAAAAATATGCCAACTCAGGTTGCAGTATGTTTCAGTGCAAACGTTTGGCGCCAGCCATTTTTGCACCGGGACGATTTGGTACCAAGTTGTTTCGGCACCGAGACGTTTCAGCGCTGGGACGTTTCGCTGTGGGAATATTTTGGTGCCAAGACGTTTCGGTGTCGGGATATTTTGGTGTCAGAACGTTTCGGTGCCGCGAAGTTTCAGCGCCAGGACGTTTTGGCGTCATCCATAAGGTTCATTGGATACGTGAATTTATAGGGCGGGTTTGGGCATCGGGTACGATGCACGGACCCATAGGATGCGTAGTATATAGGATACGGGGAGCCCGTCACCTGTAGATATAGCAAGAGCGCAGTGAGAAAATAACTTTCAGATATCGGCATCTTTCACGCACTGAAATGCCCCAGCACCAAAACATCTTGACGCTGAAACTTCTCGGCGTCAAAACATCCTGAGGCTAAAACGTGCTGGTGCCAAAACATTTCAGCGCTAAAACGTCTCAGTGATGACGAACCGTACGGCACCGAAACGTGTTACTCTCGCCGATACAGTGCCGCTAGATTTGTAAAGATGTTGGTATAGAATTTCGCGGAACACGCTGACAGAATAGTTTAATTCCATGAAATTTTGAATTTAGAACAAAGTACAGGGTTGCACTAGCTTGTGTTTATGTCATAATTTCAAATTCAAAATTTGTAATAAATGATTTGATACGTAAACGTATACGCCATTAAATTGTGTGAAAATCGCTCGAGCTGTGTAGATTTTATGTGATGTTGAAACTTGGAAAATACAGGCGTGATCGTTCTAGTTTCTGCAAATCTTAATACATCACGCTTAAATATTGTAGATTCAATATTTCAGTAGTCGAAAGAACTTAGCATTAAATTTTGCAAAACTCGATCAAGAAGTTTGAATTGCATGAATCTTTGCATTGTTTTAAAAAAGTGCAAAAAACCGAACTTTGGCTAGTATTGCGAAATCAGCCTAATAGAATGTATGTACTATACTGATAGTATGGATGATGAAGTTTTCTGTCATTGAATCTGGCGAAAATCGGCTATAGTATTTCGGTTTTTTTTACTTTTAAGCTTTTGTTAAAAGCGCGTGATCGTTCAAGCTTACGCATATGTCATGATAAAAGACTCAATTTTTTTTAATGGATAGTTTGATGAATGATGTGATCACTTTAGCGTACGCGAATGAGGCTATAGTGATTTATTCAGTGCTTAAAGAGGGTTCGTTAATGCGTCAAAATTATGAGGGGAAAATGTGCAAATTTGTATTTGCAAGCTTTTTACCTGCAAACGCGATTGTAAATTGTCTTCCTATTTCTGCATATTGACGAAGTATATGTATTTCTGGTTGCTGAGCCAAATATATCCAATCATTTTTAATACATTGTAACATTTTCATCATCTGTAACCCAAGGATATAATTCTTCACCGTTGAATAACTTTTAAGTTGTTATCATGATGTAAAGGACCTTGTCTGAATTGGCGACTTGATTTGCCAATTTGAGGATGATCACAAGACTAATTATCAACAGTGGTGTACTCTCGATGATGATACCCGGATGGCTCCAATACTTCTTGAGGGTTATAATCTGACCGTTGAACAAATGAACCTCGACAAGTGTGATATTATATATCCCGAAAAAGTTGCACAACAATATAAGTAGCGGGCAGTGTTGGACGCGAATTCCACTGTGAAGGTTTTACCTGAGGTATTACGAGCGAACTCGCGAGGAATATATCAAGAATGAACATGAAGAAGCTCCTGCCTCGACTCTGATGTGGCCATTGACCTATGAAGCACAAGAGCAATTTATTGATTCTGTAGTAACGTTGTTGAAATATATCCGTCATTCTTATATGACAGTACGTGATGCTCTGCGTGACGTTTCCACGATTTCATTTTTGCTTTACCATCACACGTATAATTTGTTTGAGCCACGGCGCAAAGCGCAATTACCTGGAAAAGTCTGCGAGTAGTGTTGAAAGGTGAACTGACGTTTAAATTGCTTGTCAGAATTAGGTACGCAGGGAGAAAACTGCTTCCGCCTTCTAGTCCTGAGGCAACCCGTATCGATTTATTCCTTGCCGCAGAAGTTTCAACTTTCCGTGCAGTACATTTCCAATGATACCGCTTGCAAAATTTCAATGCCAGTAATTCAAAGTCCCTGTTCATCTGCTGATACACACTGCTAGTCATATTTTCAAGCATCATCATTGAAAGTTCTTTTAACGTTATCCTGCAATTTCGTATTACTGATACAAGAATCTACTTCAACTACCGACCAACAAGATCAATAATGGGTAAGAGTATACGAGATGTATTTTAAAAGTGAATTTCATGGTATGTGATGTATTTTGAAAAATGAAATTCCACATTAAATACGAAGCATCGAAAAGTAAAGTCAAAGTATTGATTTTTTAATTTCTATTGTACACCGATGTCAGGATGTGTATCTACGAAGATGTTTATTTCTGTTGTAAAGGTTTTCATTAATGTGGTACACATCCTTTCAGCTTTCAATTTTTGATATAAACTAGCTGACCCGGTGAACTTCGTATCACCTACAATATTTTATTACAATTATCGACCAGCGATTATCATTCCTAATCAAGCTATTTTTGAGTTCTAGCGAGACTAACGAACACCAATTGATTTTTATATGTAATTTGTTATTTTTCAGCTGCACTTCAGGATTTTCCGACTTTTTTCTTTTAAACCACCCCTGTATTATAGCGAACAAAGCTAAAAAGAAAATCTATTCAAATTGTTGGAGTCGTTTTTTGCGTTTTGGCGAGACTAATGAACAGCATCTGATTTTATAGTATTTTAAAAAATTACTATGATACAAATTCATAATGTTAAATTTTTTTACTTTCATTTCTGTCAGGATTTTAGGTTTTATATTTTTTTTGTGTAATTAAATTTTTTTTTCTGACGTTCACACGATAGGTAATGATACTACGAATATGTTGTGAAAGTTTCGAAGCGATGTGAACTTCGTTCAAGAGTTAGAACTTTCACAAGGTTTAAAAAAGTAAATCATGGTAAAACAGCTTTGAAGTTGGCGGTTTGGCGCGCTGCGCAATATCTATTATGAATGCACTCTTACCTTATTTAATAGCATCCTGCGCTATATTTTCACTCCGTAAAGCTTGAAATATTTCTAACTGTTTACGCTTATGGAATCAAAAATTTAATAAATATCAATTTTTTTTTATTTTTTGCGCATTCAAGGCCTTAAACGAGAACACACCACTTTTCGATCATTTTAAATACTTTTTGATAATTTTTAATTTATTCAGAATATTGAAAACCTGATATTTCGTAGAATAATTTCAAATTAACTAACCAGAAGTATGTTTTAAGGGGGGTGAGTCAGCTAAAATGAATAAAACATCGAATTGAAAAAAAAAAATTGTATGTTCTGTGATACCTTTTGCACCAATTTCTCAAGCCATAAGACGATTTTTTTAAAAACGGCTGAGTTACGAACCAAAATATAAAAAGTGCACTAAAAATAAATAAAAATTTCTAAGTTTGTTTTAAAAAATCTGAAAAATTTGATATATGATATAAAAAATACTGAGAATCACTTAGAGTCGAACTTGGTGATGGCAAACTTTTTTTCGCCGTTTTTAACTTGTAAATGAGGCATCCCATGACATTCCGGTCAAAATCTTGCCTTGACGATTGCGATTTTCCTCCCAATTTTTAATGTTAATAAACACATTGAAAAAAAAATTCCCAAATTTTTTCAGAATTTTTTGGTCAAGCGCTTTGTGGTTTTTTTTTCAAAAAGGAACCCCTTCGTAAAATCTGAGAAACTTTAGGATGATCTAGTAAAATATAACAAAATTTTTGGGCTTTGTTCTAAAATGGAGATTTCAATACGCTATGAGTAAATTTTTTTTTTTTTCAATTTTTTGAATGTTACTTAGAGTATTAAAATCTCCATTTTGGAACAAAGCCTACTAATTTTGTTATATTTTATTAGATTATTCTGATTTTTTTTAGATTTTACAGTGGTCCATTTTTCAAAAGAAAAAAAAACAAAAAACGCGTGTTCAAAAAATTCTGAAACATTTCGGAAAAAGTTTTTTCAATGTGTTTTTCTATATAAAAAATTTGAAGGAAAATCGAAATCATCAAGGCAAGATTTTGATCGAAATGTCGTGGAATGCATCAACCAGGAAGTAAGAGGTAAGGAGTCGAAACTCTGCCAGGCTGGCCAGCGAAAAAGGTTCGCGTTTCGGTTTAAGAATAGTAGTACTTATCTGTCCATTCGCGGCGCTGGTGTTCCAACATCGTTCTAAAAGTTTTCCACCGTGTATTACTATATATATTTCAGTGTCCAATAACATAACTTAACCGTAATAATATATGTTTTGAAAATGTTGTGTTTCATACGAGGCTGTAAGACGGGTTATTTAAGTGAACGGAAAAAAATTAAGAAAATAATTGCAAAAATTTGAATTCTTTTTTATGCTCGCAATGTAAGGAACCTATAATAACAGCAATCAAAAAATTATCCTGCGAATTGAATATTTGAAGATTTGATTCGACTACGTAATTGCCAGAATGGGCAAATATTCAATTTGCAGGGTAATTTTTCGATTCACAGAATCTATAGTTTTTCAACAAAATGTCCAGAATAGATTTGACATTTATATAAAAGGAAAATAAGCTCTGCAATGGTATTTTTGTAAATACTGAAAACGGAGGATGAAAGATTTGCACATTTCTGAAGCTACGTAGCCCAGTCTAAGCAGTGTCACTTGGATTTTTCATTAATATACAATAATTTAGACTACTTAAAGGAAAATGAGCTCTACACTGGTATTTTTGTAAACACTGAAAACTGAGGATGAAAAATTTGCACATTTCTGAAGCTGCGTAGCCCAGTCTAAGCGGTGTCACTTGGATTTTTCATTAATATAAAACAATTTAGACTACGCAAAGGAAAACAAGCTCCACCCTAGTATTTTTGTAAATACTGAAAACTGAAGATGAAAAATTTGCACATTTCTGAAGCTATGAGGCCAGTTTAAGCAGTGTCACTTGGATTTTTCATTGATATAGAATAATTGAGAGTACGTAAAGGAAAACAAACTCCGCGCTGGTATTTTTGTAAATACTGAAAACTGAGGATGAGAAATTTACACATTTCTGAAGCTACGTAGCCCAGTTTAAGCAATGCCACTTGGATTTTATACGAATGAAAAAACCCAAGAGTTTTCTATTAAAACAAACTTTGCGTAGTCTAGACTATTTTATATCAATGAAAAACCTAAGTGACACTACTTAGACTGGGATACGGAGCTTCAGAAATGTACAAATTCTTCATCCTCAGTTATAAGGATTTACAAAAATACCAGTGCGGAGCTAATTTTCCTTTTATATAAATGACCAATATATTCTAGACATTTCGTTGGAAAATATTAGACTCTGTGAAACAAAAAATTATCCTGCGAATTGAATATTTGAAGATTTGATTAGGCTACTTAGTTGCCAGCATCCCGTTCGATCCCTGCGGAAATTTTCGCACGGGAAACAGCTATCAGTCAGCCATCTGTCACTTCGGAAAAGATACGCCACTGCCAATACCCATAACATTCGAACGATGTCTCGACAACCACGCCGCAAGCGGTGGAATCATGTACCCGGTAACTTTGTGCCAAAGGTCTGACCACATGCGCATAATACAGTGCTCTTGCAGAGCGCGCCTGATTCAAAATTCATATTTCTATAAAAATCTCTCGTGCAGTACTTGCGCCTCGTCCGCAATATGGCGATCACCCGCGTGTTTCAAACGTGAAAAAAATGTTTAGCCCAATTATTTTCATCGCACAATTCTATAGCGGTCATCTTATGAATTCTACGGAGAAAGATGTGCGTCTGTAGATTAGAAGGTGCTGTAGTATGAATATTCATACTAAGCATCAATAACACAATTTATATCAATCTTTTTATTCCCTATACAAATTTGTGAAACACATATAGTATGGCCCTGCAGCGCCGAAAAATATGTACCCCCGCTATAGCCGTCCCGCCGAGGTACGCATCACGCCGACCCATGTACTAATGATTAACCTATTCATGATGCCGTCCTTTTCGACAGTTCGCGAAATTTTATCGGTAGATTTGTGTTTATTGAATTCTTCAAATTTTATTTCATTTTTTATCGTTTTACTGGGATCGACAGTTTTTAACGGCAAATATTGGCCAACGTTTCTGTTTATCTGGACGAACAGAAATGTTTGATGTTGACACAGTGAAAGAAAAAAGTCGAAATTTCATCACATGTGAATCGCCAGTGAAATCTAAAAATTTTCCGGTAATTAATATTTTTGACTGTTCAACTGTATTTTAGAATTGACACATTTTTTTAGTTAAAAAAAGTAAAAACAGTGTTCAAACATTTTTTTCTCATGGGCAGAGTGTTTTGTAATATCATTTTGGATACAGGTGAATTTTAGCTGCAGCAGCGAGGAGAGAAGAAAAATCTTTGCCACACAATCAACTTCAGATGCTCTTTGCCGAAACCTGGATCTTCGACTATTCTGCGCGTGATTCTAAAAAACTCGCTTGATGGATTTTATTCCAACTAGTCTCATTTTTCTCGTAGCGGATGTATCTATCGTATGAACGCGGCACATTTTGATTAAAGTAATTTCTTTGAGGAGAGTATTGGCTTAAAGATTTATTCAATCTAGTTTTAATTGAACTTTTTCAAAATTCATGCGTAGCTTCAAAAAAGAGGCTTAAAAAAATAAGTACGCTACGCGTACTTGTTGGGGGGCTTCGCCCCCAAACCCCCCGCGCTTCGCGCTCCGTATTCTTGATCATTGTCTTGATTTATTCGGTATGGAAATACTATATTGTTTTCATGTTAGTGTGTTTATCTCAGTATGGACACGATGTTCATGTGATCGTATGGTGGATTGAAGCCAACTCACCGTGGATTGATTGCGGAGACACTTGATCAAGTCATCGAAGGTGATGGTGGCTTCCACCACACTTGTCTTTACCCCCTTCACCTTCTTCATACGATCCTTACCCTCGACTCACACGCTATACATCTTGCTGCGCACTCCTACGAACTCTGTCATTATTCGTCCGTTACATTCATCTTTCATGAGTCCAATTATTTTTTTGTTGCGTCGGGGCATTCTGAACGGGTTCGTGTCGGGATAATCGCATGTATCGAATTGATCAAAATTGTCTCTCATCATGGCGTAGATGTCCTCGCACTGCACCTCGTACAGTAAACTGTCCATGTCGGAGTAGAGTAGCTTGCAGCCAGCCTCAAACTCGGCTCTCTTTAGCATAAACTCGTAGTGGAAGTCATAGATGAGGATCTTCAACAAGTCTGGCACGCACAGTGCCACGTAGATTGGTTTGTTACGGTAAGCCTTGGTCTTCGTCAGTTGTACAGCTACGAGATTCTGCTTAAAGATCGTGTAACTGTGGATGTTTTGGCGTGCGATAAGTGCCTCAGCCCCGTAGCGTCCTTCCCAATGAGTCACTTGTTTCACGTCCACGTGGTTGCGTGCATTCTCCATCGTTTTTTCAAGCACGGCGTTATTCATGAGCTTGAATGAATTCTTCTTAAAGTCGTTGGTGGCCTCCTTCTAAAGATCCGTGTTGAGCTCGATGTAAGACTTAAGCCATGGTCGCTGATTGAATTCCGAGACTCGGTGGATCCGTGTCAGCTTGAGTCCGTACTTTGGAGTTTGCTATGGTAGTGGAGAACATAGTGGCTTTTTGGATCAAGCGTTGTCATGAGCTTTGTGTGCTTACAAAGAGGCAAATCCTTTTGCGTACCGTGCAGATTCTCCGGGTACTCGACATCAACCGCGAGGATATATCCGATCAGCGAATCATCCTTGACATTCCAGTTGACGCCATTCTCAACCCACTTGAAGCCACCGTAAGGCAGAGACTCCATCATAGCACAGCCGTAGAGCTGTTCACGTCAAAGTTCATGAGATATCACTATCATTGAGCGTGCTGTGGAATGCATCCCTCGGTGGCAGCTCCTTATCATCGAGTTAGACGATCGAGTCATCGTACTCGTATGGGAATACGCGTTTCCTCGTGAGGAGCTGGAACTTGGCGGTGGAGAGTTGCGAGAACTCGCGTCTCGTGATCTTCAGATCGTCCAGGTACGAGACGAGTTTTTCCAGTGACGAACTCATAAAGCGCAGTGAGTCAATGAATCAGAAACTTACGTCACTGCCCTAGATGTTCTTCGTGAAGCCGATATATCGATCCTTTGTCTCTGGCAGTAGTCACCTGCGCCTCGAAGGAGGTAGCGATTTCTCGGATGATGAAATGTGAGTCGTATCCCGAAAGGTTGTGGAACGCCACTGGTATCATCCACGAGTCTTGGTACTTGAGGTTGCACTCGTTGTGTGCTGGTCCTCGGTATCTGCAAATAGACGCATATTTTAGCAAATTCAAAAACTTACCCTAGTATGAAGAGCAGACTTACTTTTCGGTCAGATGGCAGTGGTCCCGATCTCGGTCGATGCTTAACGCTCCCTCACAAATGTGGCACGCCTTGGTTCCACGAAGTTGTCGCAACTGCTCCAACGACAATGACTTCATCGGCTTCGGATTTGCATGGATGACTTCCAATTCCTCCGCCAGCTGCCGTAGCTCCAAACCGAACCATTCAGCGGGCTTCGGCCCCCGGTGGCTGCGATATCTCGACAATGAGTCGTCGTAGGAGCACTTAATTGAAATAGTACCCCGCGCTGAATTCCTCGTGCTTTTGGCAGGCATTCGCTTCGCGTGTGGGTTTCAGAAGGCATTCCAAGTCTGCGTACACGATAAATGGGACGGGCTGCTTATGACAGTGATTCTTCAGCCGCAGTTTCGTGTTCCCCGATTTTGGCATGTTAACCCTGCACATGTTGACTTCATTGCAGGCAATCTCGTGGGCGGCCAACTTTTCTTCGCTGCGGAAGTAGTGAAGGCATCGGTCGCAGATGTGAACCTTATAATCATGCCCAGATACTTGACTCGAGACCAAGCGAGACAAGCTCCTTATCCAAACATAGTGGAATTTTGCGGGTTCCACAGCTGCATCCTCATCCTCATCCGCACCCTCGTTGACGTAATAATCTTGAACGAGGAGTAAGTTTACGTGCCGATCTTTCTCCGAAGATGTCCCGTGAATAGGTACGGTTTCGAACTGGCGACTCATCTTCAGAATGTACACGTCTACGGAGATGTCATTCTGTTTCTCGAATTTTGCCACTTGGCTCGGCATCACGGGAAATTCGATTCCGTTAAAGTTTAATTCCGCCTTCTATCTGCGATATGTGGAAACGCGGCCGGAACGGGGTCCGGGATGTAAGGCAGACAGTATGGCCCACTTAAAGCACATATTGTCTTTGTTTCGTACGCTGATACATGCCTCTTTTTGAAGAATCTTATCCGGTATATCCACGTAGAATCTGCCGCGCATCAGATTGAACTTGCCAATATTCACTGTTAAGCCAACGATAGAATGGAGCGACCATCTCGAGCCTTGGTGCTCGAATTCCTCAACTTCTCGCTCCATGGGATCTTCTACGTGCTCAGCGAACCACTCGGCCAGCTTGGTTGTTTCGTAAATTGATTTGACCTTCGTGTTGAAGTGCTTCATCTCGATAATTTCTTCAGTATCTTCGTTAACCGAAATTTCGCTGTAAGCGTCGCATAAACCTTCATAAGATTCCTCTCTCGCCTGAGGACATGCGGGATTTTTGATTGGAAATTGTTGGTGCATTCTTGCAGAAAGGATTTCACGTCAACGTGGTCCAAGTTAGTGATGACGCCTGTCCTGATGCGATCTTTGAATGACGATTTGATGTTCGACCATACCATTCTATCGACGTGCCTCTCTCGTATTCCTTGACCATGTTTCAGCAATCTCGTCACTTTAATACGAACCCCCGTTAGAAAGCCGTCGATGAATAGGTATCCTTGTTTCTTTGATGTCACGACTCCTTTCATCAACCGGAATGGTTCCCTCACGGCTTCTAGGCGTTTCACCCACTCTCGGATCACTGCAAGACCTTCATTCTTTACTGACTCTAATACTTCTTCCCATGTCTTCAAGATATCTTTACAATCAGCAGCAGATATCTTCGCTGCTCTTGACTGTTGCGCTTGTGAGAAGACTCAGTTGAAAGTGATTGCTCTGGCACTGGCTCCGCTATTTATACTGATTTACCAATTGGTGGGGGTAGCGAACTCGACGCTGATTGGTCGATTGTGATAGAATATTCTCCTCGCTGATTGGTTGCTGGTGATGGAATATGTTTGACTCTGGTGGTCAGTTGAATGTGATTGCTCCGGCATGGGCTCCTCGATTTATACTGATTCACCAATTGGTGGGGGGTAGCGAACTCGACGCTGATTAATTGATGGAATATCGCCGACGCTGACTCTGGTGGGGAAAGGAGTATAAAAGAGCGGCGGTTGCAGCCACGAGCATTACTTCGACAATGGAGTTCGTGGTCGACATCCAAGGTTTCAAGGGTCCCGAAATTGACTCTATTATCAAGGAGATGGCAGTCTTTGCTCTCCAAGCTGATGCTATACCATCAGCTTACCTCTTCGAGCCGCCTCACCTATAAAACGCACTGCCTGCTAAATACAAGAGCGTGAATCTCTAGCTGCAGCATAATTACCACGGCATCAACTGAAATCGTGGTGATTTACCTTACGACGAAGTTCACAAAGTTCTTTACAAGCTGCTACAAGCAGCTGGCAAGGTATGCGTCAAGGGTGCAGAGAAAAAGCTATGGTTGGGAAAGCATCTCTTCTACAAATTGGTCGATCTCGATGAACTCGGCTGTCTATTACTGACGATATTGCGCGAGAACGCAAGTACCTCATTCACCAATCACAAGAACATGTGGAACCCGCACTGTGCCGCCTACAATGCAGCCGTGGTGAAAACATGGCTTTTACGATACAATCGTGATGATGCCAGTAACGAGGATTTCACCGATGATGACGATACTGACTCTGACACGAGAAGTATCAGCTTTGATACCGACCCCAAAGAGGATCCACAGCTGCCGACCGAAGGAGACTCGAAGGACAATCCAAAGCTGCTATCCAAGGATGACGCGAACTCGGATACGCACTCGAATGTGCCCCCTGAATTTCTTCGATAAAATAAATAAATGTACACATTTTTTTAAAATTTTATTAGAAATCAAATAAACAATATTAAAAACTTTCTCTTTCTTTTCTTTTACAACTGAGAAACAATTTTTTTTACATTGAAAAGTATTCACAAATAATGGTGGCAAGAAAACGAAAAAATGAAATTGAGCGAAAATGAAAAAAATGAATCCAAAACAAGAAAATGAATACGAAACAAAAATGAATACAAAACAAAAAAAATTAAAAGAAAGGAAATGAATGAAAAACAAAATTTAAAAAAAACCGAATGAAAAAAAAAATGAAAAATTACTTGTTGAAATCCGTTGTTCGAGAAAGAGGACGACTCAGCACACCGATTTTCGCCGGACACGTCTTCTTTCTCAACGTCGGGTCTTTCGAAGGAGAAGGAGGCGTATGTGCGAGCGGACATTTCTTCGGCAGCTCCTTCCCCTTCTTTTATCTGGGAGTATTTATCCTGATGGCGGACCCTCTCGGATGACGTTGCCGGCAGTGACGGCACCGATTCACGAGGCACCACAGGGGTGGATACCACTCCTGTGGGTCTGCGACCTCCCTTCCGCCGACTCAAAGAGGGGTCATTCGCAGGAGGAGGAATTATTCTCACGCATCGGTTTTCCTTCTCCGTCGACCGATCCCTCTTCTTGCTTAGTGAATCGGTGTCATCACTGCCGTTGTCATCTGAGAGGTGCAGATCCTCTACCAGCGGGGCGAATGCCCCCCTCCGCAATGATGACGGTGTCGTCTGTGGCGTCAGTGTTGATGGCGTCAGTGTAGATGGTGATGGTCTCGGTGGCGTCGGGGTTAGTGGCGAAACGAGTGATGGTGGCGGTGTCGGTGGTGGTGGAGTCAGTGGTGATGGTATCGGTGGCGTCGGGGGTAGTGGTGAAACGGGTGATGGTGGCGATGTCGGTGGTGGTGGAGTCGGTGGTGATGGTGCCGGTGTCGGGGGTCGTGCTGGTGGTGTCGGTGGTCGCGGTGGTGGTGTCGGTGGTCGTGGTGGTGGTTGTGGTGGTGTCGCTGGCCGCGGTGGTCATGGTGTCAGTGGTGGTGGAGGTGAAAGTGCCGATGGAGGAGCCGATCCAGAGGGTGACGGTGGTGGAGTCAGCGGTAGAATGGACTCCGCTTGCTGGTGCGCATCAGGGTGGTGGTGTTGGCGGTGGTGGTAGCGGTGGTGGTGGTGGGTTGGCTATATTTTCCCAAGCCGCGCCGCCTCGTCCATGTAAAGATATCTCCGTAAGGGGCAAAACAATATTAGAAATTGAAAATGACACGGGAAGATGAAAGGAGCGGGATTACAGCCTTACCTGCTAAATGCGTAACCAAATGGCTCCTGGAGGGAGCTCCAGAGATATTGGAGCCCTCTCCACTCTCCTTCTTTGCAAGCAGAGGTCACCCTCGTGCTGCCTGGAGCAGCACGTCTGATGGATTTTTTTGGATCTGAAATAGAAAAAGAATTAAAAGTTCAGATTTTGGCCAGCCTTGGGGCAAAAAGGGCGGATAGGTCTTGGCAGAGCGTAGGACATTAGAGCAAACGGGCGGAAGTTTTTTTTGGAAGAGCGTGATAGACTTGGTTGAAGGAGGGCGGTTCCTGAAAGAGTAGGGTTAAGGGTTCTCGGAAGATTAGTACTTACCTTGATGGTTGGCTCCTCCATGGTGATGGATGGTGAAATGTGCCGTTCTCGGAATCTGCGCTCTCTTTTATAAGCCGAAAACGCGCGTGGGGGAACATCTGTGGCGGACTTGCTATAAGATTCGGCACGAAACGACGTCGGAACGGCTCCGCAGCGCCGACGGAGAAAACAGACATTAATCCCTCGTTCAGAGTGAGCTCGTCTTACGAGATTTCTTCTTCTACGTTCTAAGACAGAGAGTTTCCGCTTTGGGGATAAGACACACGTCGAGTTTTAATCGCTCCGAAAATTATCTCTTCAGAGATTTCGAAAAGACTGAAAAAACATGTGTTTAAGTATTATTCAATAAATATTAATATTCTGTGGTCATTAATTATTTGAATTTTATTGTCACCCTGGTAATTCGCCCAAAACTGGTGACCCCGACGTGATTTGCGACGATTGCTTAAAATCGGGGTGAATAACCTCGAAGTGACACGTGAGTACACGAACTTTCAACACCATGACGAACGAACCTCCTCGTACTCCACTGCGACCGAGTTCAACCAGCGGTCTCGACGGCTCAAGGGAAACTCCCCCAATTAATAATGATTTACGCTTGAATCTCGGCGAAAATTCACGCGAGAATGCGGACACGTTGCCACTCACACAATCCGTTCAGGAGGTCGTGAGCGTGAGGCTGCCCACGTTTCTGGAGAACGTGCCGGATCTATGGTTTGCACAAGCTGAATCAATTTTTCAAAAACGACGCATTAATAGCGACACCCGCAAATACGATTTAGTGTTTGAATCATTAACCCCGGAGGTCATGACCCAGATCTCAGACTTTTTGCGAAGACCTCCAACGCAAGATAAGTACACTTCTCTTAAGAGATTATTGATTGATCGTCTCACTGATTCCCAAGAGCGACAAATACAGAAGCTCTGAAACGAATTGCAGCTCGGCGACAAGCGCCCGACACAGTTGCTGCGTGAGATGAGAGAGCTTGGCGGTGAAATTTTTCAGGAAGATCTGTTAAGATCTCGATTCTTGCAGTGCATGCCGACTAATATTCGCACTTTCCTTGTTGGCTGTAACGAAACAGTTCTGTCCAAGCTCGCTGAGACAGCGGACAGGCTCCTCGAGAGCTGCGGGGGTTCCTTTGTCATGGCAGCGTCTCATCAGGACACAACGGACGTTGCTGCGGTTCATTCCTTTGACTCAAGGATGACACTCTTAGAAAAAAGGCTCGCAACAGTAATCTCCTCCCTCGAGCAGTTGCGACGGGACGTTTTATACAACAATTCGAGCAACAGCCAAGGTGGTGATACCGCAAGAAATCAAAATGGCAGTGGGGCTCGAGGGCGTGCACGATCTCGTGCTCGTAGCAATTCTCGACAGCGCTCCGATCTGTGCTTCTATCATGAGAAATTTGGTGCTAACGCATTTCACTGCAATAAACCATGTGCTTTTGTTGCTCCGCCCGTCAACTCGGGAAACTAGATGTGCTGTCGACGCATCAGACGGTCACAGGCAGCGAAAATCCTTCACCAAAAGAAACCCGTCTCCACGTTTTTGACAAAAAAACGAACATGAAATATCTTGTCGACTCCGGATCTGTCGTTACGATCGTGCCTTGTACCTTTTTTAATAAAAAACTGCAATCGGGCTCGATGAAACTCTTCGCAGCAAACTCCACCGAGATCTCAACATATGGAACAAAGACTATGACTCTTGATTTGGGCCTTCGTCGGACATTCAAGTGGTCTTTCATCATAGCTAAGGTAAGATCAGCCATCTTGGGGGCCGATTTTCTCGCTCATTACGGTCTCTTGATCGACCCCAAACATCGTCGACTGATCGACACCATAACCTCGCTTTCAACCGCAGGTACAGTCTCTGAAGTGGCGTTACATAGTATATCTACTATCAGTGCCATTGAGGATGATTATACCAGTCTCATCAAGCAATATCTTGAGATCACGAGACCTACATCGATCCCGAGGAGCATCAATAACTCTGACGCCAAGCATTACATTGAGACGACCGGTGCTCCAGTTTTTCAACGTCCACGACGACTCGTCGGTGAGAAGCTGGATGCATTGCGAGCCGAGCTCGAGTATTTACTCGAACGTGGCATGGTACGTCCGTCGAAGAGCGAATGGGCAAGCCCAGTTCACATTGTCAAGAAACAGTCCGGTGGATGGCGTGTTTGCGGCGACTTCCGCGCTTTGAACGCAATTACAACGCCGGACCGGTACCCCATCGGCCACAGTCATGATTTGTTGCATGGTTTGCACGGCAAAACAGTATTCTCGACGCTCGACCTCACGAAAGCTTATCATCAGGTACCAATGGCAGAAAATGACATTAAAAAGACGGCAATCACGACACCGTTGGGATTATTCGAATATCTAGTCATGCCATTTGGATTGAGAAACGCGTCGCAAACATTCCAGAGGTACATGGATTCTAATTTCAGGGATCTAGAGTTCGTCATCGTGTACATCGACGACATACTGATATCGTCAGCGACACCAGAAGAACATCATCGACATCTCAAGATCGTGTTCGACCGGCTTCGTCAGAACGGTCTCACTATCAACTTTAATAAATGCGTCTTGGGAAAACCGGAATTAATCTTCTTGGGCTATACGATTAACCAGGATGGTTTTAGACCGCCCCCTGATCGAATTCAAGCGATTCTTGACTATCCAAAACCGTCGACTATTCTCGATTTGCGACGTTTTATCGGCATCGTGAACTACTATCGCCGATGCATTCCGAGTGCGGCACGTATTCAGGCACCACTCAACGAAATGCTGAAGGATTCAAAGAGAAACGACAAGCGCGCTGTACCCTGGACATCCGTTTCAGAGGAAGCTTTTCAGGAGTGCAAAACCAGTCTGGTGAACGCAACAACAACGACGTTCATCTCAACGAGCGCTCCTTTGATCCTGACAACAGATGCATCGGACGTTGCCATCGGCGCATGTCTTGAGCAAATGATTGACAACATCATCAAGCCTGTGGGATTTTTCTCTCGCAAACTTAATGCGGCAGAAAGAAACTACAGCACTTACGACAGGGAGTTGCTGGCAATATTTTCCGCAGTGAAATATTTTCTACACTTTCTTGATGGTCGTCAATTCGTGATTCGCACTGATCACAAACCACTAACTTATGCTTTTCACAGGAACTCTGACAAACTTTCGCAGCGACAGATTCGTCATCTCGATTTGATCGGCCAATATTCCACGGAAATAATCCATCTTAGCGGAGAGAACAACACTGTTGCTGACGCGTTATCTCGCATCGAGGAGATTAATGCGATCGAGATGCCAAAAGTCCTCTCTGCACAAGTTATTCGGGATGCACAACAGGGTGACGAAGAGCTCGAAGATCTGCTCCACAACGAGTCGTCTTTGCATCTCCAATTGTTCTCCGTAGAGCCCGATGTCAACGTATATTGTATTGTCACGAACGGAACTGTACGTCCGTACATTCCACAGTCTCTTCGGCGAGACGCCTTCAACTCGGTTCATTCGCTTTCTCATCCGAGTGGAAGAAATACTTGCCGACTTTTAAGAGAAAAATACGTGTGGCCGGGAATAAAGAAAGATGCGCTCGAATGGTCGCGTTGCTGTGAACCTTGTCAACGGTCTAAAATCTACAAACACAATCGCTTGGAACCAAAGCTCATCGATGTTCCGGAGGGAAGATTCAACCACATACATATGGACTTGATAGAGTTACCACCTGTCAACGATTTTCGGTATTGCTTGACGATAATTGACCGATTCTCAAGGTGGCCAGAGGCCATTCCGCTTAGGAATATTACAGCAGACTCCGTAGCAACAGCTTTCTACAACAACTGGATTTGTCGTTTCGGTCCACCGCTGACAATAACAACCGACCAAGGTCGTCAATTCGAGAGTTCTCTCTTCACATCGCTAGCAAAGTTCATCGAATCGAAACGAATACGAACTACAGCTTATCATCCTGCATCGAATGGACTCGTCGAGCGGTGGCATCGAAATTTAAAGGCCGCACTTATATGCAATAAACAAGTCCCATGGACAGAATTACTACCGACAGTATTACTCGGTTTACGGACAGCTTACAAAAAGGATCTAGGTGGATCATGTGCGGAAATGCTGTACGGGAATGGTATTCGATTACCGGGTGAATTTTTCATTTCTCGAGATCTCGGATTCGAGCCGGAACGATTCCTGCCGAAATTCAGGGAACATATAAGAGGGATTCGCCCTGTTCCAACAGCCCATCACAGCAAGACACGGATATTTATCTTCAAGGATATAGAAACATGTACGTACGTTTACTTGCGCAACGATGCTGTAAAACCACCGCTCGAACAGCCTTACTCTGGTCCATACAATGTCATCAAGAGATTCGATGATCATCGTTTCGTCATCGATGTGGATGGAAGAGAGAAAACGATAGCAGTGGAACGATTGAAACCAGCCTATATCATCAAGGACGATCCCGAGCTCGAACCTAATCAACGTGACGGGAGTTTGGAACTACAGGTACATCACGGCGACTCGATAAAACTTCCTCCAACTAAAACACACTCAATGATTAAAAAAGTCGCGTTCCCCACACCTCCGGTGAGAGTCTCTGGAGGGGGAATGGCTGTGGCGGACTTGCCACAAGCTTCGGCACGAAACGACGTCGGAACGGCTCCGCAGCGCCGACGGAGAAAACAGACATTAATCCCTCGTTCAGAGTGAGCTCGTCTTACGAGATTTCTTCTTCTACGTTCTAAGACAGAGAGTTTCCGCTTTGGGGATAAGACACACGTCGAGTTTTAATCGCTCCGAGAATTATCTCTTCAGAGATTTCGAAAAGACTGAAAAAACATGTGTTTAAGTATTATTCAATAAATATTAATAATCTGTGGTCATTAATTATTTGAATTTTATTGTCACCCTGGTAATTCACCCAAACATCGGCGGCACGTGGGATCAATAATCGTCGCGCGCAAACGAAATCATCGCGCGCAAACGCACAAGAATGAGGAACATGGCCAGCCCGCACACGCATGAGAATTACCGCAGGAAAATTCAAACAACTTATTATTAGAACTTCACGATTCGGAGTATAAAAATAAATTCTCAATATTTCTTTCTTGCATTATTCACAATGAGCAAATTAAGGGGGTTCAGATAATTCCATCAGCAATTCAAAAAACTATATGTTAGCAGTCAGATGCATAACCTCAATTTGCTCATTGCTGCAGTCAGCGTTTTTTTATATCTCAAGACTTTATCGGTCGAATACGATGCGTGAATTCTGCCACGTGGACAGTCGAAATTCCGACATCGAGATATGTGAAAGTGAAAATTATGATATTATCTGTGAAAATCATGATATCGTACACGTGGCCGGAAGTGAAGATTACGATATCGTGCACGTGGCTGGAAGTGAAAAATGCGATATCGTACGTGAAAGATAAAAAAAAATGATATTCTGCCACGCAGAAGCCAAATTAATGTTATTTAGCTATGTCAAGACCAAAATTATTATATTCCACCATGCAGAGGCTAAGGTTATGATGTTTTGCTACTTGAAGACCAAGGCTATGACAATCTGCTGCGGAGAGGCAAAAATTGTAATATCCAGCTAAACAGTAGCCAAAGTTGAAATATTCAGGTACGTAGATGCCGAAATTATGATTTCCTGCTACGCAGTGTCCAAAATTGAAATATTCAACTACATCGAGGCCAACATTAAAATATTCAGCTACGCCGAGGCAAAAATTAAAATATTCAGGTATGTGGATGCCAAAATCATAACTTTCTGCTCCGCAGTGTCTAAAATTGGAATATTCAGCTAAAAATTGTGATTTCCTACTAGGTAGAGGCCAGAATTCCAATATTCAGCTATGCAGTGTCTGAAATTACAATCTTCAGCTACGTAGAAGCCAAAATTATGATTTCCTGCTATAAAGGGGCCAAAATAACAATATTCAGCGACAAGGGGCCGAAATTCCAATATTCAGCGACGAAGGAGCCAAAATTCCAATATTCAGCGACGGCGAGGCGAAGTTCTGCTTATGGAGATCGAAATTCCAATAATTTGGATTGGCTTGGACACGAGCAGGGTTGGCAACCTCGAGCGATTAAATTATCGCACCAGGGCCGTCAAATTATAGTACATACAAAAAATTATCGTATTTTTCATTCTTTAGTCAAAACCATTGAAAAAATAGAAAAAAAGTCGATTTGGTTTTCGGTTTGGGTTACTCAGTACAAATGAAACCCAAATAAACTGCAACCTGCTGTGAATGAAACCTCAGTAAACCCAAATAAACTGCAAACTGCTGTGGATGTTACCTCAATAAACCCAAATAAACTGCAACCTGCCGTAGATGAAACCTCAATAAACCCAAATAAACTGCAACCTGCTGCGGATGAAACCCAAATAAACGCATTATGTTACATAGTACAAGCGTTATGTTACATAGTACACATGGTCAAATTATGTGATATCTACTATCATTATGTTACGGTTGCCAACCCTGGACACGAGCCACGGTAAAAGAAGGGTTAGCTCGGACACGAACCACTGAAATGGGGTTACGAAAGTTTAGGTTTCAAAATGTGATTTTTCGAAAAGTTTGGGTTTGGGTTCGGATACCTATCTTACCGACCGTGGTTCAGGATTCCCATTACCCGATATCCGGAAATCCTGATATTTTGCTACCTGATATCCCGCTACCTGATATCTCGCTACGTGATCAATCGCCAATTTCCCACCATCTGACCGGCGAATTCAAGTTTCCCGCTACATCAGTCTGGACGACTGCGTCCGAATTTTTCGAATTAGTTCGAACCACTGAGGTTTCGAAAAAAAAAAATTGCCTTCTGGTTTGGGTTTCGAAAAAGTCTGGGTTCCAAAAAAGTTTGGGTTTGGGTCAGGATCCCTACCTTAACAACGGTTTGGGTTTCAAAAATCTGATTTTTTAAAGTTTGAGTTTGGATTCCTACCTTACCGACCGTCGGAATCTACCTTACCGACTGAGCGGTCTTCAAATCACCATAGCTTATCCACTCAATTACCTAGACAGATCTGCGAGTGGTGTTGATAGGTGGACTGACGTTTAAATTGCTCGTCAGAATTTCGTACGCGGGGAGAAAACTGCTTCCGTCTTCTAGTCCTAAGGCAAGCCGTATCGATTTATTCCTTGCCGCAAAGTTCTCATTTTCCAAGCAGTACATTTCCAGTGATACCAATTGCAAACACTCGATGCCACCCGCGTAGAAAAAAAGAATCTTTCCAAGAACCTTGAAAACAGTCACGTATTGGATCCGGAACAAGACTCTTGAAAACCTTTTAAAGATTCTTTCAAAGATACTTTTAACGATTTTGAGAATCTTTTCAAGATTCTTTTAAATATTCTTTCGTCGCATCAGACGACAATCTCCCGAAGAATCTTTCAAGGATTCTTTAAAAGAGCCGTAAAAAGATTCTTTGAAAGAATCTTTACAGGATTCTTCTGAAGAATCTTTAAAAGACTCTTGAAAGAGTAAGGTTTTTTGAAATTCCACGAAAAACTAAAAACTGACCAATTCGAGTCACTTTTCGAAAAAGAAGAAATTTGAGAAAATCGAAAAACTTTATTTAGGAAAAACATAGAAAATTAAAATAAAAATGGCTCTCATGGCCAAAGTCTGTTTTAACACGGCGTTAAATCTTGGAAAGATTTATTGGAAGGAGTTTAGAAACATTTATTTAAAGAATCTTCGAAAGATTCATTTAAAGTATCATGGAAAGATTAATTGCTAAGATGTTGAAAAGACTGATTGTAAAGAATCTTGTACAAGCTGATCGCTCAAGAGAATCGTAGAAATCATTTTGTTCTTTCGAAGATTCTGTACATGGATCATCTTTATTTGTGAATTCCTATCTTTTTCCCAAATAAAGTTTTTTGATTTTCTCTAATTTCTTTTTTTCCGAAAAATGACTCGAATTGGCTCGTTTTAAGTTTTTCGTGAGATTTTAAAAGAACCTCTCCCTTCAAAAGAATCTTTTAAAGATTCTTTCAAAGATTATTTTTTTCTCCACCAAACTCTTTTTATGACTCTTTCCAATATCTTGTGAAGAATCTTTCCAAGAATCTTTTTTGCAACGATTTAAAGGATCTTGCAAAAAATCTCTACACGATTGTTTACTCCAAGGTAAATAGTCATTTCAAGAATCTTGTAAAGAATCTTTTCAAGAGTCTTAGAAAGAGTCTTGTTCCGGATCCAATACGTGACTCTTTTCAAGATTCTTAGAAAGATTCTTTACAAGATTCTTAGAAAGATTCTTTAAAAGACTCTTTTCAAGATTCTTTGCAAGATTCTTAGAAAGATTCTTTACAAGACTCTTTTCAAGATTCTTTGCAAGACTCTTTCCAAGATTATTTGCAAGACTCTTTCAAAGATTTTTTGCAAGACTCTTAATAAGATACTGGAAAAGATTATTTTTTTTCTACGCAGACAGTAATTCAAAGACCCTCTTTATCTCCTGACATACATTGCTAGTCATATTTTTAAGCATCATCATTAAACGTTCTTTCAACGTTATCATACAATTGAGTATTACTGATACGAGAATCTACTCAAACTACAGACCAACAAGATCAATAATGGGTAAGAGTATACGAGATGTATATTAGAAGTGAATTTATTAGTATGTGATGTATTTTGAAAAATGAAATTCTACATTAAGCACGAAGCACCGACAAGTAGAGTCAAAGTATTGCTTTCTTAATTTTTATTGTACACCGATGACAGGATGTGTATCTACGGAGATGTTTATTTATGTTCTGAAGGTATTGATGTGGTACACATTCTTTTAGCTTTCAATTTTTAATACAAGAGTTGATTTGGGTATGCGGCCGTATAGAGACAATAGTGAAGGAAGAATCGGCCGCGGTTCGGCCAGTGGGTCCAAATGACAGTGGACTATTTTTTTTTGGTATAACGTTTCGATTCTTATTCGGATCCGCTTCAGATTTATTATTTCTAAAATTACATTTCCTCTCATAACATAACATTACACTCCCTCTCGCAGACACCAAGGATCACAAAAAACGACCCGTCTTGATACAATAAATTCATAATGAATATTGTCCAAGATTCACCAAATGATCAAAAATTACCCATACAAATTCAGGTCCGTCATGACATATCACACTTCAGCTTAAAATGTAAAACATATTATACAAAATAAGACAAAAATGAATGTAATTTTAGAAATAATAAATCTGAAGAGTATCCGAATAAGGATCGAAACGTTATACCAAAAAAAATAATCCACTGTCATTTGGACCCACTGGCCGAATCGCAGCCGATTCTTCCTTCACTATATTCAATTTTTAATATAAACTAGCTGACCCAGTGAACTTCGTATCACCTACAATATATTTTATTACAACTATTGATCAGCGATTATCAATCCTAATCAAGCCGTTTTTGAGTTTTAGCGAAACTAAAGAACTGCAATGAATTTTTATATATAATTTTCGATTTTTCAGCGAAACTTCAGGATTTTCCGACTTTTTTTTAAAACCACCCTTGTTTTATAGCGAACAAAACAAAAAAAATCTATTCCAGTCGGTAAAGCCGTTTTAAAGTTTTAGCGAGACTAACGAACAGCAATTGTTTTCATATTATAAAAAAAAATTATTATAATAAAAATTCGAAACGGGAAATTTCTTAACTCAATTTTCTGTTGGTATTTTATTTTTTATATTTTTTTGTGTCATTGAAATTATTGTTTCCGTGATGTACACGATAGGTGATGGTAAGAAGAATATGTTGTAAAAATTTCAAAGCGATCTGAACCTTCGTTCAAGAATTAGAACTTTCACAATTTTAAAAATTGTGAATCGTGGAAAAACGGCTTCGAAATCAGCGGTCGGGCACGCTGCGCAGTATTTAATATGATAAATGCAATCTTATCTTATTTAATAGCATCCTGCGCTATATTTCAATTCTGTAAAGCTTAAAATATTCCTAATTGTTCCACTAATGAAATCAAAAATAAAAAAAGTGAACATTTGGAAATTTTTCGCGTATGAAAAGCCTTAAGGGGGTCGAGCCTGTTGAGAAATTGCAGTTGCGAAACTGCAATATCTCTTTTCCAACTCTGCGTATAAATATAACCTATGGGTTATATTTTTCTACACATTTCATGCTTTCTTTCAACCGAAAAGAAAACCATTTAGTTCCACCGTCACCCTGACGCAGAGTATTTTGAGTTTTTTCAGTCTGCGCGTGATTCAGAAAAGACCGGTCAATGGATTGAGGTTTAACTAGTCTCATTTTCTTCGCAACGAATTCCCATCGGGGATGAGTGCGGCACATTTTTTTTAAGGCCTCCATTTCAAAGGGAGGGAGCAGTTTTATAATTATTCAGTTAATTTTGATCCTGCGCTAAAAGTGAGCCTTAAAATTCACAACCCAATTAACCTAAAACAAAAATGTGCCGCACTCATCCCCGATCGGGATTCGTTGGGAACAAAATGAGACCAGTTAGACCTCGATCCATTCACTGGTCTTTTCTGAATCACGCGCAGATTTTTCGAATAACCAGGTTTCAGGGAAGCCCTTGCAAAGTTGTTGATGTAGCAACATTTTTCTTGTGACTCCTCTGCGGCTCCTGAATTCTTCCTGTGGAACGAAAAATGTGTCACAAACTTTTTCACATAAAAAACAATTTTTTCTTCATAACTTTTAGTTTTTATGTCATTCAATTTTTTTTTAATACGGGAAAAAATTCGAAAAATAAAAAACTGTTATAATCACCATGACACTTGTACAATTGTGAATGTACGATAGTTTCACATTTATCCCAAGAAAACGAAATGTCACTTTCTCGCTATATCCACGCCAGTGATGTGAAGCTGTAACGTGACCGTCGTGTGACCGTCACGTGACCGTAACAGAACCGTCACATGACGGATGCAAAAATGAAGAAAATGACTGACCGCCCGATATCATATTTGCGCATGCGCACACACTGCAAACACCGCCGCCATTCGGACGAAAATAAAAATAATAATACGACGTTTATAATTTAAAAAATATTAAAAATTCCTGTCTTCCTTTATTCTAATGTTCTCAATATTGTAATTCCCAATTTACTCAAACAATCACGATGAAAATAATTAATTTTACAATTATTATGAAATCTAAAAGTGTTGTGACTGAAAAAAATGACCGAAAAAATCGTGACGGTCATTTTCCATCTAGATAGAAGTCCCTGTCAGGCTTGTCTTGTCAGATGACGAAAGTAAAAATGACCGTCATTTTCACGTAGAAAATTATGTAAAACGAAAATGACGTCACGTGACGGTCACGTGACGGTCAGGTGACGCGTGACTGACGCGAACTCAAAATGACGGTCATTTTGCATCACTGATCCACGCGTGAAGATAAAAAATTTATTTTCGTTGAGCGGATGAATCGGAAAATGAATATATTTCCAAAAAACACATTCATTTTCGTATATACTTTTCGAAAATATTAACTAACAAACACATTACAAATTCACAAATAAATAATAAATCACGCGAAACAAACAACACCGACGAAACGATCATGACAGTGGAGTAATCTCACTGAGGTTCGCCACAAGCAGCACGACCAATTTTTTTCTAATTTTCGACTGCTCACTTCTCATCTTATTCAAGCGTTCTGATTGGCTGGATTTCAACGCATGAACCAATCAGAATACTTGAATTAGCTGAAGCGTGATGCTATTTTTTGCACTTTCGCCGACATCTCGGCAAGGCTTTCGCGCGAAACTATGCATTCATTTTGGAAGCTTACGCGCTCGTGAGCTCAACATTCTATAGCATTTTATTTAGGTGTTCTTTTCTTTGAAAAAAAGAACCACTTTGTAAAATCTGAAAAAATTCAGAAAAATCTAATTAAATATAACAAATTTGTTGCGCTTCGTTCCAAAATGGAGATTTCAATACTCTATGAGTAAAACTCAAAAAAATGCAAAAAAAAAAAAATTACTCATAGAGTATTAAAATCTCCATTTTTAAACAAAGCCCAAAAAATTTGTTATATTTCATTACATTTTTCTGAATTTTTTGGGATTTTACTAAGCGTTCCGTTTTTTTCAAAGAAAAAGAATAAAATCCAAAAAACGCGTGGCCTCAAAATTCTGAAAAAATTTGGGAAAATGTATTTCAATGTGTTTTTGTATAAAAAGTTTATTGTAGTGCCTGTAAAATTTTTATCTGTGGTGTAGATTTTTTTTCCTATAAAAGCATTGAAAAAATTGAAAAAAATCGATCGACTCCGAGTGATAGTTTACAAATTTTTATATAATAATGCCGGTTTTTCAGATTTTTTTCAAAATTATATTCCCCTGTATTCATTTTTTTTACTCACTTTGTTACATTTTGGCCCGTAACTTAGCCATTTTTGAAAATTTTGACTTATCGCTTCAGAAATGAATGCAAAAGTGATCAAAGAACATGAAAGTTGAATTTAAAAAAAAAACGATTTTTTTTTATTTTAATGGGCTCGACCCCCTTAAACGAGAAAACACCACTTTTCAATCATTTTAAATGTTTTTCGATAATTCTTAATCCATTCATAATGTTAAAAAACTGATGTTTTGAAGAATAATTCAAAATAAACTTACATGAAGTGCGTTTCAAATCACCTATTATAAACAAAAAATACCGTTTCCAAATCATTTTTAATCGTTATCAATGATATAATACGGTTTATGAATAATTTTCTGTATTATCGGATTTAAAATTCACAATTAATAATCTTCTGTAATTTATTTTCTAATGGTTGTTTCAACACATAAAATGTGTTTTAAAAATGATATATTATTAGGAAACCTATTTCTAAACAAATTTGGTCTCGCCTCGCGGCCACGCAACTTTTTTGGCTAGTCAAATTTGCCTATAGTAAATCCTGAAACCATTCACATCAAATAATTCTTTACCAGTTCATCAATATTTTGACTGAATTAATTTGACATTTATAACTTGTGTCATTTATAATAATTAAATCTATTAACAATTAGAGTAAATCCGTATAACTCCGTATAACCCTGCATGCCAAGATTTTTATTTGGTTGCGTCATTAATAACTTACGCACGCCGAATTTCTTAGCTTGACTTGAGTATTTTCTTTGATGTCTAAACATCTTAGCACTCGGTATATGGTAAGGGCTAACTGAGCTTCGAGCGTCAGATGACGTCAGCGTAAGACGAGTTGGTGTGAGTGCGCTAACGTGTGCGTGAGATCAGTACATACACGGTAGCCGCTAACTGATACTTCTATGTATAAGACCATAGACATAAAGTATGGTCTGCGCATAGAGCATCAGAATATGTCTGCCCGAGAGAAAGAGGAGAGAAAGAGATAGCGACTGGTTGTTGCCAACTCTTGTCTCTTTCTAACAGTATCCAATCAGCGAGTTAGAAAGAAAGATATATGGCCACAACCTCGTTCTCACTTTGTCTACTCTGGCGGCAATGGCTTTAAGTACGGATCGCGTAATCCATATATTATGACTGTGCATAAGACTGTGTGACAGACATAGAGGTAATATACATGGAGGAGGTGAACCATTGGACTGCCTGTAAGTGGAAACGTGTTCCCGGTAAACAGAGACAGATAGAGATAGAGAGTAAGGGTGTCCTCGTCTTGCCGCATGCGCAATGTTAACATTGCAACGTCCTTACTCTCTAAATATCTCTTTGATCTCTTAAGTTCGAGGAAATTCATAAGTATCTCTTTAATCTCTTAAGCTCGAGGAAATTCATAACCACACACGGTTATTGGACGCTCATGAAGAGAGACTGCCACTTTTAGAGGCAAGCAACGCTATTCTCTCGCAACAAAATGCTGAATTTTCTCGCGAGCTCAATCAATTAAAAAACAATGGATCGCTCTCCTCGAATGTGACATCTCTCTCCACTGGTATTACTGTATTTGGAGTACCAAATATTATCACCGATTCACCTGAAACCATTGTCGATAAGGTCTTTCGCGCTTTAGGCGTCTCACACCTTATTGGTGATGTGTTAAAGATACGCAGTCTTGCAAAGAAAAATAATCCGTCCGGCAGTCAGACCTCAACCAGCGCCGTTGCGAAAACTAATAGATCGTTTTTAATAGTTCTCAAGACCCACAGTGTCCGCGATTACATTATAGGCAAGAAGCACTCAGGCAAGGATCTGTCCCTGAAAACTATTTTCGATATTGATCAGCGCGGTTCTGTTTTGGTAAACGAATTTCTACTCGCGTCGACCTACAACCTTTCACGTGCAACGAAGGCCCACGCGAAATCAATTGGGTTTAAATATGTTTGGGCCCGCTGAAGGACGATTTTCGTGCGAAAGGGCGACGGCCATCCGTCGATCACTATTGGGTCAGAAGATGACCTCACTAAATTAGCTTGACTTATTCCGGACAATGTAGCACGTTTGCCCCCCACTCCGCTACCGTCTAAAATCAAAATTGCATAATTTGATGCCAATTCTATTCGCGGACACATGGAAATTGTTCGATTAACCGTTCATGAGCACGCCTTTCATATCGTCTCTATTTGTGAGACTTGGCTACATTCTCATATTTCGGACGATCTTGTTCGTATTGAGAACTACTTCCTCATCCGCAACGATCGCGAAGTTCGTGAAGCTGGTGGGGTGGCGTGCTACATTCACAACTCGCTCAAAGCAAAAATTCTTTCGGCTTCACCGAATCAATTCTCCACGGGTCGCACCAACAACGGCCCGACTCCGAAACCCCACCTGGGTCATGCGGCATTGCCGATTCTACCGGACGACTTTTCAGTACGAATAATCTCTTCCAAAGTTTTCTCAGGGCTGTCAGGAATTTCCATGTAAATATTTTCCTCTAACATACCGTTTACATGCGCCATTGTGACATCGAATTGTTGAACGTTCATGTCGACCTTGGGAGCTACCCTAGCGGATTCGACGACCGTACATACGGTCGAAAATGGTCGTTTTGTCGACCGTAATTTTGTGGTCGTCAGAAAAAGCATCGCATTTTGCTTGTGGGTCGTTACGACCAAAAATTATTAGCCGTAACAACCCGTTCCTGGGTCCGTTTGCTGGTCGTTACGACCCGACCGTTTGAGTATAATTTTTTGCCAGCTCCGCGGGCCCTGGTCGTTACGACCAAAAATCTTGAGTCGAAGTTTTTTCCCCCAGCTCAGCGCTCGTGAGAAAAAAATCGACCCTGAATCTCTCGTCTTTACGACCACGGGCGCGGCCCTAGCGGATCCGACGACCGGAATTTCGGTCGTGAGAGGATTTTTTTCAACCGATTTTTCGCGATCGTAAGAAGTGGGTCGTTACGATTGAGAATTATTAGTCGTAAAGACCCACTCCGGGGCCAGTCGGCTGGTCGTTACGACTGAGAATTATTAGTCGTAACGACCCATTCCGGGTGCCAGGTGGCTGGTCGTTACGACTGAGAATTATTAGTCGTTACGACCCATTCCGGAGGCCAGTTGGCTGGGAAAAAAATATTCGACTAAGGATTTCGGGTCGTAACGACCAGCAAAGGGCCCCGGAATGGTTCGTTACGACTAATAATTCTCAGTCGTAACGACCAGCCAACTGGCCCCCGGAATGGGTCGTTACGACTAATAATTCTCAGTCGTAACGACCAGCTAACTGGCCCTCGGGATGGGCCGTTACGACTAATAATTCTCAGTCGTAACGACTAGCTAACTGGCCCCTGGAATAGGTCGTTACGCTTAATAATTTTCAGTCGTAACGACCCACTTTTTACGACCGAAAAAAATCGGTTGAAAAAAATCCACTTACGACTACGACCGAGTGGTAAATATTTTACGACCTTGGTAAATATTTTTTGAGATACAGTGTTCGTAATGAAAAATTGAAAATCTTGAACGGACGCCTAAAAAAATCTAAAAAAAATCACAGACGTTCCTTTTTACTAATATTTTAAACTGGCAGATTTTGAAAAAAATTCGAGAGGTTCAAAAAAAAAGTGGCCCAGTTGATAAAGAATTCCCCATATATGAACTATTTGTTAATGTTTAGTAAATATGGGTTAGAAAGAGTACATGTCTGGGCACCTTATATCAAAAATTCAGAATTTTTCGAATGATCGGTTTCCGTTTATCAGTGATTTAGTAAATTTAAGGCTAAAAATGGCGTGTTTGGACGCCCCGCGGGCCCTCTAAAAAAATTCAAAAAATCGAACCGCTGCACAGAGACCTTTATTTCAACGATATCTTTGATTTTTGAGGGTAGCCAACAGTTTTTAGTTTTTTCGATTCACCCTAATATATATATATATATTTATATATATATATCGTCACATTTGTTTCAGTTTATTTTCATACATTATTTTAAAAAATACTTTAAATTCAATGGTGGTTTGACAAAATACTCATTGTAAATAGAAATGATTTGTTTACAAAACGTGCATCGAGTTAATATGTATGTATAACGTTTGTTTGAATTCATCTTAAATATTTGAAAACCTTAAAAAAAAAATGATATGTGCTCAATAAAAATACAAAAACCATATTTACAGTTTGTATAGAAAAAATTGATGTAGTGATTTGGGGTGCCAAAATATAATAATTTATGTCCTTGAAGATTCGAATATTCCCTTGAACAAAAAAAATGATAAATTTATTCACTCAACGCAAAATTAAAAAGCTTTGCCAATTCTTGGTAAATAATTCTTCTAAATTATGGAAGGCGGTCTAAAAATTGTTTACCAAGGACTTCCGGAGACTTTCAATTTTTTATTAATATAACATGTTTGTAGTTTTTTCAGAAAGATTTATTGAGAATTTATTGTGATCTGTCAAAAAATGTATTTAGAATTCATTATGATCAGTAGAAAAAACTTTATATCATACAGTTTAATACCATACTTGATACTATTAATACCAATCTTAGTATTTATAATATTTTCTTTGCTGCGCACCAGTCAGAATTCCATTCATAATGAGGTTTATAATTTTTTTACTCATCGACGGGAGATTTCGTATCCCGAATCCAATTCGTGATTTTAGTTGAAAAAAAGTTGTGAACCTTAATGTTAATACTATTTTGTCCATAGCACAATGAAGAATTTTGTTCGCCGCACAATGGACAACCAGGACAACATATTTTGTTCACTGCGACATGGACAAAATTCTATTCATAATGAGTCTTATGATTTTTTTATTCATCGTTGGTAGATTTTGTATACAGGATTTAATTTGTGGTGTTAGTTGAAGAAAAAAAGTTATGAACCTCAGTATTAATAGCATTTTGTCCACTACATAATGAAGGAAATTCTATTTATATTGATGTTTATGATTTTCTCTCTCATCGATGGACGTTTTTGTTTCAATCCTAAATTGTGTATTCCATTAGACAAACATATTACTATAATTATCTGAAAATTATATATTTAAACGAAATTATAAATAATATTATACTATATACATCTTTGTCGATTATTGCGGTTGATACTAGCTCCAGAAAAAAGGCTGGTCGTGAAACGCCAAAGCTGCATACATGGTTTTTTTTCTTAAAACCAATAAATGATATAGCGGGAATTAAGGTCAGGATTAGGTGAGGACTATCGGTTATGAGGTATATGATTTATTATCATTCATGGTAATTGATAAGAAAACCAAGAATCTCAGATTTCATAGCATTTCGTTTGCTGCGCACTGGTAAACATTTTATCAATAATGAGGTTTATGATTTTTAACTCATCGATGGGAGTTTTCGTATCCACAATATGATTTGTGGAGTTAGGTGAAGAAAAATAATAATGGACCTTAGTATAAATAGCATTTTATTCACTGCACAATGAAGAAAATTCAATCTATATTGAGATTTATGATTCGTTCTCTCATCGATGAATGATTTCGTGTCTAAAATATAATTTTGCAGTCCATCTGACTAGCGAAATTATAAACTAAGTATATAAAAATAATATAATTACATGAAATTATTAATAATATTAAATAATATAATCAAATAGAATAATGAATTATGTATAGTTGAAAAACCTAATGGAAACACTTTGCAAAAAGTCGACAAATCACCCCCAAAAACACCAAAAATGGTGTACAAAAATTGGAGACAAGTACATTTACGAAAGTATCTCTAATTCAGTCTTCTTACAAAAAGTTGTGAAATAAATAGACATGAAACTCACAACACGCATTGCCAAGCACATGTACTTTCCAAATGTAACGTTAACTGCGTAATCATGATTTTTAGGGGTGGAGTCAAAATAAAAAAATTCGAAAAGGTCTTAACGGTAAACATTTAAGAAATAGTGAAATCAAGTGAAAATCGTTAACAAAGGGAAATTATCAATGAAAAAAATAATAAAAAAAATAAAAAGTACTTGGCGAGTTTTTTCACTGAGCATACCTGGTTTTCACCTGTTAACCAAAAACGCGTTTTGACTGATCATCCGTTAAAAACGAACTCGCCACGTACTTTTTATTTTTTTTTATTATTTTTTTCATTGATAATTTCCCTCTGTTAACGATTTTCACTTGATTTCACTGTTTCTTAAATGTTTACCGTCAAGATCTTTTCGAATTTTTTTATTTTGACTCCACCCCTAAAAATCATGATTACGCAGTTAACGTTACATTTGGAAAGTACATGTGCTTGGCAATGCGTGTTGTGAGTTTCATGTCTATTTATTTCACAACTTTTTGTAAGAAGACTGAATTAGAGATACTTCCGTAAATGTACTTGTCTCCAATTTTTGTACACCATTTTTGGTGTTTTTGGGGGTTTTAATATAGCGGCGCTTCAAGCAAATTATTTTCAATTCCTTTCAATGAGAATTCGATTTCTCTAACTTTCGAGACTCTTTGTATTTTTCAAGAAAAATGGACTCGTCATTATTTCTTTCAAACGAATTGTTCGAATTTTCTTTGAATTGCACATCCCGTATGATAACGATTTTTTATTCTTCCGTTATCCGTACTCTGTATGCTTTTCATGTCTCTGAATAACCAACGAAAATTCCTTGTTTCGATCGAGCCGCGAATTTTCCGTTTCCCGACTTCCGAATTAAGGTGATCACTTCACATCCGAATTTCCTGAAGTAATTTACGTTTCGTGTTTTTCCGATTCACTTTCTTACCGCCTCGTTTCGAAAACGACAAGGATAAAGGAGATTGGAGTAGCAAACATCGTGCCATCCCTATCAAGGTACGATTTTTACGTTCAGCCACTCCGTTTCGCTCCAGGGTGTGAGTTATAGTTAAAGGTCTTCGAATTTTATTTTCTCTCAAGAGGTCTTCCAAATTTTTGCTCATGTATTGCTGGCCGTCGTCGGTTTCGAAGAGTTTGATTTTATTTTCCGTTTTCATTGCCGCGATCGCATTATATTCTTTAAGAAGATTGAAAATTCTATCTTTTGTCTTAATCATTCGCACTTCACACTATTTCGAGTGGTCATTTATGAAAGTGACGAAGTATCGCGCCTTTCCATTCGACGCCACTCTCATTTGTCCGCAAATGTCCGAATGTACGATTTTTCAAAAGTTTGGAACTTCTTTCGGTTTTCTTAGGAAATGTTCTTTGTGACGCATAACAATCTTATCTTCATTCCTAGAACGGCTCCAGTTTTATGTCCACTTACATAATCATGCATGTTCCGATGTCCCATCCAGCAATACAAATTATCGATTGCACCGTACGGCAATGGTCACCAAATTATCAACGGCATCTTTTCCTTTCACGAAGAACATCTTTTCCTTTCACAAAATCGCATTTCCGGCTTTGTCGACGACAGAGGCGTGGTTTTCCTCGAAAATCATGTCGTATCCGTGATCAGTAATCTTTCCGACTAATAATAGATTCGTTTGTAAATCTGGTACATATAGAGCATCGTGCAACTTCAGATTCCTGGATTTGCTTTTAAATTTGCTTGCAATCGTAACAGTTTCTCGAGATTTTATATCTGTCAAAGAATTACTAGCGAGATTCAATTTTTGACTTTTCGTTTTAGAATCGTAATGAAATTTTCTTCATCTTTACATAAATGCGAAGTGTATCCGCTATCAAGACACCAGTTTTCGCCAAGACTTTTCGATTTCGCTCCGAAAGCTTGCTGAGAAGTTTTTGTATTTGCGTAAAACTTAAGCTTTTCGTTGTATTCGCGTTGTTGCAGTTTACCATTAGATGACCTTTTTTCCACATCGATGGCACTTGAATTTGAACGGCTCCTTTGTTTCATGTCCTCTCTAAAACTTGTTGAATTTTTATTTCATTTTTTGATAAAATTTCTCTTGGCAATCATTGCTTCCGATGAAATGATGATGTATGTACCGCTTTTCAAGCATCTGCCTTTTCAACGACTTTTAGTCTCTTCTGGAGTTAAAAATTCACCGCGTGACTTGATTGCGCGATGAAAATTCTAAAAACTCAAAGGAAGTCTATATTAACATAACTCTTAATAGACCTGGATTGATGCCCACTGACATTTAGTTAAGTTCATTTAATGTGTCGAAAAAATTTCGAAGATTTCTAACGTGATCATTACGGTCCATCCGATGTAACGTTAATCTTTTCGGTAGTGTAGCCTTTCTGGTTAGGCCTTGGAATTGATCAATGTTACGCAATTTTACCCATACCTCAATCGATGTGACATAAATTTTCATCTGCTTCAATGCGCTTGGATTTATTGATGAAATCACGTCTGATTCCGCGTTTCGGTCTTCGATTCCCCACGTTGCTATTGCGACTTCGTTTCCAGCATGAACCGCGGGTTTCCTTTTTCCCCCGTAACGTACGAAGGTGCACTGTTTTTATCAGCAGAGCTTCCATGCTCTGAATTGTTTGTTCATGTATCGTCGTACGAGAAACATGAAAATATTGATGAAGGTTGTGTCAAAGAGCTGATAAAAAATAATCATAAATCGATAAAAGTGTAAGAAATTGCTACAACCATCCCCTACCCCGGGGCAGTTCAAGAGTCGCGATAGCGACTCGAGACAAGTACATTACCTAACCTTACCGACACGAGGAGCTTCCAGCGGACTCTCTATACAGCAAGGATCTTGCTTATACATAGGAGTATATCTATATTAAAAAATAGATTTTTTCGATTATACTTGAAATATACGGTGTAGAAAATTTTAAAAATGCACGTTTTGTTCGTGATTTTTTTCTCTTTCCGTCGACATCTGAATGAATGATACAGGTGTTTGCATATGGAAGATATCAAATTTATATTGTTATTTTCCGAATACTACGACGATCATGGTTTTGCTCTTTCGTCGATTTTTCGCAGAACGAATTCCCACTGCACGAGCCAATCCCAAGCGCTGATACAATTTCTGTGCTCAGTGATTGGCTCGCGGTGCGACGATAAAGCGAACCACACAGACATAATTCTTCGTACTATCTAACAGCGGATCAAACAACCAAAAGGATGAATGCAGAAACCTACGTACCGACCATCATGTATAACCTAAAAAATAAATATCGATGCAGGTGTCTTCCCGAGCAACTTTATATTTACTAATTGCAGTGTCGATTTTATTTTTTTTTGGTTATAAAACATGCATCGAGTTAATAAATATCGTTGCATTCGCTTTAGTTTATTTTCATATATTATTTCAAAAAATAATTTGGATTCAACGGTGGTTTGATAACACTCATAATAAATAGAAATGAGTTGTTTACAAAACGTGCATCAAGTTAATATGTATATATCACATTTGTTTGGATTCATCTTAAATATTCGAAAACCTTTAAAAAAATAAAAATGATATGTGCTCAATAAAAATTCAAAAACCATATTTACAGTTGGTATAGAAACATTGGTGTAGTGATTTGTGCTGCCAGAATATAATAATTTATGTACTTGAAGATTCGAATGTCCCCTTGAACAAAAAAAAATGAATTTATTCACTCAACGCAAAATTAAAAGGGTTTGCCAATTCTTGGTAAATAATTCTTCTAAATTATGGAAGGCGGTCTAAGAATCGTTCGCCAAGGACTTCCGGACACTTTCAATTTCTTATTAATGTAACATGTTCGTCGTTTTTTCAGAAAGATTTATTTAGAATTCATTGTGATCTGTCGAAAAATGTATTTAACATTCATTATGATCTGTCGGAATTTTTTTATATCATACAGTTTAATACCATACTTGATACTATTAATATCAATCTTAGTATTTATAATATTTTGTTTGCTGCGTACCGGTCATAATTCTATTCATAGTGAGGTTTATGATTTTTTGACTCATCGACGCAAGATTTTGTATCCAGAATCCAATTCGTGATGTTAGTTGCAAAAAAGTTGTGAACTTCAATGTTAATACTATTTTGTCCATAGCACAATGAAGAATTTTGTTCGCCGCACAATGGACAACCAGGACAACGTTATTTTGATCGCTGCGATATGGACAAAATTCTATTCATAACACAGCCACACAAAATTTAAAAAAACTTTCGGCCTGGTGGTCTGACTATGTATACTGTATGTTTTTGGGGTCGCTGAATCCGAATCCGAGGTTAGTTCAACCCCAGCACGTCAAGGTTTGGCTATAACCACAAAAAATAACACTCAAAAATCAAGATTATTTTTTTAATATTTCGAAAACTATTACAGCTACGAAAAAATCGTTCTGGGTTTGTCTTGAAGAGTATACTTGTGGCTACGATAAAAAAAATTCCGAATTTTTTTTGAGAAATCATGAATTTGGAGAACTTGGAATTTTTAAAAATCGTGCAAATCAACATTAAATATTTGGTTTAATTTTCTTAATATAATACCTTATACTGATCTTAAAAGATCCTGCAATTTTCAGAAACTCGTTTTTGTTTTTTCAAAAATATGCATTTTTAAATTTCTAAAAATCGTCTATATCCACGATCAACATTAAATTTTTTGTTGAATTTTTTTTATATAATACCTTGGAGTGATCTTTAAAGAGCCTGGAATCTTCAGGATCTTTTAATTTTTGAAACAAAAAAACACCATCCCGAACACTTCAGGATCTTTAAAGATCAGTCCAAGGTATTATATAAGAAAAATTTAAGCAAAAATTTAATGTTGATCGTGGATTCACACGATTTTTTTAAATTAAAAAATTAATGGTTTTGAAAAAACAAAAAACACCTTTCTAAAAACTTCAGGATCTTTTAAGATCAGTTCAAGGTAATATATAAAAAAAAAAGATTTATAAAAATTCAAAATTCTCCATATTTGGCATTTTTCAAATTTTTTTGGGAATATTTTTTTTTTAGTAGCCACAAGTATACTCATCAAGACGAACCCAGAACGATTTTTTCGTAACTATAATAGTTTTCGAGATATTTAAAAAACAACTTAATTTTGGAGTGTTTTTGAGGTTATAGCTAAACCCTGACGTGCTGGGGTTGAACCGACCTCGTATTCGGATTCAGCGACCCCAAAAACATACAGTGTACATAGTCAGACCCCCAGGCCGATTTTTTTCTTCTTTTTGTGTGGCTGTGTAATGAGTCTTAAGATTTTTTTATTCATCGTTGGTAGATTTTGTATACAGGATCTAATTTGTGGTGTTAGTTGAAGAAAAAAAGTGATTAACCTCAGTGTTAATAGCATATTGTCCACTACATAATGAAGGAAATTCTATTCATATTGAGGTTTATGATTTTTTAACTCATTGATGGGAGTTTTTTAATCCAAAATATAATTTATGGAGTTAGGTACAGAAAAATAATAATGAACCTTAGTATAAATAGCATTTTATTCATTGCACAATGAAGAAAATTCAATCTATATTGAGATTTATGATTCGTTCTCTCATCGATGAATGATTTCGTGTCTAAAATATAATTTTTGCAGTTCATCGGACAAGCGAAATTATAAACTAAGTATATAAAAATAATATAATTACATGAAATTATAAATAATATTAAATTATATAATCAAATAGAATTATGAATTATGTATAGTTAAAAAACTGAATGGAAACACTTTGCAAAAAGTCAGCAAATCACCCCCAAAAACACCAAAAATGGTGTACAAAAATGGGACAAGTACATTTCCAAAGTATCTCTAATTCAGTCTTCTTACAAAAAGTTGTGAAATAAATAGCCATGAAACTCATAACACACATTGCCAAGCACATGTAGTTTCCCAATATAACATTAACTGTGAAATCATGATTTTCAGGGGTGGAGTCAAAATAAAAAAATTCGAAAAAATCTTGACGGTAAAAATTTAAGAAATAGCGAAATCAAGTGAAAATTGTTGACAAAGGGAAATTATCAATGAAAAAAATAATTAAAAAAATAAAAAGTACTTGGCGAGTTTTTCCACTGAGCATACCTGGTTTTCACCTGTTAACTAAAAAACGGTTTTGACTGATCATCCGTTAAAAACGAACTCGCCAAGTACTTTTTATTTTTTGATTATTTTTTTCATTGATAATTTCCCTTTGTCAACAATTTTCACTTTATTTCGCTATTTCTTAAATTTTCACCGTCAAGATTTTTTCGAATTTTTTTATTTCGACTCTACTCCTAAAAATCATGATTACACAGTTAATGTTACATAGGGAAACTACATGTGCTTGGCAATGTGTGTTGTGAGTTTCATGGCTATTTATTTCACAACTTTCTGTGAGAAGACTGAATTAGAGATACTTTCGTAAATGTACTTGTCTCCAATTTTTGTACATTTAACAGTCGATGGGAACAGTTGTAACAATCGATGGGGCTACACGGAGAAAAATGCCACCTCGAACTCTAGTCCTGGTTACCAGAATTCTAATATCCACTACTAGAAATATAGTAATTTACTTCCAGTCTGGAATTCTGAGACTTATTACTATACCATATTGTAATCACTATCTTCCATTTAATACTTATCGCGGTATAAATAGTATATTTTACAGTAGCATAGTATTCATTACAATATGGTATAGTAATAAGTCTGAGAATTCCGGATTGGAAGTAAATTACTATACTTTCTGGTAACCAGGACTAGAGTTCGAGGTGGCATTTTTCTCCGTGTAGTTGTAACATAAGATTTTAACACAAAATTATATCTTCTATTATGACCAAGATTATGTAATATTATTACAACATCAAACATTATTACAGGGATATATATTGCGGTCATAAAGATATAATCTTAATACATGGAAATAGTCGTATCGAATCGATAAGAATCATGAAATAATTGAATAAAGTCTCAGACACACGAAACCTGTCAAAAAACATGACATAACCCAAAGTTACATGCCTGCATAGATTTTCCATTTTTGATGTCTTCATACGCTTTATTGTACGTTGGCAGGTCGGTAAAGGCTCGTTGTGTGATTCTTACGCGTTGCGGAGGAATTTTTGCACACAGAAACTTAAAAAAAGGTCTGTATGACGTTAGATTCAATGTTTAGATGTGAAATTCTCATGACAACTGACAGCCGGCAAACTGTTTCAACCGTCCCCGGCAAAATTGTTACAATTGTCCCGAGAGGGTTTTCTCTACTTCAAAGTTATAATTTGATTCATTTTCTCAAGCTGGAGGCTTTAAAAACCGCGGCAGTTGACACAAAAATGTCCAAGGAAGCTTATGAAAAAAAATAATGACTGTATGTCGCGCAGTAATCGAGATATTCATGTTTATCGAAAGCCGCAAAAGTTTACTTTGGGCCTGAGAATACCAATACACCTCTCTGGTCAAGTCTGCTTAGTGTGGATGTCTCCTGGCCTAGTAACCAAATGTGAGGAACTGCAAGACGCATTATGTGACTGCGGGATACGGTGGTACCTACTATAGTTTGGGAGATATTCGCTATGTTACAACTGTACCCTGTTACTTTTATCCCCGGTCTCCCCTATATGCCATCTTTAATCAGCCATTCTTACATAATATTTTATGACAAGACAGAATGTGCATTTTACAACGTAGAATGATGGATATTTGAGAGCATAGCGTTAAGCGAAGCAACTATGAGACCTATTTTTTCATTTTCAATGAACGATTTCATTTACATATTCTTATGTTAAAAATTTGTATTGCTTATTAAGTTTTGAAAATTTTAAATTTGTTGATATTTACACATTCCACACCCCGGACTTATTTGTCTTAACCCTGCACGCCAAACTTTTTTGTTTAGTTTTGTCATTAATTACTTAAGCATACCGAGTTTTTGGCTTGGCTTGTGTGATTTGTTTTTTATCTATTTCAAATTTTTACGACTTTCATTTAATTTTGAATTTTCAGGATTTTTTTAAATTTGAATTTCTGGTATTTTTAATACTTGGCGTCCGTTTTTTTACTTCTTTATAATGTACACTGATAGTATGGATGATAAAGCTTTCTGTTATTAAATCTCGCTAAAATTGCGTATGATGTTTAGTTCTTTTTTATTTTCAAGCTCTTGCAAAAAGTGCGTAATCGTTCTAGCTTACGCACATGTCATGATATCGGACTCAAAATTTCTGTATGGATAGTTTAGTCAATGATGTGATCACTTTATCGGACGCAAATTTGACGAAATAAAGCTATACGCCTCTTGGATAACTCTAGTGGCGCGGCGTTGTGGCAGATTCAGGCAACACTTGGGCGTTAGAGTGCGGTCAGCTGTACGGTTTACACGTTATTAATTCAATTTAAAACGTTAAAAAGTGCTCTCTAAAAAACAAATAATGGGTGGTACGAGGTACTGTTGTGTTGTGGGGTGTACAAATTCTCAGTCGCGGAATCGGGAATTGACTTTTTATTCGTTTCCGAGACGAAATTGGGAAATGAAACGAGGAGTGAGTGGATAAAAGCCGTCAGAATAATGTAAGTAAATATTATGACGATATGATCCAGGAACGCATAGAAAATGTACAAACGTCAAATGTTCTGTAGTGTTTTATTTTTTTAGTACATTAGATAACAAGCCGTGGCAGCCGAATATCAACACGCGAATCTGCAGTGCTCATTTTGTTGAAGGCAAGCAGTCTAACCTCGAAAACAGCCCAGCGTATGTCCCAACAATTTTTCCTCCTGCTTACAAAAAAAAGTGATACCGAAATTGACCATTGCTAGACACGAGTGACTCCTGAAAAGAAAAGAAAGAAAGAGCATGTCAGAAGTTTCGAAACCGCAAGAAATGGAAAGTCTCGCGAGTGATATTGAAATAGGTTTATCGTTGTTTCAAGTTTTTTAAATGTACATTTGTATTATTGTATGTCATGTTAAATAACCTTTTAATACTTTCGTATAATTCTAGGATTAAATGAAACTCCCAATGAAGCTGGCAATACAAGCATTGCTTGTCAAACTGATGCGTGTGACTACGAAGAAGAGAGTTCAAAAGGGAATACATTCTGGAGTTGGAATAACGATAGAAATTAAGCTTCGACGCAGACAATTATTTACATTGCAAAGCCAAATAAAAGCGAGCGAATTATAGTTGAAGGGCTGAAAACCGTCAGCACTAAGTCATGTGGTCCTGACGATATTGTACATGACGGTTTCTCAGGATTCTCTGATATTGAAACTGACAAAACTATGATGCAGTTAGGCGGAGTTTCACTAATTTTTTTCAATGTGATGCTCGACCTGATTAACGTCAAAGCAGACGGTCAACTAGCTTACTATCGGGTATTAAATAAGCAAAACCGATTATTGTTTTTTTTTATGAAAATGAAATTGGGTATTTCCTTTTCTGGTCTAGCTTGCTTCTTCAAGAAACACGAATCAACTGCCTCTCTAATCTTTTTGGAAATGGTGAGTACGTTGACGCAGAAGACAAAAAATTGGATTTTTTGGCCATCAAGGGAAAGTATTAAAAAACATCTACCAGTCGGTTTTAAAAAATATCTGAATTGCAGATGTATAATTGATTGCACGGAAATATTTACTGAAACCCCACCTACTGTAGAACAACGCGTTCTCATGTACTCCAACTACAAGTTGCGTTTCACAGTGAAATATTTGATCGTTATTACGCCAGATGGTTTTGTTTGTAAATTGTCGAAAGGGTATGGCGGAAGAGCAACGGACAGTTATATAACAAATGACTGTGGACTTTTACAGTTCATAGAACCAGGGGATACGGTTTTAGCCGACTAAGGTTTCCCTCAGATAAAACTCGAACCGCTCAAACGTAATGCTTTATTGGTGATACCTCCGTTCGCGGTCGATCCACAATTCACTAACTCTGAAATAGAGGAAACGTACAAAATCGCATCAGTTAGAATACACGTCGAGCGTGCCATTCAAAGAATAAAACTCTGTGATATTTTAAAATTAATTCCTATAACACTTTTACCGTATCTTGATGCTATTATGCACATGTCTTGCGTTATTGCCAACAGCAAGCCACCACTCATAAAAAATACTGAAGCGGCGAATGAACGGACAGAAGTGGACGCGTAGTTGGCTTTCAGGAATTGTGGGGAGAGGAGGGTTGTAAAAAGGGGAAGAACCCCGTACACTGGAAGTAAATATATAAAAAAATACCGAAGCGGCGAGTTACAAGTGTATTATTCTATTCCATGCTCAGAATAATAGTGGAAGATAATGTTTAAAATAAAACCACTCAATTTTCGGAATTAACTCTTCCAAAAAATGTTCATCCTTTTGAACTATGATGTCTACGTTATCCACACTTGAATAAACAAAAAATGACACATTTCAACGTTGAGTATATACATTGATACCTGAATTTGCGAATAATATTTGTCGCTTTTCTTTAAATAAATGTGATTATTTTCGTCAAATTGCAAATACGGGACATTCGAAACTTTATCGTCACGGTTCACGATTTGCTGATCTTTACAGGTGAATGGGCATTTGATTTCCAATAAAGTTGATTCACTTAATATTATTTCGTCGGGGCTCGTGACCATGAACGGTTGGGTCATATTTATAATCAACCCAACTGGAGTGACTTTTAAGCCAGTTTGCTCTTCGAAAGACTTTCTTGCATCCGCCTCCGTTGCAAGACCATACTTCATAGCTTCTGTCATCTTGCCATCAAATTTTTTTTTTTTGAATTGTGCCGCCAAAGATTCGAATGCCTCTCGCCTCGTTTTCATGCGGTGAGCCTTGCTAGAGCATGTTATTCGTTTTGCTCTTTCTTCAAACCATTCAAAGCAATCTGATTGATTTTCCGATAGTACGCTAATACTCAAACACTCACTCCTGTTTGCTACAATATTTTCTTCATATTTCGATCGCAATTCACGACGATACGTATACTTTTGTAGTCGCATTTTCAAATCGTCGACTGACGAAACTTCGTAGTACCTGTAATCCCGTCTCGATTCTTGTAAGCTATAAATTTGATCCATAATTTTATATGCTTGTTCTTTTCTTCTTTTCTCTTCTTCTCTCGCAATTTATCTTGGCGGTTCAATATCTTTTTCAGATTCTACGTACTGGCTAAACAGTGAACCTTCCGTCTCACACGGTACATTTCGAACGTCGTTAAACGTATACGTTGCATTAAAATCGATCAATTGTTCCTTTCCTGGGAACATTTGAGCAATAGTGCAACCTTTTTTATATTTGTCAACTTGACTTTGACTCGGCTGATTCCAACATTGTGGTTGATCGGTTTTTGATTGCGTACATTCATTATTTATGAAAATGCAGACCGCTGCTACATGTTTGCAACTTCGAACCGATAAACCAGCCTTGCAGGTACATTCTGTTCTTCGTACCGTACGATCTACGTTCACCTGGAAAAAAACCAAAAGATCGAGAAAACACACACAAAAAATGTACACGAACATGTGTACGCAAACAGGAATTGCAAATCATAATATACAGTACTTGATGTTCATTACTGTGTAACGGTATTAGATTTTTTTAAGTAATACACGTACCAAAACCAGCACAAATAAATATCTAAACAAACATGCAGAATGTTAATCGTGTTTAATTTTAAATCTCGCATGATCATTTTTCGAGAATCACGTGCAAGTTACTTGTTATTTCATTGTTTTATTATCTATCATATATTATAGATGAAAAAAGATGAAATAAAAAATAACTAAATAAATACAATTATTATCGGTTCAATATTTCATGCTTATTCTTAAGCATGACATAGTCTTCACCAATAATATATTACTAATTTAACATTCCATACCCATTCTTAATAATGAAAGAAAATTTATTTGTTAATGTTGCTTTATACCCAAATAAAAAATGCAGTTTACTGAATCTAATTTCAATGACCAATACTTATTCCTTCATTATTTATATTTCTTTGATAAGGAGATACATCTTCATTTTCCATTTCTGTTTTGCATGGATGGTTGAAAAGTTGCTGAAAATATTTTTTTACATTATTATTCAACTATTAATTGATTTGATAATTAATACATACCTCTACTTTCACGTCGTGCGGTGGATTATTTACCCGCGTCTGTGGTATTACCTTTCCACGGATGATTCGTTCTCCACTACCTGGATCATGAATTTCGACGACCTCCTGAACATGATTGCTTTGGAACAGTTTATGCCCTATAATTTTTAATTAATTGCTCATCGTGATAATAGTAATACGATTATCCTACAAATAAATATGTATAATAAAAATTACGATGAATTTGAAAGCATATCTCATGTTTCGTGTATTTACTTATCTTTCGACACAGATTTTTCGCGAAAAAATTCTGCACAAATATTCTGAAATCCACACTTAATAATAATTTGGCTCATAATATCACTTCCATCATTTCTTATTGCGTTAAACAAAACAATAATCTAAAACGTGCAGTGATTTGTATGCAAATCATGTGTTTACTGTTATGGGAAGAACGACCTCGAGTTGCCGCCGTTAGCCGACAGTTGGCGTTGTCGTAGCGTTGGCACGATATCCAAGAGGCGTATAGTGATTTATTTAGTAATTGAGAAGGGTTTTTTACTGCCTAAAAATAATAAGGAAATAATGTCAAAGTTTGAATTTGCAAGCTTTTTACCGATAAAGGCAATCGTAAATTGTCTTGCTATTTCCGCATAACGACGAAGTATATGTAGCTCTGGTCGTTGAGCCAAATATATCCAATAGATTTTAATCCATTGTAATATTTCCATCATCTGTGACCAAAATATATCGTGAGAATTCTTCACTGTTGGATAACTTTTCAATTTCTATGATAACGTGAATGACCTTGTCTGAAGTGGCCACTAGATTTAAGAATTTAAGGATATCTCCTCAAGGTTCAAATTTGATTTTGTAACTGCATATCGACCATAGAACAACCAAACATTGAAATAGTTGCATTTGAGTTTTTTTTTGTTGCACAGCTGTAAAGCAGCTAGCAGTTATTTTATGAATATACAACTCAGATGTAACCTCGGTGAAACAACTGATCACAGGTCACTCGAATGGAACCATGAAACAACGGATTCACAAATTCGCCAAGGCCACCTACGAACGATAACTTATAGTTACCGATTATACATGTGTGCTACATGGGCAAGGTTTGTCACTGTGCATTAAGCTATTTCCATCTATGTTAATTTGAACTATAAGGTAAATGTCCCAATACTCAACCACCTAAGAGAAGACGAAAATGGTAACATTTTTTTTGTGTTCATATATAAACTTTTTTCCAATAATGACAATACCATCAGCTCAATAACGACCATCAGAAAGCTTGAGGTCTGTAGATTCCAAAATACATGTTATAGTTTTTAATACTGTTGCGCCAAAAATGGAAGTTTTCGTGAACTATCAAAGATTTTCGACATATGTTGTGTTCAATCTGACTTATATTCTCTAATCGTGAAAATTAATTGTGAGTCTCAATCTCAAACACACCTGACTCTGTTTTAGAGTCTAAACATTCGGATGATTACTCAGGAAATAAACTTGGACTCACTATTTGATTTTAAATCGTTTGTTATGACAACAGAAGACGGGATTTGAGATTCAGAGTTTCACATTTACTTGTTGTATAATTTGCAGCGTGGATCAATGACCTTAATTTTATTTGAATAAAAGATTGATAAGATTAATTCGATCGGTTTCACGTGACTCGCGGTATTCTTATTCAACTCAAGTGACTATGGCGATCTCGGATAGAACCCTTATTGCAAGGACTCTTGGTGCATCTCGCGAATAATTTTCCGCGAAAAGGTGCTTAACTACTCGAGACTAATACTTGCGGCTCGAGTTGTGCTCATGTCTCCCGGAGTTCTAAAGGGTGGCGATAATCTAGGTAATTTGTAACCGCATATACGGAAGACACGTGGTCGGCCATTGTTCTCTTGAACACGGTCAACGGTCCCTCTCGTAACTCTTGCTTAACGCTCGTGCGAATCGAAACTTCAGATCGAACGGCAAAGTGTGTAATAAACGGTGCATTTTTGACCAATTATTAAAACTGCAGTCTACTGTCATTTTTTAGGGTTTTTCCTGTCCCCCCTTTTCCTAAACCAGACATATCATCAGCAATTCTCAACATAATCTATAGATAAATACGCGTTTTTAAGATCACCTCAAACACAATTTTAGGTTTCTTATTTTTGTTTCGATTTCTTCCGTCAAAGACTTAACTTCGTAAATGGTTGATCGAAGCTCTCGTGACACCTTTAATGTACTTGACCAATAATTCTTCAATATCGCGTGAAGTTTACAGAACGAGTACGTTCTTTCACCTCTGTAGGATCTTTTCTTTTTGGATCGTATAGGCGTGTTGGTATCCAAGACCGTAATCTTTTTATAGTGTAACGTCAAAAATCGGAGTTTTTAGGAACTATTAATTGACCTTTGACAATGGATGTGCTCATTGTGATGACAACGCGCTAGTCAGGAAAAGAAACTTAACCTTTACTACTCCTGGCTGTTAATCTCAAAACACATCTGCCCTATTTTAAAGTCTAACCTTGTGGAAAATTACTTGGGATTGGGCGCGGAACATTGCTCGTATTTAAACGCGATCGGAGCTATTTCAGTAAGAGGGACAGTCTAGGTTGGGGAAAGGGTTTAGATTGGAAATTAAGGATTGGATTTCACGTGAATTTAATTGGTTTAAAAATTATTTATCGCGGAGGCTTCAACACTTCGAATTGACACTGTCAAGAAAAATTGAAAGGGGGTAAATTGCGGAGCCACCAGAAATTAAAATTCTTACCTTGACTGATGTAATTCAGGAAACTGGAATTAGCGTAATTCGGATAGCTGGAACTGGACACGTCGTGGCCTTCGATGTTGTAATTCAGGAACTCGGAGAGGGAACAAATGAATGTTCGAAACACGTCGTTCGAGGTTCAAAATTTATTGATAATTCGGAAAAAAAATTGAAATTAATATACTGACTACCAACTCGTAGTTCACTAATTTACAAATATCGAAAAACAATATTAATTCGTAAAATGCTCAAAAAGCTTATATTCGAATTAAACAAATATATTTTCCGTTAATTCGAAAATTCAGAAAATCCAATTTTAATAAAGAAACGAGCTTTTGATTCGAGAAATTACAAAAATTCGAAATAAAATTTAAACTATGAAAAAGTTCGATTCTTCAGAAGTCAAGAACTGTCAAAAGAAATATTCAAACTCCACTCGAAATCAGTTTGGGAAAAACCAGAGACTAATTGTCGAAGTCGGGGTAAGAACGATTACGACACTTAGACCTTAGTAAAATTGTTAATAACATTGTAATGATTTTAACTGCTGTCAAATCAAGCTTGATATACGTCTGACTTCTAACGGTTGAGACCAATATTCAAATATTATTGTAGAGTTAAGTCCCCTGCATACGATGTCTGTGTTGCTGCTTATTTGTCCGTTAAATTGACTGCCGGGTGGAAAGCTTAGTGTGGCGCTGGAAACTGTGTTGGCTCTCCCGTACGTTTGGTTTTACATGATGCTTGCTGCTAAGTAGTCGGTCGTCGGTCGGTCGTCACCCCACGTGACTAAATACTGCCTTGTATAAACATACGTAGTTCGAATAAAATCTGTTGGACGTATTTTCGCCAATAGTTGTTGTTGAATACCATGTTCAATTTTAAGGGGAGTCTGAAAGTCAACGTAACCTCAAAATTGTCACCCCACATGACTGAATAGCGCCTTGTGATTGGTTCTCGTATGAATCAATCAGAGAAACAAGCACGATATATCGCGCTAGATCAACGACCAAAATCCAGTACGTGACGATGCACAGAAGCATGAAGTGACGTCATTTTCCGTTACAGCAGCATATGCGGCAGCTGACTTAGCTCCGTACATACGAATAAGCAGCAAAACGCACATTGTGGGCAGGGGGCTTTGGATTGTTTTACACGATCATAACAAGAATATTTATTTTGCTTGATACACTAAAAAGCCAAACACATTGTATTGTAGTTCTCCGCTATCCAGCGCTAGACTGTGAATGAATCTTCGTTATGTAACAGTCAACAGCTGCGAAGCAACAAATTATCGATCCAAGTTTTCCCTGCATCGATCGCAGGACGGTGAAGTAAGACATGGAAGTCTTGAGGATCTTGAAAAAAGAAATTGAAATTTGATTTTTTATTCAGCAGGATGAATCCCATATCCATGTGTCTTGCAATGTTACAATGAAATAACTCCAGACTTACTGACGCGTAATTCTCTGTTGACATCGTCGTGAATTCGCCCGCTGTTAAACGATAAGGTACATGAGCTCTAATTGTTACGAGCTTGAACAGTTTTTGAGTAGCCAACGATGTTTTGTATCATTCAGCCTGGCATCTGAAAACCACTTTTCAACTTTTATCTGTCCCTGCCTCTTGTGTTAGGTAATAAGAATGAATGGCTCGTACACGTACAAGTATTCGGCAACTTCATGACTATGATCAATCACCATTTGCGAGAAAAAATGTTCAAAGAATATATAAACGATTATGGCATTCAATAATGCTACATCTTTCGGGTTCATATCTATCATCACCACAATCTGTACAGAAATTTAAAGAATAAATGTTTCAGGATATTAGAATATTTACACTCAGCACAAATAGTGCAATAATAGTGCGATATCAGCCTAATAGAATGTAAACTGATGATATGGGTGATGAAGTTTTCAGCTATCAAATCTCCTGAAAAACGCGTAAGGTGTTCAGTTTTTCTTTTTATTTTGAAGCTTTTGCAAAAAGCATTCTAGCTTACACATATGTGTCGATATCGGGCTAAACATTTTTGTATGGATAGTATAGTAAATGATATGATGACTTTATCGTACGTAAATTTGACGAAATAAAGCTATAGTGATTTATTCAGTAATTGCAAATGGTTTTTTAATGCGTAAAAATGATGAGGAAATAATGTAAATTTTGTAATTTGCGAGCTTTTCACCTACAAAAACAATTGTGAAATGTTTTCCCATTTGTGCATAATGACGGAGTATATGTATCTCTGGTTGTTGAGTGAAAAATTTTCATTCATTTTAAATACTGTTGGATAACTTTGAAATGATCATCACGATGTAAAGGACCGTGTCTGTAAAGGACCATGAAATGAATTCTTTAATATCGCGTGGAGTTCTCGTAATTGACACTTTCTTGCAGCTCTATACGATTTTTTCCTTTTTGGACGGTCCAAGCGTGACTTTTCGGAGAAGACGCAGCCTAATACTAGTTAGGTCTCACGAAATTTTTACGAAGAATGGAAAGAATACGAATTTCTGGTAAGCCGCAACTCATTATGCGGCCTAGTCTTACCCAAGTTTCGCAAGAACAGAAAAGCGAAACGAAATTCTTCCATGGTCGCAGCCCTTTATGCGGCCGAGTCTCACTAAATTTTTGCAAGAACAGAAAAAGGAAGCGACTTTCTGGTGAAAGCGTAGTGCTTTCTGCGGCCTAGTCTCATCGAATGTTAGCAAAATTGGAAAAAAAAGAAATTTCCGGTGAGGATGTAGCTGTTAATGGGACCCAGTCTCACCAAATTTTCGCAATTGTGAAAAGGAGTATCACTTACTATTCCACTCAATTCAATTAATTTTGGCTCGGGGTATCCTTTACTTGATGATATTCCACGCCACTTGAGCCGAAGCAAAGCTTTACAACAACATTGCTATGATTTTATTTGCTTCCAAATCGAGCTTAATAATCGTCCAGCTTTAAACGGTTGAGACCGATATTCAAATATTGTTTGAGAGTTTGATTGTTCTTCACACTCAGATATAGAATATTTATTCGCCATGATACTACTATAAAGTCAAATACATTTTATTGCAGTTCTCCGCTATACAGCGCTAGAGTGTAAATGAATCTTCGTTATTTAACATTCATTAGCTGCCAAGATAAATCAATTCAAATTTTCAGTGCATCGATCGCAGGGCGGTGAAGTAGTATATTTCGATACAAGAGGCCAAACGGGCGTTTTGCGCACTGCGAGTGTGAAGGGGGGCACTTCGTGCCCCCTTCGTTTGCCTTCGTTTGCTGACATGCAAAACGGCTGCAATGCAAAATCCGAGTCCTAGGCGAATGACATTAGTCGTTATTTCGATGCTTGAAAAACAAACGAGAGTCATGATGACTCGATCGGTCAAACTCACTTCACTCGGTGAGCAAAGTATTTTGCCCACCGGTGAAAGCATTTTGCGCACCCGTGAAGTAATTTTGCCCACCGGTGAAACCATTTTGAGCATCGCCTGCGCGCGTGGTGCGGGAATTAGCCGTTTTGCATGTCAGCAAACGGAGGGCAAACGAGGATTTTGCATGCATGAGTAAAGAAAAATATTGTTCGATACGAGAGGCCAAACGGGCTTCTTGGGCACTGCGAGTGTGAAGGGAGGCACTTCGTGCCCCCTCCACACTCGCAGTGCGCAAAATGCCCGTTTGGCCTCTTGTATCGAAATATACTATTTTCATTTAGCCGAATGAATCTCATATTGATATTCGAGTGTCTTGTTTGATGACCGTAATTGCCGAAATACGTTTTACCAAGGCGTGAAATGTTGGAAAGATTCATTCAAAAAATCTTGAAAACATTAAATGGACGAATCTTGGGAAGATTTAAGGGACGAATCGTGGAAAGATTATTTGGAAAAATCTTGGAAAAACTGATGTGACAGCTCATCAGACGAGAGCATTCTAGGAATAATTGAGTTCTTTCCAAGCTTCTGTAAATGAATCTTTCATAGATTCCTTGAATACATCTTCTCAAGATTTAACGCCTTGTTGAAACTGACTTTGACAATGAGGGTCATCTTTATTTTTGATTTGCTGTCTTTTTCCTAATTAAAGTTTTTCGATTTTTTCAAATTTATTTTGTTTCGAAAATTAACTCGAATTGGTCAGTTTTCAGTTTTTCGTGAGATTTTAAAGAAACCGAACAATACCTGGAATTTCTAGTTTTTATGGATTTTGTGAAAAAAAATCTAAAAGACCTTTTCGCAGTCAGTTTCGGCCCAGGACGTTATACCATCTCGCGTAGAAAAAAAGAAGCTTGTAAAGCATATTATAAAGAAGAACCTTTCGGGACATTACTCGGGAAATGGGCTTGGGAACACTATTACAATTTGAATCGCTTATCATTACTACAGAAGAGGGGATTTGGGCTTCAGCGTTTCAAATTTACTGGTTGTATAATTTGCAACGTTGATCAATTAAGTTAATTTTATTTAAATGAAAGACTCATGGGATTAACTCGATCGGTTTCAATTTATAGATGAATACGCGTTGGTTTAAGTTCACGTCAGACACAATTTTGGGTTAAAAAAAAAAATTTCGACTATTTCATATTCTTCAGACAATGAGTTAATCTCGTAAATATTCTATTGAGACTCTCATGGCATCTTTAATCTCGTTGGTTAGAAATTTCTTAATATTGCGTGAAGTTTTGAAACTGATATTTTCTTTCGGCTCTGTAAAATCTCCTTTTCGGACGGTAAAGCGTGTAGGTATCCGAGACCGTAATCTTTTTATAGTTTGCTTTCAGAATTCAGAGTTTCCCAATAAGATTTTGTTGGGAATGAGGAGTAAGTTTTCGGAGAAGGCACATCCTTATGCTACTTATTGTTAGTCTCACGAAATTGTCACAAAGGATTGGAAAGAATACGAATTTCTGGTAAGCCGCAACTCTTTACGCGGTATGGTCTCGCCACATTTTTGCAGGAAAAGAAAACGAATCTCTTGCATAGGTGTAGCCTTTTATGCGGCCTAGTCTCACTAAATTTTGGCAAGAATAGGAAAAGGGTGCGACTTTCTGGCGAGGGTGTAGCCTTTTATGCGACTGCGTCTCACCAAATTTTCACAAGGAAGGAAAAAAATATAAACTTCAGGCAAGGGCGCAATTCTTTATGCGGCCTAGTTTTATCAAATTTTTGCAAGAAAGGGAAGTAAACAAACCGCTTGTAAGAAAGTAGCTTTTAATTCAGGCTAGTATGACTAAATTGTTGACATTGTAAAAAAAAATTATCCATTCACTATTCTACTCAATTAAATTAATTTTGGCTCGGGGTATCTTTCACCAGATTAAATTCCATGCAACTTAGGTCGAAGTAAAGTTTTCCTATAACCTCACACAACAATAATACGTCCCAAGTACGTCTTTCGGACATCACGTCAATTGTCCCGTGATGGTAATGGGATGGTCCCATGGGATTCCCATGGGCTCTAAAGTGTCCGCAGTGATTACCGGAATGGAATCGTCCCATTGTCGTCCCGGGATGTCTTCGGGACGTCTCTTGAAAGGCAAACACAGCGGAGTGGAGATATCGATAAGATATTATCAAGACTTCTTATAGACGTCACCAAGATATTCCAGAATTATTAGACACAGCGATAATACGTCCCAAATACGTCTTTCAGACATCACGTCAATTGTCCCGTGATGGTAATGGGATGGTCCCGTGGGATTCCCATGAGCTCTGAAATGTCCGCAGTGATTGCCGTAATAGGATGGTCTCATTGCCGTCCCGGGATGTCTTTGGGATGTCTTCGGGACGTCTCTTGGACTGCCAACACAGCAGTGGATAATTGTTTTTATTTCGACTTAATATTAATTAATTTCAATTAATTTTTTTTATTTTTTATTTTTTTTATTGTGCATTTCCCCCCGTTTAGAGGCTTTCGCCTATTACAGGGTCGGCCCGGGTCAGTAGCCAGTCCCCCCTGAGGATCTGGTCCGGATCAGTAACCAGATCCCCATGTCGTATAGACACAGTCCATAGACACAGGAAAACTGCGGAAAACCTATGTCACTATAGCCGGTCCTGAGTTCGCTTTCCGATGCCGGAGCTACGTCACGTTTCGTCGAGCAATTGTAAACATGGACTACAGCTATATACATGTGACTTACACCTGTACGAGTACTTGTGTATGCCACATATATATATCTGGAGCTTGTCACGCCCATATTTTTATTTTCTCGACGAAACTACGGCACAGGGAATCGAACCCAGGACCTCCCGATGCTCTGGTTCAGAGGCGAGCACGCTAGCCACTACACCAGAGTACCGGTAATTTCAATTAATTAATTAAATTTCAATGAAATGGGTACAGTACAACGGGAGACAGCAAGTACTCCTTGTAGTATGGCCTCTTTTGAGGTCTGACTTCTTTCGGTGTCAAATATCCGTGTTCACGCTTGGCTATATAAGCATTCTATTTGCATGATCCGTAAGTGAGAGCGTTTGCCATCTTGCGGTGAGTCTGGAACTAACGTCGCGCAATGGCTGATCTCCTACAGGCATCTCTAAGAGAGCCCGCTGGGATCGTCTACACATGGTTACGGCAGGATATCCTCAAGACATCCCAAATTAATCTCGCGTAGAACAATGTCTTCCCGGTACCTCAGAGACATCTCTAAGAGAGTGCGCTGGGATCGTTAAAACACGGTTACGGCAGGATATCTTCAGGACATCCTATATTAATCTCGCGTAGAACAATGTCTTACCGGTACCTCCCAAAGACATCTCTAAGAGAATACGCTGGGATCGTCAAAACACGGTTACCATAGGATGTCCTCGAGACATTCTATATTAATCTCCAGTAGACCAATGTTCTACTAGTACCTCTCACAGACATCTACAAGACAGTGCGGTACGATCGTCTACACACGGTAACGACAGGATATCCTCAAGACATCCTATATTAATCTCGGGTAGAACGATGTCCTACCAGTACCTCTTACAGGCGTCTATAAGAGAGTGCGTTGGGATCATCCAATTACGGTTGTGACAGGATACCCTCAAGATATCCTATATTAATCTCGGGTAGAACGGAATCCTACCGGTACCTCTCAGAGACGTCTCTAAGAGAGTACGCTGGGATCGTCTAAACACGGTTGAAACAGAATATCCTCAAGACATCCTATATTAATCTCGAGTGGACCAATGTCCTACTAGTACCTCCCACAGACATCTACAAGACAGTGCGGTACGATCGTCTACACACGGTGATGGCAGGATATCCTCAAGACATCCTATATTAATCTTGGGTAGAACAATGTCCTACCGGTACCTCCCAGAGACATCTATAAGAGAGTGCACTGGAATCGTCTAAACACGGTGACGGCAGGATATCCTCAAGACACCCTATATTAATCTCGGGTAGAACAATGGCCTACCAGTACCTCTCACAGGCGTCTATAAGAGAGTGCGTTGGGATCGTCCAATTACGGTTGTGACAGGATATCCTCAAGATATCCCATATTAATCTTGGGTAGAACGGAATCTTACCGGTACCTCCCACAGACGTCTATAAGAGAGTGCGTTAGGATCGTCTAATTACGGTTGCGACAGGATATCCTCAAGACATCCAATATTAATCCAGGGTAGAACAATATCTTACTGGTTCCTCCCATAGACGTTCATAAGACATACTATCTTTGCAGGATACGAATGGGACTATCGTGGGATGGTCCCAGAATCAATTTTGCTGTGTGGGACATTGCTATGATTTTATCTGCTGTTAAATCGAGTTTATTAATCGTCTGGCTTCAAATAGATGAGACCAATATTCAAATATTGTTTTACAGATAGATTGTTTTTCATGAGCAGATCTAAAATATTTATTTTGCTCAGTACAACTAAAAAGCGGAACACATTGTATTGTAGTTCTCAGCTAAATAGCGCGAGAATGTAAATTAATCTTCGTTACTTAACAGTCATCAGCTGCTCAAAAACAAATTATCGATTCGAGTTTTCATTGCATCGATCGTAGAACGGTAAAGTAAGATATGGAAGTCTTAAGAACCTTAGAAAAAGAAAATAAAATTTATTTTTCCATTCAGCCGAATGAATCTCAAATTGATGTCTTGCAATGGTACAAGAAAATAACTGAACACTTACCGATGCAAAATTCTCTATTGACATCGTCATGAATTTACCCGCTGTTAGTTGACAAGGTACGTGGGCCCTCATTATTAAGAGATTGAACAGCTTTTGAGTTGCTAACGATGTTTTGTACCATTCAGCCTGGCATCTGAAACCACTTTTCAACTTTTATCAATCCCGGCCTCTTGCGTTAGGTAATAAGAATGAATGACCCGCGCACGTACAAGTATGCGGCAACTCCATGACTATGATCGATCACCTTTTGCGAGAAAAAAAATTCAAAAAATATATAAACAATTACGGTAATCAGGAATACTACAAAGCGTACTGCATTTTTCGGGTTCATATCCATCATCAGCACAACCTGTTCACAAATTGAAAAAATGAATGTAAAAGGACATGGGAATATTTTCGATCAGGGCAAACGGCTGCTTAATTTATAATTTATTATGTAAATGTAGTCATTAGGAACGACTAGAGGCAAGAAATTTTACCTGAACTCCACAGATACTGATAGCTAGCAGGCTTATTATAGTGCCAACTAAAAAAAACGTGGTGTTAGATGCTGCGAGGACTTTACTGAACCTGCACAAATTTTCATTTATTAATCAATGAAAACAAGTCAAATTGACATTAACGTTACTTACTCAATTACATCGTTGTGCTTTTTTATACAAACGATCAAGTGTTGAAATAAAGGATCCCACTTGGGTTGAACACTATTATGAGCCCGTGAGTCCAGGAGTTCTGCGGGCTTTTCGGTGGCGACGCGTTGCAGTTGATGACTATAAGTGTTAATTATTTACCAAAATGGTATGATTGGTAATTTAGGTGTCCGTATAATGTATTTTTTTACTAACCCAACCACCGTAAACATTCCGCAAAGATGTTGCACTTGTACTATAAACATTGTATCTATAGCGAAAATAACGAGCATACCGAGATAACATGCTGCGCACGTATAAGCGAAAATATAGTAGTAATGAGTATCGACGTCATAACCGAAATAGTCGATTGGGAAAGGCAATTTTTTCGGAATTGTTCCGTTGGTGTGTTTCATGACTCCAAGAATTCTTGGTACAAAAGGTTGTCCCATATACAGCGCCAATAGAAGGCTTTCGCCAACTAAGGAAGAGATAATCGCATAATTATTATATTTTTAATGTTATTTTGCACAAGAGAAGTTGCGAAAAAAATGATTCTCCACAAAATTATTCTACACTGGTTTCTACACACATTATTCTACACAAGGGAAGTGGCATGGAATATTATTCTACACAACATTATTTTAAACCGGTTTTTATACACATTATTCTACACAAGAGAAGTGACGAGGAATATTATTCCACCCAAAATTATTCTACACCGGTTTCTACATACATCGTTCTACACCAGAGAATAGAGTTCTACACAGCCAGATAGTGCTCAGGAGGCCTCTATTTTACAGATTATCATCCTACACATTATTTTTCTACACATTACAGTCTGTAGCAAAACTCTCTATGCGACGTTTTTTATCCGACTCCAAAAAACGACAGAAACTCTGCAACGTGATTACCAGTACGATAATAATGTGTGGAATTATAATATGTACAATAGAATATTATTTCCTGCCACCTTTTCTTGTGTAGAATGATGTATGTAGAAACTTTTGTATAAAAAGTGTCATGTGTAGAATAATAATCTGTAGAATAGAGGCCTCCTGAATATCCTTTGCCATTTTTGTTGTGCAGAATAATGTGTGAAGAAACAGGTATAGAATAATTTTGTGCAGAATAATATTCTCTGCTACTTCGCTTGTGTAGATTAATTTTTCGAAAAACTTTTGTGTAGAAAATGTCATGCGTAGAATAAAAGTGTGTAGAATAAAAGCCTCCCCAGCGGAAGCGCATGTCTTGATTGCGATATTAGATAGCATATTAGATCATTTGAGATAAAAATTCTATCTTTATTCAGAATTATTTCAAAATAGAATTTCTAAACTCTTAGGGAACTTTTTTTTCTTCGCAAGCCACCAATCTAAGCTGAATTTGTAAGGGAAACGCTATGTTATTTTCTCGATATATCATCGAGGTTTTCAAAATATTGAAAAATTCGGCATTTGCCACGCATCAACTATGGCCAGCAAACCAGTTCACAGCGTTTCCAATTGGCACCACGGGTCTACTAAAAGATCATGACTAAACTATCGTGGAGAAAAACGGTGTAGACGTTGTGTAGACAAAAGTGTCTATTTGTGCAATTATGCTTCATACTTCCCTAGAATAATGCGTATTTTTCCTCTATTTATGTTGAGTTTATCTATTACAGTAATCAAGCTGCAATGGCATGTAGTGAAAAATTTATCAAAAATTGCAATAATTTTCATGAATGATGAGCAATGCACAAAATTTTTGTTCCATTTTTAAATGTTCTTTTCCTGATGAAGAATTGATTTGTATTTATTTACAAACTGTATACGGAGTAGACTGATTTAAGAAAGCTGCTATTCTTCGTTTTTCAAAATAACATATTAAATATTTTCGGGGCGGTGAAAAAAGATGCCTCTTAAAAGCAGAGCTGTCAGTATAAATATTTAGATGTGTCTCATTGCAAATTTCTATTTCCGATTTAAATTATACAGGAATGTTTTTTTCATATTTTGAAATTTTATACTTCGCCCTCAAGTCAATGTACCGTATCGAACGGTACGTATTCTTGAAGGAAATTGAACGCTCTAGAAAAAAGGTCTCTTATGATTTTTCGTTTAACTGTTTGCTTCAAAAGTTATTCACGATCTAATATATATGAGGCATTTCACGTCAAGTCAGCCACCCCATTTTTTGAAATCACCAAAAATCGCATAGAAATGTTCAGAACGTAGTTCTAACAATCGAGAAAAATTGTTATTTTTTTCAGATTTTTAAATTACATTTTTTAGCCGGAAAAAAATTCAAAAAATTTGTTTGTCCTATTTTGTAATTCGAAAATTCACCGGCACACAAACAAAAAAAGTGGTCTGTACTTTTGACCAGGCCCATCTATCTCTATGTATTTTGATGCGCTGAATCCGAATCCGAAGTCCGATTTGCTAATACACCCCTAAAATTTTGAGTAAATTGCAAAAAACCGCTAAAAATGGCTAAAAATTGCGAAAAATCGCAGTTATGAGTATGACAAAAGTTCTATTGAACCAGATCAAGTATGTTTCTTTTGTATTTTAATGCGCTGAACCCGAATTTGAAGTCTATTTGGCTCGTTCGCCCTCGAAAATTGGAGTAAATTGCCAAAAAATTGCGAAAAATCGCTATCATGAGTATGAAAAAATTGTATTGAATTAGATCAAGTATGTTTCTTATGTACTTTGATGCTCTGAACCTGAATGTAAAGTCAGTTTGGCTCTATACCCTCAAAAGATTGAGTAAATTGCGAAAAACCGCTAAACACGGTTAAAAATTGCGAAAAATCGCAGTTATGAGTATGAATGAAATTTTATTGAACTAGATTGAACCAAAAATGAGAAAAGTCGTTTGATGTGAGCAAAAATTGGTGCTCGGGGGTTTCCGAGTTCCCTAATTACGAATTTGCACTAAAAACTTAGAAATTGTATACGTATTTATTTCTCACCTCCAGCATTGGTTCGCAATTTTTATACGATCCAAAGTGTGCCACGAGGAGGCTGCATGGTAGGATTTAACACTTAATTTTTTTGTTTTAATTTTTTAAAATTTTTTTAAAATTTGTTTTTTGAATTTTTATTGGAGTGCAGATTTGGAATCAGCGCCTCCTTACCTTTACCAGTGAAGGGGTTAATTGAATCATGTTTTTTTAATTCTCTGCAGATGATGAAAGCAATGCAAAAGCGATATAGACGACGTGAGAAAAGAATTTCATTGATCTTATACAGTTCTGCGCTTGTACCGAACCCTTTTTTCGTCAAATGATCTATACAGCGAGTTTCTCTTTCTCTTTCTATTTTCTTTTTTTATTTCTCTCTTTAATGTCCAGCAAAAATCCGCTATCATGTTGACATTCCATTTTGCTTGATACCGACTCTCCATTTCACTTATGTCTTGATGGAATCGTTCTCCTTGTTCCTCACAATAGCCTTCAAGGTTTTGAGGAAAGTAGTCAACGTGAGAGTGAAGGAAGTGCAATTTGAGATTCATTAAACAACTCAAATTTTAAAAATTTTCCAACAACTCTTCAACTAAATTCTTGTAATTGTCACTCTTCTTATTTCCTAAAAAGTCCTGGGAAACATTTTTTAAACTTTGCCATGCTGCTTTTTCGGTGTCGTTCATTTTTGTGATGAAATTCTCGTCTTGAAAGTCTTCATAAGAATTCTCGTCTTCATAAGACCTAGCTTAATATGGAGTGGGGGTAGCAGATATGTTGAAGGATCAATCAATGGTGTTCGTATGATGTTGTTATTACCTGGATTGAAGTCTGTTCTCGTTGACCATTCTCTATTAATATAATCCTGTCCCTACTATCCCATAAATATAAAAAGCAGGATTTTTATGTGAACCCCGATTGTTGACCTAAAAGTAGTGTTGCAATTTTCAGATCACCACGAACTTTCCATTGATGTTCCGAATACTTTATTTTAACAGCTTTGAGACTTCTTTTTGACGAATCAATGAAAAGTCTTCACTGATCGTTTTCATATGTGTTCGGTTTCAATTCATCCACCAAGCCTTGTACATCCGAATAGTATAACAATGAATTCTTTTCATCATTTGTGAAAAATTGCCGAAACTTCTTCTCTCATCTGTCGCGATAAAAGTAAGCTGATGTTCCTTTAGCCAGGAAATTTTTATTTTTTAATGCTGCCGCTAGATATTCATCTTCGTCTTTAGGTAATCCTAAATCTCGTATGAGGTCATTCAATTCTTCTTGGTTGAAGGTTTCAGGAACTTTTCTTTCATCATTTGATAGTAGGTATTGATCATCCTCGGAACTTTCTTTTTGGGAGTACCCGTCAACTCTTCTTCACATCTTCTTCTCTTCTTCTACATCCATCGGTTTGGGACTTGCGATTTTATCCACGACTAGGATTTTTTCTGGTTTTACAACTAATGAAACGTTGGCATATACAATTTTAGCTTTATTACTCTTCGTAAAACCTGTGATGTCGGTCATACAAAAATAATAGTTTTCTTGACTTGTCGGTGCAGACCATATCATCGGTTTTGTAAATCGCAAGTTCTCTTTTTTTTGTCCCTTTCCCATCGTGTTAACATTGTGATACATCGACCACGACCTGTATGTGGTACCCAGTTTGTCCCCAAATCGGTTATTTCAATACGAAAGCAATCCTCGTAAATCGACTTACGTTTGTCAGATAAAGGCCTTCGGTATTCTGCTACTTCAAATTCACCACAGTCAAAACAAAACAAATGAGGACTTTTGTTACATTTGTGGAAGTGATTTCTTGTAACATCATACTCTACAGAGGCCAAGTTACCCACTAATGTCGTGCTGCAGTCGCTTGATGACGACGCCTGCGGGCCTGCTTTCTCACCCCGACCAGGCGCCGATACTGGCGTTCCTAACTCCTGCATCGTCTTACCGCTTGTGCCTGCCATAACGGCATGATCGCCGTTAATCCAAGGATTTTGCCAGACGGTCCTGTTACCCACCGTCACCACGTGGAGGTACCCTGGTTACAGGCACAAGCAATTCGTCATCCAAAAGAAAAAAAATATCGAATGCCCTGATCTGACAATTTGAAATCTGTTTACAGGGATTGTAAAGTGGTTTTACTAAGGCTACTGAAACTTAATACTTGATCCAGTTCAATGAAACTTTTTTCATACTCTGTAACCGCCGTTTTCCTCCTACAGCGCGTTACTCTTCGGACGCTCAGCGTGACGAGCAATCCCAAGGGCGCCAGCCACCTTAAGATGACCCTCAAAGTATCCCGAATTTATCCGGGACAATAGTTTATCGCTCGCGCGCTGAACCCAGACGAAATCGCCGGCTAGCTCTTTCCCAAGTCCTAAGGTAGAGGGGCGCGATTCTTCAGGCACAAGACGACAGCCGAAAACGACAACCTAAGGCCCGAAGGCCACTTGTCGACAGCTTCTCGCAAGAGGGGTAGAATTTACACGACAACAATTTCTATACGACGCACAGTACCGATACTCGGCCTACACAAAATTAGCTATACCACTCGACACTAATAATACACGGAAACGATGCCGTGAGGGGACAAAAAACTACAGAATAGACCCTCGATAACGAGGGAAACGCGCACGATAGCCGAACGGTACGATAGCTTCCGCGAGCCGGTCTTTCACGTCTAAATAGCCGATGTTCGATAGCCTCACGCGAGCCAGTCTTTCATGGCTAAATGCACGATAATCGATAGCCCCGCGCGAGCCGGTCTTTTACGGCTAAATATCACAGCACCGAACGACAGCTCGATAACCGACGCGACGTCACAACGTTCCCCTCACGGACACATGCGCTCAACACGATATTTCATCCTACTCTAACACGACTCTAACACGAAAGCTCGAACACAAAACGGCCCTGCAGCCCAGTACGTTATCGCAATACGCGATCATAAACATCCGACCAACAATAACGGCTAACAGCCCAAAACAAAACGCAAATCGTCCTTAAGACGCGCAATACCCAAAAGCCGACTTAACGACGACCCAAAACTCTAAATTAACTCTCAAAGATCTCGATTCTAATACGTTTTTCTCAGGGTCCCGCACACCCATTATTACTGTACTACAAAATATTTCCAGGGCGATATTTCCCTCACGTTAACACCGGCGGCGGGCGAATAGATCGTGATCCCGCTCGATCTTCCCTGCCTTGACTCTAATCCCTACCTTTTTCCAAAATGCGACGGCAGTGCCGTCGCCACTCCTAATCACCCAATGGAACTCGTCGGTTGTCCCCACCTCCAAAGAAAAAGCCGGGAGACACGGCGAGACGGCCGAGCTCCCGAGCGCCAAAAATCTCCCCTCAGCTCGCGCCCACGGCATACGACTTGCGCCTGTGGTACGGCTGACGCCCGCTCGCGCGCTGTTACGGCCTCCTCGCCATTGGCGGGGCCCCGCTCTTGTGCAACGCGCCAAATTCAAAGAACGCGCGAGCGCGATCATGCGACGTGGATTCCTTAAGTGCCATGGAACCTCAACGACAGCTGCTCAGAGATGTTTAAGATTTGGCCGAGACATCACTCCGACGACAGGCTCGGATCCCATGAGTCCCGACCCCGAAAGGCGAGGCAGAATCAACGCAACGACTTACAATGATCCTCCTCGACTCACGGTGGCGTCCACTCCAACCGTAAGCGGGGTTTCCCATACTCAAGGCACCCCTCCGACCTTGAGACACAAAAGTGGAGACTTCCGACAGCTTCCAATCCAACGATCTCCTGTGCTAAATTCTAAAAAATAAATTCTGCAACAAAAAATTACGCGACCAAGCAAAAACGAACACCCTATTACGACGATCAACATTAAGTTTCGCTATTCCCAGCCTCTCGAGTACCCATGTAACGGGCGATCGAAAAACGCCACGTTACAACTCATAACTGCGATTTTTCGCAATTTTTAAACCGTTTTTAGTAGTTTTTCGCAACTTACTTAAAGTTTTGAGGGTGCACGAGCCAACCGGACTTTAAATTCGGGTTCAGCGTATCAAAATACACAAAAAACGTACTTGATCTGGTTCAATAAAATTGTTGTCATACTCATAACTGCGATTTTTTGCAATTTTTAGGCATTTTTAGCGGTTTTTTGCAATTTACTCAAAATTTTGGTGGTGCATTAGCGAATCGGACTTCGGATTCGGATTCAGCGCATCAAAATACATAGTGACAGATGGGTCTGGTCAAAAGTACAGACCACTTTATTTTTGTGTGCCGGTGATTATTCATCGTACGAAAAAAAAAGTACAACATCAATTTTAGCTCTCCCCACCAAGCAGCCAGATCCAGCGAAAAGTCCAAAGAGAGAACGCCCGCCAATCAGTGCGTCGCGCCAGCCAAGAGAGGGGTAAGACGGGAAGACAGCAAGGCGCTGTTCCCCTTCCAGGCAGCCCGTACTATCGAAAAGCACAGCGACGGGGCCACGAACGAGAGAGGGCGCCAGCGTATAGCGGCCAGTCAATCACGACGGCAAGCCACAAACCCGCCACAATATTATTATTTCGAATCGACCTATTAAACCGACGGCTTTGAAACTTGTATAATAAATAATTAAAACGAATCGGTTGAAGCTCGTCAATAAATAAACTTGGGAATTTTACCCTAAACTTGGTCAACTGCGCTTTATTTCTGAGTCGAGCTCCGAATCCTGCCGGTACGTCATTGCACTATCGCACAAATTAATGTTAACGATATTCGCTACCGTTACAATATATATAGATATATAATGCTATATCTATATGAGTATATATAGTTCAAAAAGGAGCGAAATCAATCATAAAATACTTGTAAGAGGTAAAAAAAGGACGCCAAGTATTAAAAATCTTAAAAATCCAAATTGAAAAAATCTCAAAAGTTTTAAATTCCAAAATCCGAAAAAAAAATTTGAAATTGCAGCAAACAAACCAAATCGCACAAGCCAAGCAAAAAACTTGGTGTGTGTAAGTTATTAATTTCAAACCGAACCAAAAAAGTTGGCGTGCAGGGTAAGAACTAATACGCTCGGCGAGGAAAAACCGAGTGGACGCGCCTCTACCACCTAACAAAGCACTCAACAAACGAGAGAATAACAAAGAAAACAATTGAACGATTGCACTAGCAAGCAACCATAAGAATAAACAACAGAGGTAACAGCCGAGTAAACTAACGAGTAACTATGAAAAGAGTTCACTGAGAAAAAAACTTGTACAATGTTTATATTTAAATGAAGGAAAAATAATATTATCATTATTTCTGGAATAGTTGAGAATCTTTTATAGACCTTTATTCATGTCCAAACTTGATGAATAATAGTAGCATACTGATGGACTTAAAGTTCTGAACGTTCAGATGAACGAAAAGTTGACGAACTTATTCTTTTGAAGAACACATTCGGGACTTTCTCAATAATTGTGAAATAATTCTTGAAATAGCTTTAAATTTTTCTAATTATTATTAAACAACTATTCATAAGCTTTTCGAATTTTTCGTTGAATAAATACTTTTCGGATTTTTCGTTCAACCGCACGTTCGGAACTTCAAGTACATCATCACTGCACATCATTGTTGCAATAATTGCTGCTACTTCTTTTATCATAAATTTTTATCGGTGTAACATATGTAACGATATTTTATTTTTGTAACGAATTTTCTTCTATTTTCCTTCCCTAAGGAGGCATCCATCAATTACGTGATGCATTTGTAATGAATTTTAGACCCCCGTTCTTTTTCGTGATCATCCATGAGGTTTTAGTGAACCCCTTTCTTCCCTTGCCGTTATCACGTAATTTCTTTCACCAATGGCGATAGTGAAGACTATATATTCGAGAAATGAAAATTGGATGATTATGGATATTGCCTTTAGTATCGTGTCTGGATGATCAGAAATTTCATTTCAAGAACAAAATAATTTTCCATCCAATCTACAGGGTGTCAGGAATGAAAAGTGAGGGTAGATTCGTGACATAATATCGAGTAGAAAAGTCCTTCGCTATTTTTTTATATTTTGAACTCCTGAAATTGTTATGAATTTAATTAATTATTAACGTAATCCGGAGTAAAAAAGTCCTTTGCCATTTTTTGATATTCTTAACCCCTGAATTGTTATTAATTAAAGTAATTAAGAACAATTCAGGAGTTCAAAATATCGAAAAATGGCAAAGGATTTTTCTACTCGATATTACGTCACGAATCTACCCTCGCGGTATTGCTCTTCATTTCTGAGACACCCTGTATATAGGGTCTCACAAGAGTAATGGGACGGCCCAATATTTCCCCAGCTACGAAATTTTTCAAAAAAGTCAATGGTGACCTTAATTTTGACCTTGACGATTACGGTTACATTCGAAAATTTCATAATGATCATTACACATAATGCGTCAGAAACCCATGAGCAAACTATTTCAACAGTGAAATATACTCGTACTAATCATCTGTGTAACAGTAAAATATACTTGTACTAATAATCTGTGCTTTCACAAGGTAAGTGGGTATAATAATTTTCTATCTTGTCTCCTGGAATCCTCGCAGCACCTCCCGGGCTTATTTTTCTGCCCTGCATGCGAAGTTTTTTGGTTCGGTTTTGTCATTAATAACTTACGCACACCAAGTTTTTGACTTGGCTTCTGCGATTTGGTTTGTCTTTTGTAATTTCAAATTTGTGATTTTTCGGATTTTGAAATTAAAAAATTTTGAGATTTATTGAATTTTGATTTTTAAGATTTTTAATACTTGACGTCCTTTTCTACTTTTAGATACATCGTGATTGATGTATTTGTCGAAGGCGTGCGTGCGTGCATGCGTGCGTGTGAGCATGCGTGCGTGTGTGTGCGCGTGTGCGTGTGCATTTGGTGTATACCCATCTCGAAAAATTCAAACAGCTTTATCTCAAGGCCATGTTGTAGGAACAGATCAAAATTTTGAGTGTTTTCCCAACTTGAGTCCCACATGCTTTTCATTTGCTATAAATTTTGGAAAAATTCATTGAGGCGAAGAAATTTGATGCGTCTTTAAAATATCCACAAAAAGGCGTGGTTCATTTAGTTTCCGCGAATTTTGAGATGTTAGGCTGAGCAAAAAAATACTGATACAGGTTGCGGTACGTTTCAACGCCAACGTTTTAGCACCAGCCATTTCCGCGCCGGAACGATTCGGTGCCAAGTCGTTTCGGCACCGAAACGTTTCAGCACCGGGACGCTTCGGCGTGAAAGCATTTTGGTGTCGGGATATTTCGGCGCCGGAATGTTTCGGCGCCGCGACGTTTCAGCGCCAGGACGTTTTGGCGCCGTCCATGGGGTGCGTGCGTCCATGAGGTGCGTAAATTTGTGGGGTGCGTTTGGAGCATCGGGTGTTTTCCGTGCGTCCATGAGGTGCGTTTGTCCATAGGGTGCGTGCGTCTATGTGCTACATAGACTTGTGGAGCAGGTTTGGGGCATCAGATGTGGTGCGTCTGTTCATAGGGTACGTTCGTCCGTGCATCCATTGGATACGTAAATTTATGAGGTGGGCATGGGCATAGGGTATAATGCACGGACCCGTAGGGTGCATGCTCTATAAGATACGTGGGACCCGTCACCTGTAGATAAAGCAAGGGCGCAGTGAAAAAATAGCTTTCAGATATCGACCATTTCCAGACACTGAAATGTCCCAGCGCCAAAACAACTTTACGCCGAAACTTCTGGCTGCCATAACATCCAGAGGCTGAAACGTGCTGGCACCAAAACATTCCAGCGCTGAAACGTCCCGGTGATGATTCGTCCGAGGGCCAAAACGTTCCGGCACCGAAACTTCCCGGTGCCGAAACGTCCGGTACCGGAACGTCTTTCTCTCGCCAATATAGTGCCGTTAGATTTGTAAAGATGTCGGTATGGATGTCAGCGGAACACGCTGACAGAGTAGTAATATTCCATAAAATTTCGAATTTTTTGAACAAAGCACAAAGTTGCACTAGCTTGTGCATATAGCATAATCTCAGATTCAAAATTTGTATCTAAATGATTTGGTACATAAAGGCATACGCTATTCAATTGTGTGAAAATCCTTCGAGCTGTATGGTTTGATTTGATTTTGAAACATGGAAAAAACAGGCTTCATCGCTTCAGCTTCTGCAAATGTTGAGACATCAGGCTCAAATAGTGTAGATTAAATATGTTAGTGGACGAAAGAACTTGGTATTAAATTTCGCAAAACTCGATCAAGAGGTTTGAATTCCATGAATCTTTGCATTGTTCAGAAAAAAAGCAAAAAAGCAAACTTTGGCTAATATTGCGAAATCAGCCTAATAGAATGTACAACACTGACAGTATGGGTGATAAAGTTTTCTGTTATTGAATCTGGCGAAAATCGCTTATAGTATTCGGGTTTTTCTCTTACTTTAGTGCTTTTGCAAAAAGTGCGTGATTATTCTAGCTTACTTATATGTCATTAAAACAGGCTTAACAAATTTTTTATGGATAGTTTGATGAATGGTGTGATCACTTTATCGTACGTGGATTAGGCTATAGTGATTTATTGAGTGATTTAGAAGGGTTTGTTAATGAATAATAATTATGAGAAAACAATGTGCAAATTTGTATTTGCAAGCTTTTTACCTGCAAAGGCGATTGTAAATTGTCTTCCTATATCCGCATACTGACGAAGTATATGGATCTCTGGTTGCTGAGCCAAATATATCCAATCGTTCTTAATACATTGTAACATTTTCAACATCTGTAACTCTAATAGATTATGGAAATTCTTCACCGTTGAATAACTTTCAAGTTGTTATCACGATGTAAAGGACCTTGTCTGAATTGGCGACTTGGTTTGCCAATTTAAGGATGATCACGAAACTCATTATCAACAGTGGTGTACTCTCGATGATGATACCCGGATGGCTCCAATACTTCTTGAGGGTTATGATCTGACCATTGGACCCTCGACAAGTGTGATATTATATATCCCGAAAAAGTTGCCCAACAATATAAGGCGCGGGCAGTGTTGGACGAAAATTCAACTGTTTTACCTGAGGTATTACGTGCGAACTCGCGAGGAATATGTAAAAAACAAACATAAAGATGCTTCTACCTCGACTCTGATGTGGCCATTGACCTATGAAGCACAAGAGCAATTTATTGATTCTGTAGTAACGTTGTTCAAATATATCCTTCATTCTTATATGACAGTACGTGATACTCTGCGTGAAGTTTCCACGATTCCATTTTCGCTTCACCATCATACCTATAATTCGATCGAGCCACGGCGCAAAGTGCAATTACCTAGACATGTCTGCGAGTGGTGTTGATAGGTGAACTGACGTTTAAATTGCTCGTCAGAATTTCGTATGCGGGGAGAAAACTGTTTCCGTATTCTAGTCCTGAGGTAAGCCGTATCGATTTATTCCATGCCGCTGAAGTTTCCACTTTTCGTGCAGAACGTTTCCAATGATACCACTTGCGAACTCTCCATGCCAGTATTTCAAAGTCCTTCTTCATCTATGCTGACATTCACTGCTAGCCATATTTTTAAGCATCATCATTGAACGTTCTTTTAACGTTATCATACAATTTAGTATTACTGATACGAGAATCTACTTAAACTACAGACCAAAAAGATCAATAATGGGTAAGAGTATACGAGATGTATATTAAAAATGAATGTAATGGTACGTGATGTTTTTTGAAAAATGAAATTCCACATTAAGTACGAAGCACCGAAAAAGTAAAGTTAAAGTATTGATTTCTTAATTTCTAATGTCCACCGATGTCAGGATGTGTATCTACGAAGATGTTTATTCCTGTTCTGAAGGTTTTCATTGATGTGGTACACATTCTTTCGGCTTTCAATTTTTTATATAAACTAGCTGACCCGGTGAACTACGTATCACCTGCAATATATTTTATTACAACTATTGATCAGCGATTATCAGTCCGAATCAAGCCGTTTTTGAGTTCTAGCGGGACTAACGAACAGCAATTAATTTTTAAATACACTAGTGGGAAAAATTAAGGGATCAAAAAAATGTCCTAAATTTATAGTGGTTTTTAACAATGCTGTATCTCACAAGGAAAGTGTGCGAGGTGTCCCCCTTTGATTTCGACAAACTTTTGATATGTTGTAGTCCATCGAAAAATAAGAGACACATACTTTTTTTATCGGCGGTCACGAGGTTTTGAGGGGTAAAATTAACCTCTAAAGTTGGACATGTCAGGGGATCAGTGAGCTGTTTCACATGGAAAGACTGTACCGATCGGAATGAAACCAATTTCATGACATTGCACATGCTAAGTTATGAAAAATACGTGTTCACCTTTTTACGCAATCTTGTCTTAAGGGGGTAACCGTCCCGGGATAGTTTGAATTTTCATGTATAACGAAAAGTTATTGACCGATTTCGATGAAGTAAAAACCAAATTGAAGAGCAGCAAAGAATAAAGTAAACGTGTTTTTGGTTTAAAAAAAAAGCTTAAGAGGTTTTTCAGCTATAGGGGGTTGGTCAGCTGTTTCACATAGAAAGACTGTAGCGATCGGAATAAAACCAATTCCTTGACATTGCTCATGTCGAATAATGAAAAACCCATGTTCACCTTCCACTCAACTTTGTATTAAGGGAATAAACGACCCCGTGACAGTTATAATTTTCATGTATAACGAAAAGTTATTGACCGATTTTGATGAAATAAAAACCAAAATGAAGGGCAGCAAAAAATAAAGTTGTCGTGTTTTTGGATTTTTAAGAAAAAAAGCTTAACGGGTTAAACACCCCAAAAAGATGATACATATTATTTGTATGAAAACCTTTTTTTCTATCTCGACAACTATCTCACTACTTTTAAGCACTCATTTTTACGTCTATGACTATATTTCTACATGAAGATTAATTAATATTAGTACTTGAGAGATTAATTATTGTGACCGCCCTCATCTCACATGTAATACTCAATTTCGTTGCACTGTCGGTTATTGACTATGTTTAAATTTGCTTTTGTTTTAACCTCGCTGGATGTTTGCTCAAGGCGTATCAAGCCTGCAAGAGTATTAAATGGTATCCTCACGTCGCGCAAAAACAATAAACGTCATTTTATCGGGACGAATTTACGCATCAATCTCCAAAAAATGTTCAACGTTATGTTTACTTCGGCACCTTTCCAAATAAATATGATGTTGTTTTCGCTCGCTTGAAATAAAAAAAACTCTAAATCATCTATTTAAAAAAAGATTATTGAAAAAGAGTTCCAGTTCCGTTCCGTCTGTCGAGCTCTCATTATCAAGAGTCGCGATAGCGACTCGAGACAAGTACATTTCCCTACCCAACCTTACCGTCTCGAAGCTGAGCTGACTTTCTATACAGGAAGGAACTTGCTTATACACAGAAGTATATCTATATAAAAAAATATAGTTTCTTGATATTGAATTAAATATCAGGTTTAAAATTTTTTTTAAACATACGAATTGTTTGTTATTTTTTTCTCTTTCCATCGGTCCCCAAACGAAAGGTGTAGCTCTTAAAATGCGGACGATATCGAATTTAAACTTTTTTTTTTCTACAATTTCGACGATATTTCTTTCCACAATTTTTCGCACACGCTTTTCGCACAATTTGACTAACTTCAGGACATAGTGTCATCGACATTATTCATCCAAGTAACCACGGCCAATCACTCAGCATTTGTGAACGGAAAGACACGGAAACTCGGCCAGGGATTGGCTCGTGGTCAGTTCCCATGCTTTCCGCACACTTTTGACTAGCTTATAAAGGCTGCATCTGTCTTGGACGCTTTGAGCCGTTGGGCGCTGTGAGCGCTACGCATCGTCACGTATAACCTATAAATATCGATGCAATTGTCTTCTTGTGTAACTTTTTATTTACAAATTGCAGTGTTGGTTTTATTCATTTCTTTAGAAAACATGCATCACGTTAATATATATATATATATATATATATATATATATATATATATATATATATATTGTGACGAAAAGTCCCAATAAAAATAAAATAATATCGCGGCGGTCACGGAATCCGCCACGACACCTGAAAGAAAAGTGAAATACTGTATTATTTAGTTGATAAATTAAAATTAGAATTAATCTCGCGAAACTCGTCCTATTATCCTTGAAAAAATTCCCGAGTTACTGTTACTATTTCCCAACAAAATCCCTCCCAAAAATTCCCGAAAATATTTCATTATCACCACAGAAATCCACCGCCCTTCAAGAAGCGACCAACGAGCAGAAATCCTCGAATTATTGAGCAATCTGCAATTTTATTATCGAGAACTTCCAGAGGACATCGTGACCTTGCGCTCGAACTTTGACAGCGCGGAGCCGATCGACAGATAAGGAAGATCGATCCACCGAGACACAGCACTATTTAATACCCGAATTTTACGGAGATATCGAGACACACTATTACATTTTTCCGGGGTGACGTCCCGATCAAAACGGCGACTGAGCTTCGGGAAAACAAATCTGGAAATACGACATCGAGCAGCGTTGACAGCTGTAATCTCGAGCCACGAGAAACATCGAGAAAGAGAGAGAGAGAGAGAGAGAGAGAGAGAGAGAGAGAGAGAGAGAGAGAGAGAGAGTTGCCGGCGAGCGTGCAGCTTCGACTTCAAGGCGCGAGGCGGCAGCACCGAACGAGCACGACGAGACCCCTCCATTCCCTTCACCCCCCCTCACCTACAAGATAAACGAAGAAGACGAGCTTCGCCATGGATCGAGCATCGATCGAGATCACGGCCATCTTGGCCTCATTCCCTGACCGCGTGCGAGCGAAGCCACACGTGCTTTTTATTGCGAACCTAATTATTGCGTAGTAGAGAGCATAGAGAAGTAATTTTTAGGCGAAAAGAAAAGAGCACTTGTTCAATAGAAGACGAGATAGAGACGAGGAGAAAATTTGGAGAGAAAAAGAGTGAGTAGGGTGAATATTTCCCCGTGTAAATTGTATCGAGATTTTGCGGTGTCGTGGCGTAATAGATTCTTCCCCCCACCCCCTTTTTGCGAATGGACTGTTCCATTCTTTTGAGAATTTCCTTTCGTAGTTTCAAGTGACAAATTGTGTATCGCGGTAATTAATAAGAGGTCATAGCGTCGAAGGACCGTGTATTAGCCCTGAGTTAAGAGATTTAAGATTTGCGAAGCCCCCTTGCGATTTAACGTGCCTGCCTTTTCTTGTTCCCTTTCCTCCCCTCCCCTTATTGCCCCTATCGCGCGATTTCCTTTGTCGACTCGCGAGACGCGCGTATAGTCGCTGCGTCTCACGTTATTTTGCGCCGAGCAACCTTGAATTTATTTTTGTACTTTTTTTTCCTTTGCGTTGTACCGGTTGCTGGACCGACAAACCAGCTGGCGCCCGAAAATTTTTATTATCATTATTAATATTTCGATTTTTCTATTTTTGTCATCAAATAAATAATATTTATTTAATTCTTTTTTTTTGGTGTTTAATTATTTCTTTTGATAAAATTGAGAATTCCCTTACAATATATATATATATATCGCCGCCCTTGTTTCAGTTCATTTTAATTAATTATTAAAAAATACTTCAATTCTAACGGTGGTTTGACGACTCTCATCGTAAATAGAAACAGCGTTTATAAGCGCTGATAGAAATGATTCAATCAATCAATTAAAATTCAAAAAGAATATTTAAATTTCGTACCGAAAAATTTGGTGTAGCGATTTGTGCTGGTGGAATATAATAATTTTGAATTTTCTGTGATATATCGGAAACATTCATTTAGAATTTATTGTGATCTGTCAGAAAAATGTTATGTCATACAATTTAATATCATACTTAATATCATTAATGTCAATCTTCGTTCTTATAGTAAATATTTTGTCCGCTACGCACTGGTCAAAATTCTATCCAAGATGAGGTTTATAATATTTTTACTTATCGATGGAAGATTTTGTATCCAGAATCCCACTTTTGATGTTAGTTGAAAAAAAGTTGTGAACGTCAATATTAAAACTTTTTGTCCACTGCGCAATTAAGAATTTTGTTCGCTACGTAATAGACAAGAGCATTTTGTTCGCTGCGCAATGGACAATAGCATTTTGTTCACTGCCAAATGGAGAAAATACTATCCTTATTGAGGTTTATGATTTTCTCTCTCATCAATGGATGTTTTTGTTTCAAATATCACTTGTGTAGTCCATCGGACAAACAAATAATTATAATTACATAAAAATTATATATTCAAATGGAATAAATAACATAATATTTACGTACATCTTTGTAGATTCTTGCAGGTAATACCAAAATCTAGATAAAAAGCTGTTCGCAAAACGCCAAAGAAGAGAATATTTTTTTTGTTTTTTAATCCAATAAATGGTTAGCGAAAATTTAGATACGGATTAGAAATCATAACCTACTTAAAAAGCGGACTATCAGTTATGAGATGTATAATTCTTTATTATGCATGGTAATTTATGAAAAAACCATGAATCTCAGATTTCATAGCATTTTACTTGCTGCGCACTGGTAAAAATTCTATCTATAATTAGGTTTATGATTCTTTCTCTCACCGATGGATGATTTGGTGAGTAAAATATAATTTGTTAGTCTTTCAGACAAGCGAAATTATGTATGATATAAAAATAATATAATTACATGAAATTATAAATAATATCAATCAACAAATTATTAATCAACAAAATAATCAACAAAATAAAAAGTACTTGGCGAGTTCATTTTTAACGGGCGATTAGTTAAAACGGTTTTTTAGTGAACCGGTAAACACGAGAATGTCGCTATGTGCTCAGTGAAAAAACTCGCCAAGTACTTTTTATTTTTTTGATTATTTTTTTGATTGATAATTTATCTTTGTTGACAATTTTCACTTCATTTCACTATTTTTCAAATTTTTACCGTTAAGATTTTTTCGAATTGTTTTATTTCGATTCCGCCCCAAAAATCATGATTGCAAAGGTAACGTTACATTTGAAAACTACATGTGCTTGGCAATGCGTGTTGTGAGTTTCATGTAAATTTATTTCACAACTTTTTGTAAGAAGACTAAACTAGAGATACTTTCGAAAATTTACTTGTCTCCAATTTTTGTACACCATTTTTGGTGTTTTAACCGCAGTGAGTAAACCATATTAACCGCAGTGAGTAAAGTTGATAAAATGCATATCAATCCAATGAATGTAATAAGACTTTTACTCATCACCGTTCAAGCATTGGATCTTCCTAATTGTCCAGTTAACAACGATGAAGAAAATATAGAACAATTGTTTAAGGACGCTATAACCGAGTTTAATCATTTGGAAATAATTGTAGATACCACATTAGACTTTCAAGAACCATTCAAGGATATAGAAGTGGAAGATGTGGAGGACAATGACGAAAGGAGTTCTGGAGTAACTCGACTTGATCTTATGACTTGTTCCGACGATGAAGAAATCTTGAGCTATGATTACAAATACAGAGCCATTGAGTATTGGAGAAGTGATAAAACAAAACAAAATTTGAAAAAAAGACGGTCCGAAATAAATTCAAAAAAGAAAAATCAGTGCGCCAGTTGCGACGTTGGGCTCACCGAATAAGTCAAGGAGAAACCTGCATGGGGAAATGATCACGCATTTTTGAATATCCTAAGCGGAAATTAGATTCCGGCTGGGATCAGGACCACCTCAGGCTGGCCTTACAACAACATCCGGCTCTGATCAGGCTACATATCAGGCGTTTATCAGACTACATATCAGGCTAGATTTCAGGAGAATAACGCTATTACTGGACAGGCTGGGATCAGGCGCCTTATCTGGTCCTGATCGCGCACGGTTTCTAACCTGATCAGGTGCCTCATCCGGTCTTGACCGCTTATCTATTTTATTCAACGAGAATTTTATGTGTATCACGACTATAGTTAAGTGATATAGACGTGAAAATAATAAAAAATAATAAATCTAAAAAGAAGGCACACAAGAAATAGGTACAGTACGAGGAAGTCAGAAAAGGACTTTTCGTAATATGGCTTCTCGCGAAGTTTTATTCCTCGCAGTATAGAAGTAAACTTACATGCTCGCGGTCGCAGATATAGGAATACTATTCACCTAATCCGTATGGAAGCGAGCGTCCGCCGTACGGCGACGTCTCACGGCGCTTCAGAACTAATACTCCTGCTCCGTTCCAGATCAGGGAAAGATCACGCTAGCCACATTATTTGAATCAAAGATTTTTTTACCGGTCCTTGGCACCACCTGATCTGTCCCTGACATGGCTAATGTAAGGCTATCCTGATCAGGCAATCCTTACTGATGCCTGATCAGGTCCCAATTCGTTATCAGGGTAGCCAGATCAAATTTCTGCTCAGGATACCCTCAATAACCTAAAAAATACTATAGACTCTGGTCTAATTACTCACGATGTTGATATCGGAAGATGAGCTTTACGAGCACAACGATTGATTGAAAATAAGGATATTTGTTTTCGGGCTTTACACTTATAGATACAGAAATTCAAAAAAATTCATCGTATAAGTAGCAGGGAAATTAATAAATTCATTTCAAGAAGGGCCCTTGAATCAAAAGAAACATTGCGAAACGACGCAGATTAATTTAGTTCTGGAGTTCAATTAAAAATCAGTCAGGACGGCTTAAAAGATATTTATAATTTCGACCAAAGTGGATTCCAATCCTAACTAATATTATAAATGTGAAGGTTTGTATGTTTGGATGTTTGGGAGTTTGGGTTTGGGTTTGGGTTTAGATTTTTGGGGGTTCAGGTTTGTGCGGCTTGCGCGGCTCGGGTGCTACGTGCCCTCGCGTTGTGAAGCTCAGGAGAATTCAGCAAGCTATGCGTGTGGCAACTGAAACGCTCGAGCAGGCGGATCATCGATTTACTTTTCTTTTGTTTCTTTCCTCTGATTTTTTGTTTAGTGAAAAATTCAGACGTAGCAAAAAGAATTAGGTTCACTTTCTTGATTTAATTAAATTTATCAAATTGAAAGGGAATTTTGGCAATCTTAGAATGGATCATCGACGCCAACAACGCGCACATTATATAGAATCCTGGCGAGCTGCTGAAATGATCTTGGAATAATCTAGATTTATTAAGATAAATGAAATTCATCAAATTAACCTAGAATCGTGGCAATCTTGGAACGGATTATCGACGCTTACAACGCGCTCATTATATAGCATCCCAGCGAGCTGCTGAGATGATCTTGGAACAATCTGGGTTTATTAACATAAATGAATAAATAAATTTGCACTTCTTTTTTGTTGATTTTACCTCAATTACAATGCACATTTTCTTGATTTCAAACCACGCCGGGAAAACAAAAATCTGACTTGTCACAAAATTTATTCAGAGCTATAAAGATAGCCAAAAATTAAGAGACTTCTCTTTAAGCGGAGCTGAGAATGGAAAATCTGGATTCATTAAGATAAATAAATTCATTCAGAGCTATGAAGATTGCCAGAAATCAAGAGACTTCTCTTCAAGCAGAGCTGAGTAGAAATGAGCTAGCTATGCCTCAAGCAACTTTTGGAGCAGCAGAAGCACCGGAACAGGTGGATCATGGACGGCGACAATACACTCATTATATCGCATCACGGCGAGCTGCTGAGACGTCGGAACAATCACAGGGGCGGCGCGAAAAACAACTTCAGTGGCAAGTCAGATTGAGAGCTGCAGAAACGCCGAAGCAAGCAGATCATAGACGCCAACAACTTGCTCATTATATCGAATCGCGGTGAGCTGCTGAGATGCCGAAACAATCACAGGCATGGCGCGAGAAACAACTTCAGTGGCAAGCCAGATTGAGAGCTGCAAAATCGCCGGAGCAGGCGGATCATCGATGCCAATAATGCGCTCATTACATAGCATCACAGCGAGCTGCTGCGATGCCGAAAAAAACACAGGCGCGGCGCGAGAAATAACTTCAGTGGCAAGCCAGATTGAGAGCTGCAGAAGCGCCCGAGCAGGCTGATCATCGACGCCAACAACACGCTAATTATATACCGTCCCAGCGGGTTGTTCAGATGCTGGAAGAATCACAGGCGCGGCGCGAAGAACAACTCCAGCGGCAAGCTAGCTTGAGGGCTGTAGAAACGCCAGAGCAGGCGGATCATTGACGACTGCAATTTGCGGAATATCTGGCATCCCAGAGAGCTGCTGAGACTATGGAGGAAGCAGAAGCTCGAATACGGACTGTTGCTGAAAGGCTGGCGCAGCGGCGGTGAACATTCAATCGAAACACTTGGAGTGTTTTCGAATGAGCTGCATTGGAGTACGATGCGAGTCTTGACTACGGCAGCAACAGGCTCTTAAAAATAGAGAGAATGAATGAAACGTGTAGATTTTGGGATGCACAGAAATGGAAAGAAGAGGCGGCAAAGATGTGTTGTTCGGGCGGAAAAGGCGTAATTCTACGGTTGGAGGAGCCAGCGAAACCATTGAAAGAATTATTTTCATGCAGCACAGACGAATCGCGGCATTTTTTGGATAATATCCGAAAATACAATGGTTGCTTCCACATGCCATCTTTCGGGGCGGATAGAGTTATTTCCATACCTGGTTTTTTCCATCATTCACTGTACAAGGGCAGGTTTATTATAGAATTGAGTCTCTACTTCCCGCGTCAAATGGGCTGCCACAGTTTTTACAAATTTATTTTTTAGGCAATGAGGTGCAAGTCAAGCGACGTTATCAAATTGTTCAAGGCATTCAGAGACAAATAGTTCATAAAGTACAAAGAGTTCTTAACAGTAACAATATTTTGGTACGCGAGTTCAAAACGGCACTGGCAAACATGCCAAATGAAAACTTCAAAGTGGTGATTAACCCTGACCGCGTGCCACGCGGGCAATACAAGCGGTGCTATAGCGCACCCACCACCAACGAGATGGCAGCCGTGGTGGTCGGCTTGAAACACACTACCGGCAGGGACAATGTACTGCATGCACGCGATGGACACCTCTGTCGCATTGCTGATACGCAAGGTTTTACGACGCTCTCCAGTACCCGACCATTTTTTGGAAAGGCCAGAAAGGGCATCATTTTGAAATACCATAAATGAACCCGGGGACTAGGCATCCAGTGCCTAACAAAAAAGTTTCCTGCATGGACTTTCATGCTTACCATCTCACGGTGCGTAACAATAACTTTAATCCTCTGCTGCGCTGTGAGCAACTTCTGCACCAGTTCTTAGTTGATATGTATGTCAAAATAGAAAGTGAGTGCTTGAGATACATCTCTTTGAATCAAAGGAAGTTACGAGCAGAAAATTATATTCACTTACAAGACGCTGTATGAAATGACGCGCAAGTTAACGCCAGTGATGTAGGACAAATGGTTATACTCCCCTCCTCTGTCGTGAACAGCCCAAGATACCTCCATGAATACACGCAAGATGCATTCGCATACGTTCGAAACTGTAGCCGCCCCGATCTGTTCATCATGTTGACGTGCAATACGGCATGGGCAGAGATTAACGTCGAACTTGTGCCTGGCCAAAAAGCCATTGACAGACATGACCTCATTGTTAGCGTTTTTGAAATCAAAGTACAGAAGTTAGTAGTTCTGCTCACGAAAGGTCGAGTATTTGGCACGATGCAATGCTTCATGTACTTCATAGAGTGGCAAAAGTGAGGCTTGTCCCAGGTACATCTTTCATTGTGGATAAAAGAAAAATTACGTCCCAGTCCAATCGACGACATAATTAGTGCGAAAATCCCTGATGCCGGAATAGACAAAAAACTACACGACATCGTTGTCAAAAATGTGATCCATGATCCATGCAGTGCACTCAATATATCATTTCCGTGCATAAAAGATGGAAAGTGTACCAAAAAGTACCCCCGGGCATTATTGAAAGACACGCAGACAAGTGAAAATGGATATCCATCGTACCGGCGAAGAGCACCTCACGATGGAGGACGCACAGCTCCTATTAAAATTCGCGGTAGTCAGAAAGACATCATGGTGGATAACAGTTGGGTCGTGCCCTATTCTCCGCTTCTTACAAAAATCTTCAATGCCCATATTAATGTAGAGTTCTGTAGTTCAGTGCAGGCCATAAAATATATATGCAAGTACATAAGCAAAGGGAGCGATCAAGTAGCTTTCAATATAAGGCAAGATTGCGTTGTCAATATGGACCCTATTGATGAAGTGCAAACATTTAGATCGGGCCGATACGTGAGCAACGATGAAGCAGCGTGGCGAATTTTTGGCTTACCACTTCACGAAAGACACCCCACTGTCACCCACCTAGCGGTGCACCTGCCCAATGGCCAACGCGTTTACTTCACGGAGCATAATTTCCACGATAGATCGACGACACTTTTGTCAATTAAAAGGAGCCATGTTTGCTTCCCGAGCAATGACACGTTTGTGATTTAATTATACAGCGCGTAAATAGTTGTCATGGGGGACTCTTATTCCTTGACGCACCGGGAAGTACTGGCAAGACATTTGTGTTAAGCCTATTGCTGGCTCGAATTCGAAAGGACCGGAACATAGCCTCGGCTGTGGCATACTCGGGAATCGCTGCAACGTTGCTTAACAGTGGACGGACTGCACATTCTACTTTAAAATTGCCACTCAATCTTGCGAGCGAAGAAGTCTCTACATGCAGCATCAGAAAAGTAGCAACCGCGGCGCTCTCTTTCGACAGTGCAAGTTAACGAGTGCACTATGTCGCACAAGCGCGCAGTAGAGGCGTTAAACCGCAGCCTGCAAGAAATTCGTGGCAACCATGCTTTGATGAGAGCTGTCGTAGTATTACTCGCTGGTGATTTCAGGCAGACACTGCCCGTCATTGTGAGGGGTACAGCGGTGGATGAGATGAATGCGTGTCTGAAGATATTGCCACTGTGCCAAGGTTAAAAAGTTTTACCTTACGTGCAATCTGTGTGTTCAACTTTTCAATGATTTGGAATCAGGTGCTTATGCATCTAAGCTAGAAGCAGACATTGGTGGTAAAATTGAAATTACCGACGATTTTTGTCATCAAGTAACGACAAAAGATAAACATATTTCCCACATTTTTCCGAACTTACAAAACAATATAAGCAACGAAGAGCGGTTATGCGAAAAAGCAATACAATCGCTAAACAAGTACGCTTCGCGTACTCGTTGGGGGGCTCCGCCCCCCAAACCCCCCTTAACGTTTTGTTGGGGGGCTTTAATTGCGCTCCATATTCTTGACCATTATCTTAATTTATTCGGTATGTAAGTACTATATTGTTTTTATGTTATTGAACATTGTTTTTGATAATATTGAGTCACATTTTTCATTCTCAATCGGGGCAATGATTCATAAAGTTAATGACCGAATTTTAAGAATTATATTAGTAGGCACTCACAATTTCATAATATAATGATCATATAATTTGTTTTTGTGATATATTTTGAGGTTGGTTGACATGTCCCTCAGGGACGTTTTAATAGGCACTCACACCGTTATTTAAATTCTTTGATTCATTGTGAACATCGAGTTGTCGTATAAATTCTATTAATTATAATTAAAAAGACAGATTTGAATATAATCAATATGATATAAAAGTATCTAGACAATCATATCATTTAAATGTTTTGATAGATTATATTCACAGAATTGTTACAATATTGGGCAGTAATAAAGAATATTAGTGACATTTAAGATGGGCATATTTATCATAACACTTCAATCATTTAATGATTATTAGTCCATTTATAATAAGTAAAAAAAGCTTTCGGTTATAAATCAATGCTCAGATTCTGTTTTTTCACGTTTGAAACGCGTGGGTGATCGCCATATTGCCAATGGAGCGCAAGCACATGAAAGAACCATGTACTTTTTATAAGAGCGAAATATGGGTTTCGAATTTGGCGCGCTCAGGTCGTGTTTAGTTCCTCTTTTCTCTGTACGTGGCATAGCGGCGTCGTGACGTACGTGGCGACGTCGCGTGAATGCTTTACGTGAAAGCGGTGAGAGTGATATGTGAATGTGCTTGTTTACAGTCATATAGAAATTCTGTCAGTGAGAAAAATAGTCTTTTTTTTGTTAAAAATATTGTTTTTGTGCAAAAGTTATTCACTTAGCAGTGTCTAATTGGATTGAAACTTCATGGGACATTTGTTCATAATCATATACAGAAATTCTGTAAGTTAGAAAAAATCGTTCATGAACTTCGGAGATCCAAGTGCGAATGAACAGAAATTGCTTTTTTTCGTTAAAAATTGTGTTTTCTTTGCAAAAATTGTAAACTTAATGGTCTCTGATCGGATTAATACTTCATGGGACATTTGTTTACAATCATATACAGACATCGTGTGAGTTAGAGAAAAATTCGTCCGTGAACTTCGGAGATCCATGTGCATTCGCACAGAAATAGCTGTTTTTTCGTTAAAAATTGTGTTTTCTTTGCAAAAATTGTAAACTCAATGGCCTCTGATCGGATTAATACTTCGTGGGACATTTGTTTACAATCATATACAGTCATCGTGTGAGTTAGAGAAAAATTCGTCCGTGAACTTCGGAGATCCAAGTGCATACAGATAGAAATAGCATTTTTTGGTTAAAATGGTGTTTTTTGCCAAAATTGCAACCTTAATGGTGTCTGATTGGATTCATACTTCGTCAGACATTTGTTTACAATCACATACACACATACACAACTACCCTCCAAAGGAAATTTAATTCCGTACACCGGTTTCTGAGATCTGGGTCTGGACGGACATCCGACACAGATTTCGAGGTGATTGCAATAGGCACTTCCTGTCATGAATGAGTGAGCGCCGAAAAATATGTTTTAACGGTAGCAATTATCGTTATCATTAATTTATGCGGTAGTGCGCTGACGTACCGACAGGATTCGGAGCTCGATTCGGGAATAAAGCACGATAGGCCAAGTTTAGGGTGAAATTCCCAATTTTTTTAATTTTCAGGCTCCAAATGATTTGTGATTGTCGTTGATTTGTATGGTAACCATTGCGAAGCTGGACGTTTATTTAATAATAATAATAATAATAATAATAATAATAATAATAATAATAGTATTTAAAAATAACAATTTGGTGGCGGGTTCGAGGCTCGCTGCTGTGGTTGGCATGCCGCTGCCCACTGGCGCTATCTCTTGTTCGTGTCAAGCGCGCCACGCTCTCGGTTGCGTTTGGCCACCCGGTGGGGGGAGAGCTCTCGTTGTCATCTCGTTTTGTCGTTTACTTCTTCGTCTTGCCACTCCGGGATCGTGGTGCTGGTTGGTTCGTCTCGGCTCCGATTGTACACGACTTCAGCGAGTTATTGATCTTGATCGATCGTATGCTCGATGCGTGGCAAGATGGCGGTTGCCTGTGGCGCGGTGACGGCGCACTATGGGCAGAATCACAGAAAAATCGGCAAAACCCAAAAATTGAGTGTTCTCATTTCGTATTTCTATGTATGTCATTTCAAAGACCAGGTATTTGTACGCCCTATTGTAAAAGGACCGGTCCCTACCCTTCGCGGTACTCGACTTACGACAGTCTGAACTCGACCGTTCGAGAGTGAAGAATGTAGCGATTGTGTACGCTGAAATTTTCGATTCGCGCAAAGTGAAATATATTTTGTTCTACGCTACCGATTTCAAATCGGTAAAATGGGAGATAATCTTGAAGGTATGTAGAATATTATCATGTCAAATAGTTTTTTGAAATTTGAAATATTGTATGTATAAAAGAGTGTTCGATGTATGCATTTTAAGCAAGCTTGTAAATTTATTTTTCCAAAAGAAGTATAAAAATAGTTGTGATCCCAGGAGATCCCAGACTTTTGAACATTGTAGCCTATTGATAATGTTATTAAGATTAGAATTTATACAAAAAATTCTGCAGATTGTTGCATATCTGGCTTTGGGAACCGGAATTCTCATGTCGCGCAACGCTTGGCTTCTTTGTTCAGGCTGGGCGCATAGTCCCCAGCAGGTAAACGTATACCTGCTGGGGACAATAGCCGGTCCTTGTGGAATATAAAATAATTTTCTACCCAGTGATCTATTCGTAAAGAGTCATGATTCATGTAACGGGTGTTCAAAATGTTACAATAATTTATTCTATCATTTACAATTAGATTAAAATTTTTCCCATGAACACTTTCATTTTTAGTAAATGTTTATCATACTTGTTTTATTCTAGGTTCACGTGCCATGGATTACACGTGCACTTATCAGGATATTTTTGGAATGATTAAGGAGAAATTTAAATTGTGCCTGGATGAGCAACTTCAGATTTTTGAGGAAAAAATTACTCTTGAGTCATCCGAATCTTTCACGATTGACAACAATGAAAAGGATTCATTAAAAAAATTACTTTGTAATATCAAAAGTAGATGGCTCGAAGTGCACAGAAGCCACGATGCATTTTTTAAAAAAAATGAAAAATGGTTGCAAACTTCAATAACTATTTTGGTAATTAATTTTATTGATGTTTCGAAAACTCGAGTTATGGGTCAAGATGTATAGTATAACGCTCGCGCTATTTTTTTCAGAATTGTACGAAACCAATTGGAGAGCCATCAACTTCAGGTGTATCTGGGCGACCTCGAAAATTGAGTTTCGAAGAGTCGAGTGAACGTACCAAGAAAAGAAGGGCTTTAGAAGTCAGTGAAAAGCATTGCGTGGAGGAATTAAGTTTGGCCACCAGGATGAGACTCAGTTCTGCAGGATTAAACGATGCTGCCACTATTTTAAAAAACATCACAACAAAATCTCCCTCAAGAGCTGCGAGATACCGAACAGCATATGAATCGTCGATAGATCCACGGCTAGTTGAGATGTCTGGAGATGAAGCACTGATAGATTTTGTAAATGCAAAACTAACAAAACAGCAATACATAGACATCAGGCGATCTTTGAGAAATAAAAAAGTTGCTATTTATCCATCGTACGCAAAAGTCGTTGCTGCTAAAAACCGTTGTTACCCTTCAGATATAACGGTAACTGAGACTTTAGCCGAAGTGAAATTACAGTCTTTGATTGATCACACTTGCGACAGAATTCTAAAGTTGCAAACTGACGTGATTAACTCTTTGCGCCCTGAAGAATCGAAGAATTTAAGACTAATTTGTAAATGGGGTTGTGATGGAAGCTCTGGGCACAGTGAATACAAACAAAAGTTTACGAATGCTGAGAGTTCTGATGCGAGTATATTTTTAACGTCTTTAGCTCCATTGGAAATTTTAGGATCGGATATCTCAAAAAAAGAATTCGTCCTTTGGAAAAATCCCAGGCCCTCATCTCCACGGTATTGTCGCCCTAGTAGAATTCAATTTTTAAAAGAAACTGTGTCGTCAACGATTCAGGAACGGCAACACGTTGATAATCAGATCGAGTCTCTCACCCCTTTTACGACATTTATTGACGGGAAGGAAATTACTGTTAAATACGAGCTGTATTTCACTATGATTGACGGCAAAGTTTGCAACTCCGTGACAAATACAAAATCCGCAATGCGTTGCTATATATGCAATCTCACATCATCGCAATTTAATGACATAGAGCTGATGAAAACTGTAGACGTTGACAGAACTCGACTCGAACTTGGATTATCAACGTTGCATGCGTGGATCCGTTTTTTTGAGTGCTTCTTGCACATCGGCTATAAAATCGGTGTTCACAAGTGGCAAACTCGAAAAGATGATGAAAAAAAAGTAGTTGCTGAGCGAAAACGAGTTATTCAAGCCGCATTCAAGAAAGAGTTGCATCTTGATGTTGATAAACCGAAACAAGGGTTTGGTAGCAGTAACGACGGAAAGACTGCGCGACGTTTTTTCGAAAATACTCAAATTTCATCAAGAATTTTGGGTTTGGACGAGAATATTATGAAAAGATTCCACATAATATTGCAAGTTCTTTTAAGTGGCTTTGCCGTAAATGTAACTGCTTTCAAACAATATAGTCTTGAAACCGCCGAAATGTTCGTAACTTTGTATTCTTGGTACTGCATGCCAACTACGGTTCACAAAGTTTTGATTCACGGTCCTTTGATAATTGAATGGTCCCCGCTTCCTATCGGGCAAATGTCAGAAGACGCACAGGAAGCCCGTAACAAGGATATTAAAAAATATCGCGAGTGTTTTGCTCGAAAACACTCGAGAACAGCGACCATGCAAGACGTTTTCAATCGACTCCTCTTAACTTCAGATCCGTACATATCGAGCATGGGCAAGCAGTATCCGAAAAAAGCAAAAAGTTTATCACCAGAAGCATTGCAACTTTTGCTCTGTACCGATAGTTCTCGCGATAAGTATGGTTTAGGTGAATTAATGGAATACGCGAGTGACGAATCAGAATCCACCAATTCCTCTGACGACGGCGATCGCGATTCCGACGCTGACGATTATGATTAATATTGAAATCAGGAATAATTATTAATAATTAATATTATTATTATTATTAATTATTAATTATTCTATGTAACGCACGTATTACTTTCGGTAAAATTTAATTCGTTAAGTGTCGATTGCTGTTTCAAATGTATTTAGCAATAAAATTCGTTAAAAATGATTTATAACTAATTTTCCGAAATTATTTGAAAACTTTCCCTCACTTCCAGACAATCGTTTTGTTTTCCCCAAATCTCATTCAAAATTTATAAAAAACAACCTTCAAAACACAAAAATTGATTTCTGATAGCAAAGTTGCTTATGAGTAAGATAAAAATATATTTTCGGTTCGCCATTTTGTTTTTTTTCGAAATTTCGATTCAGGAATTTCAATAAGTGACTTTTAAACCGCAAATTTACCGATCCCTACACAAATCGGATGCTTTTTAGTAATGCAGATAGTCACTTCCGGTCCGCCATTTTGTTTTTTCGAAATGTTGATTAGAGATTTTCAATAAGTGACTTTTAAACCGCAAATTTACCGACCCCTACTCAAATCGGATTCTTTTTAGTAACGCAGATAGTCACTTCCGGTCCGCCATTTTGTTTTTTCGAAATTTTGATTCAAGATTTTCAATAAGTGACTTTTAAACCGCAAATTTACCGATCCCTACTCAAATCGGATGCTTTTTAGTAACGCAGATAGTCACTTCTGGTCTGCCATTTTGTTTTTTCAAAATTTGGATTTGAGATTTTTAATCAGTGACTTTTAAACCGCTAATTTACCGATCCCTACTCAAATCGGATTCTTTTTAGTAACGCAGATAGTCACTTCCGGTCCGCCATTTTGTTTTTTCGAAATTTTTAGTCCAGATTTGAAATCAGCGAGGTTAAAAACTTAAGAATCTCCATTGCATTTTTGAGAACGCACATCGGCCTAGTTTTGCCGTTTTTTCTGTGAATCTACCCACAGTGCGGCGTGTCCTTTCGTGTCGTCGCCGTTTCGTGTGTTTCTGCGTTGTTTCGTAAGTGTTTCTTGTGTGCTCGTCATGTGTAATCGTTTTCCGTGTTTCGTGGGGTTGGTCTGTGATCGTGTGCTTGCTCGATGGTGCGGCGCCTCCGTTTGTCGTCGTACCTTGTTCTCAGTGCCGTCACGTGGCATCGACTAACGTGTGTGTATCTAGTGACGTGTCCTCTATCTCCTTCTCTCTCTCTTTCTCTCTCTCCTCGTTTTCCGGTGCACCTGAGCTGCCACCCGTCGTCCCCTAGCGGATTGGGTGACGATGTTTTCACCCTGAAAAACCACTGAATCACGGTGATTTTTTACGGTGACAAAGTGCCCACAAAATCACCGAGATCTTGGTGATTTTAAGGTGATTCCAAAGTGATTCCACGGTGATCGTCACGATGATTTTGTGACGGTGACAATCACCGTGAGAATCACCGTGGAATCACCTTAAAATCACCAACATCTCGGTGATTTTGTGGGCACTTTGTCACCGTAAAAAATCACCGTGATTCAGTGGTGACTTCATCCACTAGGGTCTGCACGCGTTGCTCGGGCCGCTTTCTTTTTCCTTTCTCTTAACAGCTCAACTGTTGGCTTTACCTTCTTACTTTTAGCCAGAAGGTATCGCTCTTAGTCTTGCTCGTTCTCGAGTGCCTTTCCTCGGTTTTGGTCGACCTTTTTATACCCGTTTTCCTTGGAAACGCCTGTTCCTGATTGGTGGTTATGTCTTCTTCGTTGTGTCTGTTTTTCGTGTGTATTTCATCGATTTTGATCCTTTCGATTCGCCGTTACAGGTCACCGTGTCACCATCACGTTCGGATTGGTGCTTCGTGTCGGCATCTCTGGGGTTCATTTTTCATTGGTCCTCGTGGATCGCGTGATTTCGCACGTCGCATAGGGCCGCACTCTTTGCTTTGGCGCCCTTAGCAGCCAGGGCCGTCTCAATGTCTTAAAATTGTTTTAATGACTTTAAACTTTTCGAGTTGTTAAAATGGATAACAATGAAAGTATATAGTGAAAATAAACAAAATTCTTCCACGCGTTTTTAAACAACGGAACAAAAAGTGAAAAAAATTGTTTTTCCTTAGTTTCAAAACTTTTAAAGAACTTTAGGGACTTTAAACTTTGCGGGACACTTCTTTATGACTGTACAAAGAAAACCTATTAATCAGAAAAATATTGGTCCACGGTTGCTGAGATTCAGCTCTGGACGGACACAAGAGTGTCTTTTTTGCTCAAAAAAGGCTATTTTTTTGAGAAATTCCAGACTTAATGATCTCTGAATGGATTAAAACAAAAAAGGTCTTGAGATTATGGTGAAACAAAAATGTGCTATCAATTTGAACCAGATCCGTCCATCGGTTCCTGAGTTATGAGTGCTGACGGACGTCCGAGGAGACGAAAAATCCAAAAATTTTTGTATTGGTATAATATGCCAAGATATATTAGTGATAAGTTTGTGGTGTTATTATTATAGAAAATTGATGTTTGGAAGACGATTTTAATAGGCACTTCCTATAGAAGAGTGAGTGCCTAAAAATTAGTTAGTCAGTAATATTAACAAAAAAATATTGGGAGGCTTAGTCGGCGAATCAAAAATGTACACATCGATAGACACAGTGATGAGCAGTGATGACAGTACAGCTTACCCTGTAGAATTTCTTAACACCTTGGAATTAACAGACGTGCCTTCCCATAAACTGGAGTTAAGGGTCAGCGCCCCAATTCTGTTAATGCGCAACCTTGAGGCACCGAAATTGTGCAATTGCACCAGAACACGTATCACAGAGTTTGGGCGGAATATCATAAAGGCCACTATTTTTACCGCAGCGGCTAAAGGAGAGAGCGTGTTGATTCCTTGAATCCCAATTATCCCAAATAATTTGCCAGTTCAATTCAAGAGGCTGCAATTTCCTTTGGAGGTGGCATTCACAATGACCATTAATAAATCTCAGGGCCAAACGTTGAAAGTAGCAGGAATTCATTGAGGTACTCCTTGCTTTTCACATGGTCAGCTTATGTCGGTTGCTCAAGAGTATCGAGTCCCCAAAACTTACATATACTGGCTGAAAGTAATAAATCATATAATATCGTCTACAGAAGTATATTGACTTAATGTGAGTGCACGAACCCAAACCCAAACCTGACGACGCGCGGGCGCGTAGCGCCCGAGCCGCACGAACCGCTAGTATATAATTATATGTGATTATACACTCAGTCAAAAAATTAAAGGAACAGCAACATTTTCGAAACTCGGGTCGTAGAAATTTAAAAATGAAACGGTTTGTGAAGCTTGAATCTTCTAGTTCTAGAATTTTAAGTCAAAACAATTTTGTGGGGATCGCCCTCGACGCAGTCGCAAGAAAAATCACGAAAAAAATGTTCTCGAAATTTTTGCTTTTTTCAAAACAGTCGATAGGCTCCAAAAAGTAATTTCCGAGCTTAACCAATTTGTGGATCGTTCAGCTGGATTCTTTAGCTTCAATTTGCTATTTTTATTTTCGTTCTACGATCATTTCTTGCTGAGATATCGACGATTGAACAAAAATTCGTCTTTTTTTTTAAATCTTCGATATCTCCGGAACTAATGATCGTACAGCGAGTATAAGTGCCTGTTACTGTCATAATCGAAAAAAATTTGTTTCCATGCCTAATTTTGACTTGAAAAAGTCCAAGAAATAGCTCTTTTTCTTGTTTTAGAAAATCTACTACAACTTTGCAGATATTGCGAAAAGCACCAATGTTTTAAGGTTCTTTTTTAGCTCAATACATACCTGAAAAATATGCCAATTTTCGAAACAATCGGTCGAGCCTTTTTTTGTGACCGAGTCATCAAACTTTTAAAAAAATTGAAGGAACACTTTTATTGATCCGTAAAGACCAATTAATCGTGTTTAAAATTAAAAAAAAAACGTTACTATTTTTTTTCTCTCGAATTCGCATTCAATGAGCGTGAAAGATAAAAAAAAAATCCGACAAAAAATTTCGAAAAAAAACTTTTTTTCAAAATGTTCGAATTTTTTTTTTTTATTTGAAAAAAAATGTATTCACATTTTCTTCGCAAATTTGCATTAAATGTTTGATACATTTCGGAAAAAATATGTTAAATGCTCAATTTTGACTTGGAAAAATCCAAAAAAGGGTTTTTTCTTGTTTTGGAAAGTCTATCACGACTTCATTAATGTTGCGAAAGGTACCAATATTTGCAGGTTCTTTTTGAGCTTAATGCAAACCTAAAAACCCTGCAAATTTTTGAAACGATCGGTCAAGCTGTTTTTTTTGCCCGGATCGTCAAACTTTTAGAAAACTTAAGGGGGTCGAGTCAGCGTGAAATCAAATACGTTCTATCAAGCAAAATTTTCATACGCAAGTCCATGTACCCACACTTTTTTGCACTCGAACGAATGTACGTATACATACTACGCATGTATATAGTACATACGTATAGGTTGTATGGGGCATTCCATAGCAAATGTACCACTCTCTGATCCGGACTGTCTCGGATTTGGTTCATAATTTATTTCATGATTATATTTGAGTTGCTAGGTACCTCTGATTTTTTTCAGATTTTTTTCTACAGTTTTTATTTTTGTTTTATTTTTTTTCAAAACGAAATTTTTTTTTTTTTATTCGAAAGAAAAATCTAAAAAAATTTATATTTTGTATATACATTTCTAAACAATTACACAGAATGAGCACATTTTATTTTTTAATATTTTCGTTGAAAAAATTGTCGAAAACAAAAAAAAAATTGCTCACGCTGAACGATGACGTAGAAATTGTTATACAAATAATCGGATCCCTAAACATTTTGTTATGCCCATATCATGCGAAATTCGTATAGTGTCCAAAATACAAAAATAAAACTAAGCTTTGAGGTGTCGAATTTGAACGAAAATGACGTGGCCTTTTAGCTTTATGCACAATTATGCTCATGCAAAAATTTTTGCATAAGTTATATATTTGTGCGTGGTGAATTAAATATTCCTTTGTAAAATACATAGGAAATATAGCAAATATTTATTGAAATGAATTTGAATTGCGGGCGCTTGCAGTGCAGAACTTATTTGTATGTAAGTAATGAAAATGCCCAAACAAGATAATTGGTCGATTGGAGGATGATGTACCATTCCGGATACCGAGTAAAAAGACTGTAACATCCAAAAGAATCCAAGAGAATGCTTTGAAAAAAGAAAATCTTAAAGAACGTTTTTTCCGGGATTTTTTTTCCTAGTTGTTATGTTCACAGCGTTCCATACGTCTCGGTATAATATCAACCGGAACGCTGATGGAATGCATCGTATGCGTATTGTGTATGTGTTGTGACTGCCACTTTTCGTACTCGGTGAAAAGCCGACTCTTTGAGTCAGAAAACAGCTCACCAGATCGCTCAAGGATTTGGCGCCAGCTCTCGCAATGAGTTACGATAGCAAATTTATATTCCCTTGAATTTTCTCGTGAGTTCTTAATCTGCCGGCTAGCTGCCTCTGAAAATGATAGAGGGGCGCGATTAGGCATCGTTGGAAATTCTACAATAAATACTCTATTAAAACGACCCCTAAAGCACATAACATTGCTGCAATGTTGCAGCAATGTTGTCATATTGCACGTGCAATGATATATTGCAGATATGTTGTGGCAACATTACTACGTAACATTGCACTGAAACCTCTCAGCAATGTTTCGGGATTGTTCTTAAGCAATATACCTGCAATATTTTATTGAAACGTTGCGAGTAAATTGCAGCAATATTGGTGAGATCCAACTTCAAATTTTACAACTACACGAGCGTAATAAATATGGAAAAGATCAACTGAAAAAGATCTATTCATTTATTCCTGATAAAATATCAATAACGATTGATTTCGAGTCATTTTCTTTTTCTTTTTTCATATTTGTTTTCAAAATTTTGTTGTGCTTTTGACATTAACAGGACATGTGATATTAATAATATTAAGACATTGCGATATTCGTATTGAAAAAATGTTTAATATCAAAAAAGCTATAAAACCAAAATATATTTTGTTTCTGAATAATTTTTATTCATAAAATATGACTATAAATTGAAACGGGATGACCTGGGGCCTGCCACGATCTCGGCATTTCGCCTGACATCCGCTAGGTGGCGGCGGTCGGTGGGCGCTCTCGCGCTGGCGAGAGAGCCACCGAGCACCAATAAAGGTCCGGTGTATTACCAGCATCGGGGTCCTTATCCTCAATTAACAATCAATTGTTGGGATATTTACCCGCGCTCTGTGGTCGCGCAGTCCTATGGACTTGAAACTACATATTTTTGTTTATGCAATGATTCAAATGATAAAGTTTCCATTGCAGGTAATATTCCTGAAATATTGAATATGCAATACGAGTTATATTGCCGGAATATTGCATATTGATTGGATGCAATATTTCTGGAATATTGCGGAACATTGCAGCAATATTTCAATCGGTGGACAGAGCAACATTAAAGCGAGATTGTAGCAATGTTTTTTGGAATATTACAATGTTGTCGTGCAACATTTCAGCAACATTGCAGGAATATTGTGTGCTGTAGGGGGAAGTTCGGGAAACACAATGATTACTTTATTTAACTGAATTTATACGTCGTCTCGTAGAAGGCGAGACGAAAATCAAGAAATTAAAAATCACACAATTCAAAATATCAAAATTCCCTTTTTTAACACGAAATCCTTACTCCACTATTCACACGATCTCGTATTTGCTTCTATACGATTTAACCCTTATGTGCACAACCGGGTCCCGGGTATCCACCTCGTCACATTTTTTCTCATAACTTGAGTAAAAATTAAAATTCCGACTTGAGCCTCCGAATCCCCATTATTTAACTCTTTTCAAAGCTAAAAACGCATTGGAAATTTTTTTTTAAATTTTTTAAACAAAAAAAAATGACGTTAAGGTACATGTGTATAAATGCCACAACCAGGTACCCGGGTATCCAGTAGATGAAAAATGATGGAATGAAAGAATTAATTAATATCATCGATAAATATTTCATTGCGATAACAGAGGTTAATGAATAAACAATTACGATAATTTTCAAGGATAATTAGAATATGTTGGCATTTTTTTAGCGCAATCAGTACATGTAATTCTCTTCACACAGTGTTCTTCGCAGACAGGTTTTTCGCAAATTAAACAACTTTTGCGAGATTTTCGTCGTCTTTTGATGGTTTCTTTATAGCAGATATAACAAGAACCAGTACATTTCGCCCTGCCTGTACTGTCTCGAGGTTGAGTTTGCTTTTCGACAGCAGCAGGAGGCGGAAGTTGAAGCCCAACCACGCTCTCAATCGCAAGTTTAGTGTTGTAGTGGCGCATTATTTGGCTATTTACAGAGCGACCTTCAATGAATGGTTTTGCCAGTTCCTCGCTCAGTTGACGCAAGAAAATACGTCTCTGATTAGTTTTTTTTTTATCATTTTGTTGTTCTCGTAATAAATTATATACGAAGCAAGAGCGCCCACATCTAACATATAGAAAAACATGGCAAGAGGCCATCTCTGAGTGCGCCTGTGTGTAGTGTATCTCGTTACTATTTGATCCATTGTATCGACGCCAGCTTTGTACTGATTGTAAAATGTGATCATGTGCGGCTTTTTCTTTTCATCGTCGTTCACAGCTGAATCGGAGTCCATTGTCGATAATACAATTACAGCTTTATTTTTTTTGGCACGTACGAACAGAGTGTCACACGGTCGTGAAAACCACGCGCTACCTGAGCAGCACTCAGCGACCCTACTTCTACCTTTTTTTACCGAAGCTATAGCATACTGGGGGACTTGAAAATGGCTCAGATAGTTTCTATAGATGTGTATTTAATACAATAAATTTATTCCAAACGATTCCGTTCATATGCATACTCAGGAATGAAGAAAAACTAGTGGTGGATACCTGGGTACCCTGGTTGTGCATCAACGTGGTAAAAGTTGGTTGTGCACATAAGGGTTAAACAACTTATTCTATTCGCAAGATCTCGTTTTCTCGTTCTACTTGATAAATTTTCTATTTCATAAATTAATCCTCTCATCGTCTTTCAAACCAAAATTCTCTTCAACATAATTTTACGATAACTCGACGATACTCAACAATTACTCACTACAAGGGCTCTTTACTTTACTTTCCGCGTGTCGAGAGCTCACGCAGTGCGACCGATTCTCATGAAAATGGCACGTCGCGCATTTCCCTTCTTTGAACTCGCGTCCACCCGTCTATCTCTCGACGACCGATATTTTTCCACGATTAATCACAATTTTACGACTTCATTTTACAACGATTTTACTTCGCTCTCGGTCTCTTCTCAAATTCTCTTAGTTAGTCCAACATGGCCAATAACTCAACGACTTCCCGTTAGCAGCGTGGGTTTCACCAAAAATGGCCGCTGTTTCTCGATAGCGTGATAATTTCCATGGACCAAGAGTTCTTACATAAATTACAACTACACGGAGAAAAATGGGCTCCGAATTCTTGTAACTGGTCCCAGAAATTCGTATACTCAGTACTAGAAAAGTATAGTATTTTACTTCCAGTCCGGATTTATATGCCTGGTTCTTATTCGTGAACAAGCAATGCTTCTCATATGGTATTGTAAAATTATGCATATCACTGTACAACCAGACGTATTCGACATGACGGCCGATTCCTATACTGGATGGCAACGGATTTTTATACTGGATAGTAAAATGATGAAATAACCATTATAACAAGAGATGTTTCGCTATAGAGATGATTCCTATGTTGTATAGTAAACAGGTTTTGTGAGCCTATACGAGCGTCGGGGCGTGAGGAAATTATAATTTCAATACGGTTTTTTTTTTAATTTCTCTTGCTTGCAAAATTTGTCAATATTTATATTTTTTATTTAACCTTCAGGACGAGTGACATTAAAAAAAAAAAAAAATGACCCGATTTTATTATTTCAATTTCATCTGTCTCCACCGGGAATCGAACCCTCGACCTGCCTATCTATCCTACCTGACTACCTAACACGCTACCTATTACGCTACCGACCGCTTATGAATTTCCTTTACTTATATGATATATCAGTGGTGAAATGCCAAGGGAAACGAGTCACGTTTAAATACTACATATGTATATGTATACTGTATAGTTAAAAATTAAAGTAACTAATAAATTGAAAATTCCAAAAATAGACGAATCAATATGGCACTTGAAATAAAAATAAAAATTCGGATGTTCGTGAAAGTCCATTTCTTAGCGTTTTTTTAGTTTCGCGAACTCGTATATCTCAGCCAAAATTATAGGGAAATTTGTAGAATTCAAAATGGTGGTTTTATTTAATTGACAAAAATTATGAAAATAAACGAAAAAGAATTTTTTTTACAACAAGCTTTTATTAGTCGTTAATAAAAAATAACTAATAAGTTAAAAATAATTTTATTCCGATGGGAAATAAGTTTTCAAATAAAAGCGTGTTACACCCTCTTTTTTTCTCTTGCTATTAAAATGTAACAGGCATTTATTTGAAAACTTATTTCCAATCGGAATAAAATTATTTTTAACTTTTTAGTTATTTTTTTATTAACGATTGTTTTGTTTTTTTGTTGTTTTTAAAAAATGTTTTTTTTTTTCGTTTATTTATTTTTTACTTTTTAGTATTTATGATATTAAATAACTAGTTCAGTAATTTAAATCTAGTTTCGCATAATTTTTTGCAAAAAAAAATGTTTCGCAAAATTTTTCGCACAAAAATTATTTTGCAAAATTTATGCAAAAAAATTGTATCACAAAATTTTGTAGAAAAAGACTGTTGCACAAAATTTTCGTAGAGAAATGTTGCAATCAATTGCTTAAAACCATTTTGTGAACAAAATTTTGTGAATCATTTTTTTTTTTGCAAAAAATTATGCGAAACATTTTTCGTTGCAAAACAATTGTCAAGCATTTTTTTTTATAAAAAATTTTGCGAAACCATTTTTTTTGCAAAAACTTTGCAAATGTTTTGTGATAATATTGCATTACCGGGAAGTGGGTCAAATTTAGCTTTCGAGATTTGATTACAGACAGACAGACAGCGGGACAGGTGAGAGTAAAAATTTTTTTGCAAAAAATTTGCAAATTTGCACCTCCCGACACGTTTCAACAGGATTTGGTAGTGTAGGAATATGTCAACACGAACTATGAATGTAGTAGTGCCCGCTGCTCAATTCGTTATCGATGCTAGCGTGTTTAAGAAAAATTCCTATACCGCACAAGACTCAAGCGTATGTATCCTATGTAGCAATCAGAACGTGACGCTCCATCGTAAAGTTTACTACCCAATATATTCCTTCAGCGCATTGCGTATAGTATTCACGCCAGATACTATAAAATTGACGAGAAATTGCCATACTGTGTAAGGATTCGCACACATTCTGTAGGGCCGTCGCACTGTGGGTAGATTCACAGAAAAATCGGCAAAACTAGGCCGATGTGCGTACTGAAAAATGCAATGGTGATTCTTAAGTTTTTAACCTCGCTGATTTCAAATCTGGAATCAAAATTTCGAAAAAACAAAATGGCGGACCGGAAGTGACTATCTGCGTTACTAAAAAGAATCCGATTTGAGTAGGGATCGGTAAATTAGCGGTTTAAAAGTCACTGATTAAAAATCTCAAATCCAAATTTTGAAAAAACAAAATGGCAGACCGGAAGTGACTATCTGCGTTACTAAAAAGCATCCGATTTGAGTAGGGATGTGTAAATTTGCGGTTTAAAAGTCACTTATTGAAAATCTTGAATCAAAATTTCGAAAAAACAAAATGGCGGACCGGAAGTGACTATCTGCGTTACTAAAAAGAATCCAAATTGAGTAGGGGTCGGTAAATTTGCGGTTTACAAAGCCACTTATTGGAAATCTCTAATCAAAATTTCGAAAAAACAAAATGGCGGACCGGAAGTGACTATCTGCATTACTAAAAAGCATCCGATTTGTGTAGGGATCGGTAAATTTGCGGTTTAAAAGTCACTTATTGAAAATCCTGAATCAAAATTTCGAAAAAAAACAAAATGGCGAACCGAAAATATATTTTTATCTTACTCATAAGCAACTTTTGCTATCAGAAATCAATTTTTGTGTTTTGAAGGTTGTTTTTTATAAATTTTGAATGAGATTTGTGGAAAACAAAACGATTGTCTGGAAGTGAGGGAAAGTTTTCAAATAATTTCGGAAAATTAGTTATAAATCATTTTTAACGAATTTTATTGCTAAATACATTTGAAACAGCAATCGACACTTAACGAATTAAATTTTACCGAAAATAATACGTGCGTTACATAGAATAATTAATAATTAATAATAATAATAATAATAATATTAATTATTAATAATTATTCCTGATTTCAATATTAATCATAATCGTCAGCGTCGGAATCGCGATCGCCGTCGTCAGAGGAATTGGTGGATTCTGATTCGTCACTCGTGTATTCCATTAATTCACCTAAACCATACTTATCGCGAGAACTATCGGTACAGAGCAAAAGTTGCAATGCTTCTGGTGATAAACTTTTTGCTTTTTTCGGATACTGCTTGCCCATGCTCGATATGTACGGATCTGAAGTTAAGAGGAGTCGATTGAAAACGTCTTGCATGGTCGCTGTTCTCGAGTGTTTTCGAGCAAAACACTCGCGATATTTTTTAATATCCTTGTTACGGGCTTCCTGTGCGTCTTCTGACATTTGCCCGATAGGAAGCGGGGACCATTCAATTATCAAAGGATCGTGAATCAAAACTTTGTGAACCGTAGGTGGCATGCAGTACCAAGAATACAAAGTTACGAACATTTCGGCGGTTTCAAGACTATATTGTTTGAAAGCAGTTACATTTACGGCAAAGCCACTTGAAAGAACTTGCAATATTATGTGGAATCTTTTCATAATATTCTCGTCCAAACCCAAAATTCTTGATGAAATTTGAGTATTTTCGAAAAAACGTCGCGCAGTGTTTCCGTCGTTACTGCTACCAAACCCTTGTTTCGGTTTATCAACATCAAGATCCAACTCTTTCTTGAATGCGGCTTGAATAACTCGTTTTCGCTCAGCAACTACTTTTTTTTCTTCATCTTTTCGAGTTTGCCACTTGTGAACACCGATTTTATAGCCGATGTGCAAGAAGCACTCAAAAAAACGGATCCACGCATGCAACGTTGATAATCCAAGTTCGAGTCGAGTTCTGTCAACGTCTACAGTTTTCATCAGCTCTATGTCATTAAATTGCGATGATGTGAGATTGCATATATAGCAACGCATTGCGGATTTTGTATTTGTCACGGAGTTGCAAACTTTGCCGTCAATCATAGTGAAATACAGCTCGTATTTAACAGTAACTTCCTTCCCGTCAATAAATGTCGTAAAAGGGGTGAGAGACTCCATCTGATTATCAACTCTTCGAAACTCAATTTTCGAGGTCGCCCAGATACACCTGAAGTTGATAGCTCTCCAATTGGTTTCGTACAATTCTGAAAAAAATAGCGCGAGCATTATACTATACATCTTGACCCATAACTCGAGTTTTCGAAACATCAATAAAATTAATTACCAAAATAGTTATTGAAGTTTGCAACCATTTTTCATTTTTTTTTTTAAATGCATCGTGGCTTCTGTGCACTTCGAGCCATCTACTTTTGATATGACAAAGTAATTTTTTTAATGAATCCTTTTCATTGTTGTCAATCGTGAAAGATTCGGATGACTCAACAGTAATTTTTTCCTCAAAAATCTGAAGTTGCTCATCCAGGCACAATTTAAATTTCTCCTTAATCATTCCAAAAATATCCTGATAAGTGCACGTGTAATCCATGGCACGTGAACCTAGAATAAAACAAGTATGATAAACATTTACTAAAAATGAATGTGTTCATGGGAAAAATTTTAATCTAATTGTAAATGATAGAATAAATTATTGTAACATTTTGAACACCCGTTACATGAATCATGACTCTTTACGAATAGATCACTGGGTAGAAAATTATTTTATATTCCACAAGGACCGGCTATTGTCCCCAGCAGGTATACGTTTACCTGCTGGGGACTATGCGCCCAGCCTGAACAAAGAAGCCAAGCGTTGCGCGACATGAGAATTCCGGTTCCCAAAGCCAGATATGCAACAATCTGCAGAATTTTTTTTATAAATTCTAATCTTAATAACATTATCAATAGGCTACAATGTTCAAAAGTCTGGGATCTCCTGGGATCACAACTATTTTTATACTTCTTTTGGAAAAATAAATTTACAAGCTTGCTTAAAATGCATACATTGAACACTCTTTTATACATACAATATTTTAAATTTCAAAAAACTATTTGACATGATAATATTCTACATACCTTCAAGATTATCTCCCATTTTACCGATTTGAAATCGGTAGCGTAGAACAAAATATATTTCACTTTGCGCGAATCGAAAATTTCAGCGTACAAAATCGCTACGTTCTTCACTCTCGAACGGTCGAGTTCAGACTGTCGTAAGTCGAGTACCGCGACGGGTAGGGACCGGTCCTTTTACAATAGGGCGTACAAATACCTGGTCTTTGAAATGACATACATAGAAATACGAAATGAGAACACTCAATTTTTGGGTTTTGCCGATTTTTCTGTGATTCTGCCCACAGTGCGTCGCGCCTATAATCATCGTGGCACGTTTCGCGAGAAATACAAAACAATGTTTATACAATAGCAGTCGTTCTGAATGCTGCTCAAAATTTTAAATGTTACTATACGCGACACTCAATTCCGTATTATTCATCATATTGTATTAAGAGTAGATCCCGCAGAGTCCCCCATACCATTTACAGACTAAAATTTACTATTTGTGTTAGTAACGTTTCAATTTCATAATTTTTACTATATCATATTGCAACCACTATCTTTCGTTCAATACTTATGCCGGTATAAATAGTGTATTTTATAGTAGCATAGTACATATTGCGAGCTCACCGTTTTCTCCGTGTAATTAACCTAGTGGACCCTCGCCTTGTGTAATAAAAAAATTGAACCCCTCTCGGCGATTCTACAAATTAAATAACAAGAACGGAACGCGCAAAGATTTTGGTCGCGGTAAAGACTCGAATAGCCGTCGCGACGATATCACTTCACTTTGGATTCTCTACCATGAAATTGCTTCTACTCGCGAATTTCCTTAAAAATCCCAACCCAAAATGAACGAAACGACAGTCTCACCGGTTTGTTTTCTGCGGATGCGGTCCTCGACTACATCAGGCTCCGATCCTTGACTTATTCGGTAGATGCGCTTTCTTGGGCAACGGGCCTCGACAACGTCACGGTAACAATGTCCTTCCTCGTTCGACACTTCGGCAGGAGTCCTGGAGAGGACTTTTGTAATCACCCTCGTAAACTCGGTTTGCTAGCCCAACCCTTGATTTATCTGAGACGAATTTTGGCGAGATCTAATAATCGATTGGCGCGATTGATTCGAGGCGGTGGATAGATCGATAGCGTGAGCGATAGAATGAGAGCGCGATTGATTCTTTCCCGAATTAAGGACGAGTGACAATAATAATAATAATAATAATAATAATAATAATAATAATAATAATAATAATAATAATAATTTCCGAACAATGATGATTCTTCGACAGCAAAAAGCCGCGCGACGGTCTTGGATTTGGCGCTCTCTTGGCGATGGTGCCGAGAGCGACAACGAAGGATGATGTTGGTGTGAGTGTGACTCTCGTCGATGATGTAGAGAGAGGCTCACGTATATGAACTGCGAGACTCGGTGGTGTCGGAGACAACAGCGTTCAATATTGCTCTCGTTAGCCTCGGTGCTTTCTCGTTCGGTTTCTTCGACGTTGGCCATATCCTCGCTGCTGACGTCACGTCGGTATCGACGGGAATCGCCGTTTGCTCAAGAGAGTTGTTCGGAAATACAAAAAGAAATTAGAATCCAACGATAAGTTAACGATTTGGCCCTGTTGGTTTCCTTCGAGAGGGACTCAGCCGTGGATGGAGGTCGTTCTTCGTGTGTTATCGAGTCCTTTGTGACGTGTGCAAGAATAGCACGTCATAGTGTATATCGAATAAAATTACACGCGCCCGGTTTGGATTAATTAGTGTTTACTAGTTTATTCGTGTTAAAAAAGAAATTAATTACCATGTGAGCCGCTTGTGAAATCTAGTAAAAATGTGCTTTGTTTGTTTTAGACAAACCGGACAAACCGCACGATTGGCTGTCACGCAGCCGTTGGTTATGTCAGTATTATATTTACTTTATTGAATAATTGACAAAAACGACTATTGTGGAATTTTTTAATTTTCCAACTTATTTTCCGATCGGTGGATTGAGATTTTTTTAGCGAAGAAAAGTTTTTTTCTCGTGCGATAACCTAAAAAGTGTCGAAGAAAGTGTTTATTATCATCTAGAAGAAATTTAGCAACTTTTATCTCAAGACATATTGTTCCTGATAAATATGAAATAATAAAAAAATTAATTAAATTGAAAAATTGTTGAAAGTCATTAAAAAATGGTTTCTAAACTTATAATACCCTTCAAAATTATTGTTTGTTCTACAGGAAATGTTAATCACCGATGCCAGGGACCGAGGAAGATTTTGCCATACGTTGAACTTCGAAGGCTGTTTCCCGAAACCTAGTATTTCAAATATTCTGCGCGTGATCCAGAAAGAACCGCTGGATGGATTTTGTTCTACAACGTCTTATTTTCTTCGTAATGCTTCTCCCACGATATGAACGCGGCACATTTTGATTAAAGTCAAAATTGTGACCAAGGCAATGCCAGGAAAGTTCAAAATAGGTTAACATTTTCAAAACAGGCCTGCAACTTTGAAATAAAAAGATAAAAAGAAAATATGCCACGTTCATCCTATGCGGAAAAGTGTCACAAAGAAAATGATACGTCGTAGAGTGAAATCCGTTGAGTGGTTTATTCTGAATCATGCGCAGAGTGTAAAAACTCATAGCTAGGTTTTTCAGGAAACCAGTGCACCTTAAGGGTTTTAACTAGTCCCGAAAAATTGTTAATTTGGAACCTCCAATGGTCGACGGTGAATCATATTTGCAGGCATTCTACAAGAATTACAAATAATTATAAAAAATCGCCGTTTTGACGCTGACTCAACCCCCTTAAAGGAGCACATTTATTGATCCTTAATCACCAATTAATGATGGTGAAAATGCAAAAAAGTGTTTCTTTTTTTGTCTCACCAATTTGCATTCAATGAGCGTGAGAGTTAAAAAAAATTCAAATTTCGAATTTTTTTGTTTACAATTAACGCAGTCTACCACCAGCATTAACACCACCCAAAGCGCACTCCGTGTGTATGCGCGAGCGTGCGTGCTGAACGAGCTAAATTTCTCCCATAGTTATACATTCAATATTTATAGAATAGCAAAAAAAACGTAATTTGAAAAAAAAGTTTTATTCCCCAATGTCTAGTAAGGCAAATGTCCCAATACCCGACCATCTAAGAGGGGACGAAAAAGTTAACTTGTGTTTCGCGTTCAAAAATAAACTATTTTCCATAACGATTATGACTATTGGAAAGCTTGAAGTCTCTAGTTTCCAAAATACAGGGTATAGTTGTTGCTACAATTAGTTATGTATTCATAATAATCGAAAATACTGAGAAATGTAAATGTACCAGTACCCGACCACCCATTTTTCTATATGACCCAATATCCGACCACATATTATGACCCTATCACCGACCACTCATCTCTCTGGTGGCGAGAAGGGAGGGGGTTAATTAAGAAAAATGCGTCGCTGCTCGGAGAATGTGTCACCGAAACTTTGAGGCTATGCACGAATAATATACATGTCAGCAGATGTCCGGTTACTGGGACTGAACATAGTCGCGAGCAAGTACCGATATCCGGACACATGGTTGGTTATCGGTAAATGATACATTTCGTATGTACCGACAACCGGACATGAAAATTAAGTACTTAAAACGGATTTTTGGCTAATTGAGACAACATGATCAAATTAGTGGTATCTTTCCGAATAAAAACAGCTAGGCTCAGTTCGAAAACAATAAAAACCACTTCAAAATAGCTTCAATAAGATATCGCGATTCCTTAGTACTTCAGCTTACATAATGGCTTCCGTGCCCCGAATGATACGCGTGCTGTCATATTTATCCAAAATTAAACTACAGACGATTCTTGAACTATTAAAAGTAGTGTCGTATACGTAGATTATGAATCCTGGATATTAAATCAATTCACAGTTCAAGATTTCTCTTAAGTGAACGCTTCATTTGCTGATATATTGATTCAAGTGGTGGGGTACTGGGACGTGGTCGGGTATTGGGACATTTACCTTACATTCTCTAGAACCATTACCCACACGGAACATTAGGGCCATGGGACGTCCAATATCCATACATGGTGGATGAATGCTCCATCCCAGGGACGTCTATGAGTATCCCTATCACTGCTAAAAGACGTGCGAAACGGCACCTGTTCTATGTACTGGGAACATCCCTTATACGTACCTTGAGACTGTTTTTAGACGGACTAGACCCCAAAAAATGACGTCTGATTTACGTATTTAAGACGAATAAACCAGTGATCCGAAAGATGTCCAATGATCATCTATTATACGTCCCTTTATTTAAATAATTTAATCGTTATTAACTACACATTATTAATTAATTATAAACTTTGTTACTGATTATATAATATTCGGGGCCTACGAGATATCCATATTTTACAGAAAAAAAGAAAAAAAAATAGTTTTCGAATTTTCACACTGCGGTCACCCATCCAAGTATTGGATTCAAGGGGTGCTGCTTGACTTTTCTAATCTCCTACCTACCTACCTACGTACCTACCTACACTAACTTGACTTATGAGAAATTTATGCATGTAAAAACCTTATACGATGTAGTTTGCTGATATACTTATATATCTTTGTCTCACAGGCCTTGAATAATGTATAATCGTAATGAAATTTATAATTAATGGATAATGTGTAATCAATAGCGTTTAAATTAAGGGACGTATAATAGATGATCATTAGATATCTTTTGCAATATTGGCATTCGTCTTAAATACGTACATTGAATGTCACTTTATGTGGTCTATAGGTACCTCTAAAAAATATCTAAGGGTACGTATACGAAACGTTTTCAGCACATAGAATCGCTGCCGTTTCGCATCTCCGTCAGTGGGTTGAGGAATGTCCCATGGACTTCCCCGGAATGAAATTTTCATCCAACTTAAATGATTATTGGACGTCCCCTGGCTGTTAAGTTACGCGCGGAATATATTTATAGCTCCAAAAATATGTGTCGTGGACGTCGAATAAACTTCCGCGTTATCCTTCGATAGACTTAATTTGTACGTACATACGTCGGTCAATCGGCGTACCCATATCAACGCTGCTCGAAATACTTAAATGTACATCTAAAGGACGAATGCTTTTGATTGGACAACACGCGATAGATCACACAGGACATATATTGTATGTTCACACACGTACTATTTCTTAAGCTACAAATATACACAACACGGCCATCTATGGTATGTCCATAGGTAGACATTCAATAGCTTTTAATTCAGTATAGTAATTGGACATCTATTGGACGATCCAAGTTCACGTCTATATGAAATCCTACATGGAACATCCGATAGACGTTCAATTGACGTCCTCCGAATGTGATTTTCGTTTACGAACCTGGAACGTCCAATGGATGTTCAATTAGTATCCTGAATTAAAAGCTATTTAATGTCTACCTATGGACATACCATGGATGGCCGTGTTGTGTATATTTGTAGCTCAAGAAATAGTACGTGTCGTGGACATACAATATACGTCCTGTGTGATCCATTGCGTTTTGTCCAATCAAAAGTATACCATGGATGTTCAATGGATGTCCGCATTACGTCCATCGTGGATGTAGACGTGTTAAGGATCTATGGATGATAGATGGACGTCCAATGGACACTCGGTTCCGTGTGGGTATCCATTGAATTTCTTTACGATTTTATTCTGTATGCCCTAAATCTTGGAGTTGAATTTAATTTAATTAAATGAAAAGTTGATACCCCCAAGTGAATCGGCACACATCTTTCTTCGTGCATCATCATACGATGTCTTTTCTCGTTTATCATATTCGTCAGTGTTACAGAAACAGTTCCTTCAAAAACTCCAAAGTGATTTTGACATTTTTTAACATTCATTACACAGTTTTCTAAAAACTCCCTCTTTTAATATAAGACGCGTATGTTTTCTTCTCGTTTTCGGACACCCACCTGTCATGAGACGGCATTTATCTGAACCAGAGGTCGCTGGGCTGATGACTCTCGTTGACGAGGGTTATTCTTACCAAGTTGTAGGTGATATGATGCACATATCGCCATCGGTCGTGTCTCGCATCTACAACTCGTATTTAGAATTCGCGGGATACGGTCGTCGTTCAGAACAGGGTCAGCGACGTTCAACAACGCCTCAGGACGATCGAGTAATGATTCGAAAGAATCGGTGAGACCCATTTCTCGTGCCGAATGTCATTGCTCAGAATTATCGCAACCCACGACAACAGCAGCGAAACATCTCTGCCCAAACGGTTAAGAACCAACTCCAGGAATCCGGGATTGGAGCTAGACGGCCTGGTCGTCCGCCTATGTTGACCGTCAGACATCGCCGAGCTCGTCTAACGTATGCTAATCAGCATATCCATTGGAACATGAGACAATGGAGTAATTTTCTACTCGCAGACGAATCTCGGTTTTGTTTATACGGTGATGTCAGGCAGCCACGAGTTTGACGTCGTCTTGAAGAACGGTGTAATCAAAATCACGGTCGCCCGGTTGTCGCGTTCTATGGAGGATCGGTGATGGTATGGGCAGGCATTTCTCGATATTCGAGGACTTGCCCCCATATCGTCTGAACAATTTAAATGCTCAACGCTACATCGACCAAATTCTGAGACCCTATGTTTTACCGATCCGACAAAGATCGAGAGGCTTCCTTTTAATGCACAATAATGCTCGGCCGCCATACAGCAATCGTCACAAGAAAATTTTCACTGGATCATAATATCAATGTGTTGCGGCATCCACCGATGAGCCCGGATTTGAACTAATTGAACATCGTCGTTTGGGACGGGAATACCCTAATTTGCAGAACCTTGCTGCCTTAGAACGAGCGTTGGCGTAAATTTGGCGGACTATTCCTCAAGCAAGGGTACGGCGATTAATCAATATGGCGGCCGATTGAGTGCGGTGATCGAAGCCAGGGGTGACAGTACGCGTTTTCAAACACACGTACGCACACGCACACGCACACGCACACGCACACGCACACGCACACGCACACGCACACGCACACTTACACGCACACGCACACGCACACGCACACGCACACGCACACGCACACGCACGCATTCACACACACACACACACACGCTTGAGCGCGCGCTTGCGCACGCATGCACACACATACAGGCACACACACGCGTGAGCGTGCGCTTGCGCACGCATGCACACACACACACAGGCACACATACTCTGGCGCAGAAAATTTTGAGAAATGAGTTTGGAGTCATAAAATACCGCGGAAGTGACGAGCCGTGGGGTGTCATTTTGTAAGAATAAAATACACACATACACACACACACACACACACACGTGCATAAGCACAAAAGAAGCGTAAATCCAACCATGCAATCTCCACGTGGTGCGCTTTGGGTGATGATAATGCTGGCGGTAGACTGCGTTAATTGTAAAAACAATTTTTTTTTTCGAAATTTCAATTTTTTTTTTAACTTTCGCGCTCATTAAATGCAAATTAGTGGGACAAAAAAAGAAACACTTTTTTCATTTTCACCATCATTAATTGGTGATTAAGGATCAATAAACGTGCTCCTTCAAGTTTTCTAAAAGTTTGACGATTTGGGCAAAAAAACGGCTCGACCGATCGTTTCAAAAATTTGCAGGATTTTTAGGTATGCATTAAGCTGAAAAAGAACCTGCAAAGATTGGTACCTTTCGCAATATTTACGAAGTCGTGATAGATTTTCCAAAACAAGAAAATCTGTTCTTCGAATTTTTCAAGTCAAAATTGAACATTAAACATTTTTTTCCCGATATTTATTAAATATTAAATGCAAAATCGCGAAAAAATGCAAATAATTTTTTTTTTCAAATAAAAAAATAAATTTTGAAAATTGAAAAAAAAGTTTTATTTCGAAATTTTATTTCGGATTTTTTTTAAATCTTTAACGCTCATTCAATGCGAATTTGAGAGAAAAAAAATCAAAACCTTTTTTTTAAATTTTAAACAAGATTAATTGGTCTTTAAGGATTGATAAAAGTGTTACTTCAATTTTTCTAAAAGTTTGATGACTTGGTCACAAAAAAAGGCTCGACCGATTGTTTTGAAAATTGGCATGGTTTTTAGGTATGTATTGAGCTAAAAAAAAACCTTAAGACATTGGTGCTTCTCGCAATATCTGCAAGGTTGTGGTAGATTTTCTAAAACAAGAAAAAAGCTATTTTTTTTTACTTTTTCAAGTCAAAATTAAGCATGGAAACAAATTTTTTTCGTTTATGACAGTAACAGGCACTTATTGAAGGTGGATTGAAGTTTTCGAAACCCACCGTTTACTCGCTGTATGATCATTAGTTCCAGAGATATCAAAGATTTAAAAAAAGACGAATTTCTGCTCAATCGTCGATATCTCATCGAGAAATGGTCGTAGAACAAAAATAAAAAAGCAAACTGAAGCTAAAGAATTCAGTTAAACGATCCTTCGATTGGTTAAGCTCGGAACATTTTTTTGGAGCTCATTGACTGTTTTTGAAAAAAAAAACTTTCGAGAAAATTTTTACCGTGATATTTCTTGTCGTCGAGGGTGATGCCCACGAAATTTTTTGACTCAAGATTCCCAAACTAGAAGATTCGAGCTTCAAAATGCTTTTATTTTAATTTTTTGCGACCAAAATTAACAAAGTTACAGCCTTTAAAAAATTGCTGAAAAATCTCGAAAATTTTGCCGTTCCTTTAATTTTTTGACTGAGTGTATATTTTTTACCCGAGTTGCAGTGTAGCAATTTGTATGTCGATGTATATTGTGACGTGACTTTTCTTAACGCATGAAAAGTTGACTCTTCGTGTCACAAAACAGCTCACGAGATCGCTCAAGGATTGGGCGCCAGCTATCGCAATAAATTACGATAGCAAATTTATATTTCCTTGAGTTCTCTCGTGAGTTCAACAATTTCGCCTGGCTAGCTGCCCTTGAGGATGGTAGAGGGGCGCGGTTAGGGATCGTTGGAAATTCTACAATAAATACTCTTTGCAGCAAGTTCGGGAAACACAACACTTACTTTTATTTATTTAATTTATCGTTATTTCGGCTCGCAGAAGGCGAGACGAAATCAAAATGCAAAAAAAAATCAAAATTCCCGTTTTCAACACAGAATCCTTATTCACTATTAACAAGCTTTTTCCGTTCGCTGCTATACAATTTAAATGTTCAATGGCAATAACCTTGAGATCTCGTTCTCGCTTTCTTTAATACTCGAATAATTAATTCCTCTCGGCCTCGTGGCAATATCGCGCCCCAATATCAAAATGGCCGATATCTTAACGGTTTTCTCCGTTTCCACACTCTCATACAAAATGGCCGCTGTCTTACGATAGCTCTCGATTTTACTCAGGCCGAGAGTTCTAAACAAATTACGCTAATTAACCTATGGACTCTCGCTTCCGCACGAATAGATATTGAATCCCTCTCGGCGATTCTATTAATTTAACACGCGAACGGTAACTCGCGAATGATTTTACTCGCGGACAAGATTCTAATTTGGCCGCGCGCGTTAACTCGTCGTCGAGACAATATTGCTTCGTTTTGGAACACTTTTACTCCCGAAAATGCCTCTACTCGCGATTTTCCTCAATTCCACAACCAAAACGAGCAAAACGACGTTCTTACCGGTTTGTTTTCAGCAGAATGGTCCCGTAATGCAGCGGGAACCCAATCTTTGATATATTCGGCAGACGCGCTTCTCTTGCTCGGTACTCGATAACGGCGCGATTCCAACGTCCTTCCCCGTTCGGTACGGCGGCTTAAGTCTTCGAGAGAACTTTCGTGATCGCCCTCGTAAGCTCCGATTTCTACCCCCACCCTTATGCGATTCGAGTCGAATGTTAGCGCGACTTGGTAATCGATTGCGCGATTGATTCGAGGCGGCGGATAGATCGATGGAGTGAGCGATAGAACGAGAGCGCGATCGATTCTCTCTCCCAAATTACGGACGAATGACGATAATAATAATATTTCTCCCAAGCTGTGCGATACGACGCACGACCACGCAACGACGTTGAATTTGGCGCTCTCTCAGCGATGATGCCGAGAGCGACAACGATGGATGATGTTGGTGGCTCTCGTCGATGATGACGTTATGGCTCACGTACGTGGGCTACGTTGCTCATGGTGTTAGTGGCGAGAGCATCGAATTTTGCTCTCGCTGGCCCTTCTTGTTCTCGGTTAAGCTGTTGCGCAGACGATGGTGTTCTCGATGCCGTCGTCGTGTCGGTAACGGCGGGAACCGCCGTTTTGCTCAAGAGAATTTTTCGGAAATACAAAATTAAATTAATATCTAACGACAAGTTAACAATTTGGCCCTGATTGTATCGTTCGAGAGGGACTCGGCCTGGGAGCGAGGTTGTACCTCGCGCGTTATCGAGTTCCTTTGTGACTCGCAAAAATACGACGTCACAATATTTATACATAAGTGCTGAAAGCGTGTAATCGTCCAAGGTAAATGCAGCCGGTATATACTCCCTCAACAGCTGACGCTGCATCGTTGCTGCCCTCTTTTCCGCGCGATGTACGCTAGTGTGCGCCTATTGATGTAGGTATGGGCGTGTATGAGTTCAAAAGTTGACGCTGGACTGGTCCAATCTTACATTAAAAAAATTACTTTTCTCATTCTTGAATATAATATCAGTATTTTTCAATAATCATACATGCATGAATAACAATGTTGAATCAATTGCGACTCTACAACTGAATTTATTTTAGAATGGTAATAAGTTGAAAATAGAGAGAGTGGGTCGACTTTTGGAACATTTCGGTCCGTAGTAATACCTTAATATTCGTCTGACTTTTAACGATTGAGACCAATATTCAAATATTTTTTTCGAGTTTAGTCGCCTGCATACGATGTCTGTGTTGCTGCTTATTTGTCTGCCAAATTGTCTGCTTGATGGAAGCTTGGTGTTGTGCTGGAAACTGTGGTGGCTTTCTCGTACGGTTGGTTTCACACGATGCTTTTTGCTGAGTAGGTTCTATTTCGCTGCCACGAAGTGTATTCAAACATTGAAAGGCATTAAACAGTCGATCGTCACCCCACGTAACTAAATCCTGCCTTGTCTAAACATACAAAGTTTGAATAAAATCTGTCGGACGTATTTTCGACAATCGTTGTAGTTGAATACCGCGTTCAATTTTCAGGGGAGTCTAAAAGTCAACATAGCCTCAAAATCGTCACCCCACGTGACTAAATACTGCCTTGTGAATGTTTCTCGTCTGAATTAATGAGAGAAACAAGCACGAAATATTGCACCGGATCAACCACCAAAATCCAGTACGCAAGCATGCACAGAAGCATGAAGTGACGTCATTTTCCGCCACAGCAGCATATGCGGCAGCTGACTTAGCTCCGTACATACGAATAAGCAGCAAAACACACATAGTGGGGGGGGGGGGCTTTGGATTGTTTTACGCGATCATAACAAGAATATTTATTTATTATTTATTTATTATTTATTATTTATATATACAACTACATTGTAATATAGTCCTCTGCTATCCAGCCCTAGACTGTGAATTAATCTTCGTTATGTAGCAGTCAACAACAAATTATCGGTCCAAGTTTTCACTGCATCGATCGCAGGACAGTGAAGTAAGACATGGAAGTCTTGAGGATCTTGAAGAAATAAAATTTGATTTTTTATTCAGCCGAACGAATCCCATACTTATGTATCTTGCAATGTTACAACGAAATGACTCTACACTTACCGACGCGAGATTCTATGTTGAGATCGTCATGAATTTACCCGCTGTTAATTGACAAGGTACATGAGCCCCAATTGTTACGAGCTTTAACAGTTTTTGAGTAGTCAACGATGTTTTGTACCATCCAGCCTGGCATCTGAAAACCACTTTTCCACTTTTATCTGTTCTTGCCGCTTGAGTTAGGTGATAAGAATGAATGGCTCATACCCGTATAAGTATTCGGTAACTCCATGACTATGATCAATCACCTTTTGCGAGAAAAAATGTTCAAAGAATTTATAAACAATTATGGTATTTAATCATACTACAAAGTCATCAACTACATTTTTCTGGTTTATATCTGACATCAGCACAGTCTGTACAGAAATTGAAAAAAGAAATATTTCAGGATATTAGAATATTTTTACTCAGCGCAAATGAGTGTTTTTTTCATCATGTATATTGCAAATGTTGTCATTGGGGACGACTAGAGGCAAGAAATTTCAACTTGAACTCCAGACATGCTGATTGCCAGCAGTTTTATTATTGTGCCAACCAAAAATAATGCAATGTATGATGCTTCAATGACTTTACAAAACCGGCACAAATTTAAATTTATTCGCGAATAAAAAAAAGTCAAATTCAAACTAACGTTATTTACTCAAATACGTCGTTGTACTTTTTGATAGAAACGATCAAGTGTTGAAATGCAAGATGCAACTTAGGTTGCACTTAGCCCGTGAGTCCAAGAGTTCTGCGGGGATTTCAGTGGTGACGTGTTGCAGTTGGTGACTGTAAATGTAGACTATTTACCAAAATGGAACAATTGGTAATTCGAGTGTCCGTATAATGTATTTTTTTTACTAACCCAACAAACGTAAACATTCCGCAAGCATGTTGTACTTGTATAATAAACATTGTAGCTATAGCGAAGAATACGAGCAAGCCGAGATTAGATGTGGCGCACATATGAGCGAAGACATAGGGTGCTTTCCATCTATACGATACGGTGCGACACGATGTTACACAGTGTTCATGTGCTTGATGGAACGCTGTAGGTCCCGGCACAGCCGCTAGTGAGCGCATGTGAACCTCTTTCTTCACGTTCTACACTTGGTGCCTAACCTAAAAATTGATTATAAGTCACGTTTGTTGAAAAACATGTTACAAATCGAATATAAGAATACCTTGTATAGAAATATGAAATCTCATCGATCAGGATAGAAATATGATATTTCATCGATCTCGATGAAGGAATGATTCATCTATCGTTTGAAACTATTGTTATGCATTGTCACAAGCGCGAAGAGAGACAGCAGCGCTTGAATTCTTGGATAATAGATAGTTATCCGATAGTAAGGAAATAGTTCGAGCATTGGAAGTATTTTCTAGTTTTCGAAAATATCCTAAAACTCTCGGGTAACCAACAACTATATTATATCTAGCTAATTTTAGTGGAAGAGATGCACCGTGGAAAATGTTGTAGGAAAATTTGATTCTACCGCGAAGTTGTTACAGTGGGGCAACACAAAATCAACCAATGGCAGCTCTTACGGTTGTAACTATAGGCTCGACGTCAGCATAGCATCGACGTCATAACCATAACCAAAGTAGTCGACCGGTATAGGTAATTTTTTCGGTAGTGTTTCGTTGGTGTGTTTCATTACTTTATGAATTCTTGGTAAAAGCGGTTGACTCATATAAAGCGCAAAGAGAAGGCTTGTGCCAACTAAGTCAGAGATAATCGCATAATTACTGTATTTTTACTTCATCCATACTAGCTTACACGCATGACTTGCGTGTGATATTAACTAGATTACTAGCACATTAAATAACTTGAGATTAAAATTCTGGACTCAATCATGAGGATTTCAGAGAAAGTATATTCGACCGTGCGTGTGTGCGTGCGTGCGTACGAGAGTGCGTTTAGTGTGTGTGTGTGTGTGTGTGCGTGTGTGCGTGCGTGGGTTCGGACGTGCAAGCGTGCGTGCGTTCGAGCGTGCGTGCGTGTTTGAGTACCTGCGTGCGTGCACGCCCGCATGCGTGTGTGTGTGTGTGTGTGTGTGTGTGTGTGTGTGTACACACGCTCGTGTGTATAAGTTTAGTGTGTGCCCATTTGAAAAGTTTAATAGGCTAAATCTCAAGGCTACGATGGAGAAGCGGGTCGAAATTTTTTTACTCGAGCCCGATGTCCTATTTATAGGCAATACATTTTTAGAAATTTCATTGAGGTATACTAATTCGATGCGTCTTCGAAATGTCCAAAAAAGGGCTTGGTTCCTTTAGCATCCATGAATTTTGTTATTTTAAGTGCAAATTGTGTAGATGGACTAGCTTCATAGCCGGGTATGCTTTGCATTAAATTTTGCACAATTAAATCGACAACTTGAGATAGCCTAAAATAGATAGCATTGTTCAAAAGAAGATTTAAAAATCCGACATTGGCTAATAGTGCGATATCAGCCAAATAGACTGTACATTGTTGATATGGGTGATAGTTTTCTTATATCGAATCTCGTGAAAATCGCGTATGGTGTTTAGTTTTTTTTTTCATTCTGAAGCTTTTGCAAAAAGCGTTCTAGCTTACACATATACCTCGATATCGGGCTCAACATATCTGTATAGTATAGTAAATGATTTTATCATACGCAAATTTACCGAAATACAGTTATAGAGATTTATTTAGTGATTGAGGATTGTTTTTAAATGCGTAAAAATCATGAGGAAATAATGTAAGATTTTGAATTTGCGAGTTTTTTACCTACATAGGCAATTGTGAATTGTCTTTCCATTTCTGCATAATGACGGCGTATATGTATCTCTGGTTGTTGAGCCAAAATTATCTAACCATTTTTAATACATTGTATCATTTTCGAAATCATCAATCGAAATATATCGTGGGAATTCGTCACTGTTGATAACTTTTGAATGATCATCACGATATAAAGGCCGTGTCTGAATTAGTGACTGGATTTGCAAATTTAAGGACGATAAAAAAACCAAGTATCAGCAGTGGTGTATTCTCGATGATGATACCCGGATGGCTCCCATACTTCTTGAGGGCTACGATCTGACCGTTGAACAAACTTACCTCGACAAGTGTGATATTATATCTCACGAAAAAGTTGCACAACAATACAAGTAGCATGCAGTGTTGGACAAAAATTCAACTTCGAACGTTTTACCTGAGGTTCCACCAGCAAACTTGCAAGGAATAAGCCAAGAAAGATCCTGAGGAAGCTTCTGTCTTGACTCTGATGTGGCCATTGTCCTATGAAGCACAGGAAAAATTTATTGATTCTAGCGTAGCGTTCTTGAAATATATCCGTCATTCTTATATGGTAGTACGTAACGATCCGCGTGACGTTTCCACGATTCCATTTTCGCTTTACCACCACACCTATAATTCATTTAAGCCGCAGCACAAAGTGTTGCAATTACCTAGAAACTTCTGCAAGTGGTGTTGATAGGTGAACCGAAATTTAAAATGCTCGTCAGAATTTTGCACGCGGGGAGAAAATTGTTTCCGTCTTCTAGTCCTGAATTGAGCTGTATCAATTTATTTCTTTCTGCTGAAGTTTTCATCTTCCGTGTATTACGTTTCCAACGATACCACTCACGGACTCCCCATGGCAGTAACTCGAAGTCCCTCTTCATCTACCGACATAGATTGCTAGTCATATTTCCAAGCAACAACATTGAAACTTTTTTAACGTTATTATCGAAAAGTGTACTGCTGATACTAGAACCTACTTAAATTACCCACCAACAAGTTTAATAACGAGTAAGTAAACGAGATGTATATTAAAAGTAAATTTTATTAGTATGTGATGTATTTTGAAAAATAAAATTCCATATTAAGTGTGTCATGGTATCATAATATATTCCACCTCATATTCCACATTCCTTTCGCATGCCATCCATCCATACTTCATTTCTCTTATCAATCCTCTCTCACGCTCAAACCTCACATCTCAGCATCTTCAAATCTCCCATATTGTCCTTGGTCCCACGGGCTTAGTTACGGCGGCTCGTGGCCTCCCTCCACTCGCCTGGACCCCTACTTCACCCCACTTTCCACTTCACACTTTTCCTTTCTTTCAAAGCCCAAGCAGTTCATCTCCAACATCCTAACAAACCAGACCAGCTCCGCCCAACATCTTATCACCTATTAACAAACGTGCACTCTCTCCCTAATATTCAAACTCAACTATTAATCAATAAACATTCGCTCGACCATTTGTCAAACCAAATATCTATCTATTCATTTATTATAAACCCGCTCGTCCGTCACAAGTGCGAAGCACCAAAAAAGTAAAGTTAAGGTATTACTTCCTTAATTTCTATTACAAACCTATAGCAGGAGTTTTTATCTACGAAGAAGTTGATTTCTTCATTGAAGGTTTTCATTGATGTGGTATATACTCTTTCAGCTTTCAATTTTTAATATAAATTATTGCAAAAATGTATTTCTGGATTCTTTTATTTCGGAATTCATATTTTCCCTTACAAGATTCGTAATTGCATGATTAAAAATGGCACAAAGTTCATGTAAAAAAACATGCCTGGTCTGTGGGACTACGGTGAAAACGATAACAATTTAGAAATTTCACGTTTTCTACTTCAAGGCAACCGTCATGGATGTACTGAGTGAATAGTTTTTGGTTTAAGTTTTTCGCACCTCGATTAGCTATGTTGAAACTTTTTTCTTACATCCAATGGTTGAGTTTATATTCACATCCTCAGTTTCTCAATAAAAACCCCGAAAAAAACTTCAGAAGGCCTAGTTCTGATTTAATATTGGAAGTTCAGGCAGAGAAAATATTTTGGGCATAAAAAACCATCTATTTCAACAGGTATTTATTGACAAGTTTTTGCTTAGGCGAAAAATTAAAAATTGAAAAAACAGTTTTTACGACGTGTTGACATGGAAAATCAAATTGAAAGGTATTTTCACTGTCATATTCGTGATCAGCAAGTCAAAATACATAAGAATACCAAGTTTTAAATTAATCGGAAGTACGGGCTTTTCGGAAGTTTATCCCGTTTCAGATCACATCGTGCGGGCATTATAAATGAGACAATGATGGAGTAATTTGTCTAAATTTATATTATGTGTTTGGTTGTCGCCCTATCAATTTCATTGATTATATTTTGTTTATTACTTCTATCGCGATTGTATTCTCGTTTAGGAATTTTCGTATCACACGGATATCGTACAAATTGTATTGTCGTTTCTTTTGTTGATATTCCACGATCTGTCCTTCGTTCGGTCTTTTGATTGATATAGGTAGTGGTGGGGCATTGATCTTCGTGATCATGGTTATCGGAAGGCCGTGTTGGCTATCGTCGTCGGTAGTTGTGGCACGACCTCCGTGGTCGGCTTTGTCGTTGGTTATATTGCGATCCTTTTGATCATCGTTGGTTGTGGTTCTGTCCTCGTGATCGTCCCTATCTTCGAATTGTTGACGTTCCTCGTGACAGTAGTAGGTAACTTCCGGATGGAAATTCATTGCGAACAAAATGAGACTAGTTAGACTTCGATCCGTTGACAGGCCTTTTCTAAATCACGCGCAGACTTTTCGAAGAACCAGGTTTCGAGGAAGGCCTTGCAAAGTTAAAGGTGCGACAACTTTTTTTTGCTCACCCTCCTGAAGCTGCTGAATTTTTCCTGCAAAACGACAAACGTGTCAAAATATTTTTCACACGGAAAACAATTTTTTTTGCACAACTTCTAATTGGTATACACCAATTTCAAGATATTTCAATACATGAAAAAATATAAAAATCGAAAAATGGTCACAATTGTAATTACATTTACACAATTGGAGCAAAATTATCGAGAAAACAGAATGTCACTTTCCTTGCTATCCACGTGTTCAGAAAAGCGTGTAGTTGCTAGAGCTCCCGCGAGAGACCCTCAGTAAACGGTCAAGCTCTCGCTGGACTCTGCATTACCCGTGGCTCTCGCGACTCTATCCCCTCCAAAACGGCGGCTCTCTCGCGATTATCGATCATCGCCTCGTCACTTCGTTCTGGCAAGCCCTTCGATTTACATCGATTATCGGCCATCTTTCAATTTCTCGGTTCTCTTTCTGTATTTTTTCGAGCTCTTGGACGATTTACGCCCGGCCAAGAGCGGAAACGGTTTGGCTTCACACGGTCGCTTCACGGAATATATCTACGTCGAATACAGTGCGGTTTTTCGCGATTATTCACGTATTCATCATTCACGCGACACGTGGCGTCGACCAATACGACCACCATTTTCCGACATCGCTTCGATCGTGCGTAGTCATCGCCAAGGCGAGACTATTAAACTTTTTGGAACTTCAATTACATTATTTTTTGAACTTTACCCATTGTTAATAACCAACGAAATATTGTGTGCACGCGGGTGAGTTTTTTCTTCGTTTGCAACGAGCTTCCGGCCACTTCGTCCCTTCAATCTTCCACCTTTTTCGCCGAATTTCCCAACCAGAGAAATTCAGGCAATTTTCAAAACATGGTCCTTCGAGCCGGATAGGGAAATTGGTGAAAATTGTGAAAGTTCATCGGTAAATTTCGAAAAATTTCGAGTTCGTTGCCGGCGTGCAACACGTGGCCAGTTCACGCGCACCGAAAACTTCGAGAGAGCGCCTCTTCTCGTGCGCGCGCATTCTCTCTCGTCGCTTCGCCCGCACGAGCCTCGTGGCAGTCTCTCTCTCTCGCTCTCGTGAGACCGTACTCGGCTTGTCTGTTACGTTCGGTACTTCCTCGGTGCTTCGAGGGTACGCGTATCACGGATATTCTCGCTTTGCGAGTGTGTGCGCGTATCACGTAACTTTCTTGCGCGCAGTGGGTTCTCGTCGAACCGATTTATGCGTCTCGTGATCATTCGAGTTCGTCGAGACGATATACACGTGTTTCGTGCTTCGTTTGGGACTTTTTCGATTCTACGCCTAACACGGATATTCCCATTTAACGAGAGTGTATGCGTAGCTCGTGATTTTTCGCATTTTTCGCGATAATCGTTATTTTCCGGGATCTTCGTTCGACGCGCCTCACGAACAGTATCGATATTCGAGTGTGGGTACGCGTCACGTGATTCTTCGTGCGCTTCGGGACTTTTTTTGCATTGTGCGCGTTGATTGTAATTTTTCTGGATATTCGTTCGACGCGTCTCACGAACATTCTCGATTCTCGAGGGTGGGTGCGCGTCATGTGATTCTTCGTGCGCTTCGTCACTTTCCTTGCGTCGATTTTAGGCGGTTTTCGAACATTTTCGGCGCCTCTATGGGTTTTTCGGGTTTCTTCTTTACGCGTCGCCTAAATTCTCGTGCATCGAGATTGCGAGCATATTAAGTGTTTTTTCTGGTTCGTCATGCACGTTACACGAACATTCTCGTCGCCGAGAGTGTGCGCGTACTTCGTTTTCTTCGGTTTTTTGGGTTTTTGTTTTTTTTTCAAGTGCGTCACACATTCATTCTCGTCGCCGAGTGTGTGTGCGTACTTCGTATTCTTCGATTCTTTTTTGTTTTTTCAAGTGTGTCACACAAACATTCTCGCAACGATGAGTGTGTGCGCGTCGTTTTTATTTCTTTCGATATTTTGAGCATGCGCTCTACACGGGCATTTTCGATTTGCAAGTCTGTGCGCAGCTGGTCTCATTTCTTGGTAGTTTAACGGGTGCTTCGTGAATTTCGCTCAGTGCGTTGCGCGTGCGTAGTCTTTCGGGCCTTTCATCGCATAGAATGTTCGACGCTTCACACTTTTTCCGGATTTTTCAAGTGCTGTTGCACAAACATTTTCGTTCCTTCACGCGCTCGTGCTTTCTCGGGACTCTCCGAGTACTTTCACCTCGATATCTTCGCCGAGTTGCGCTTTTGTAATTTTTCGTGCTTGTGCTGCGCAGACACATTATTCGTTGCTTCGCGCGCGGCCCTTCTTCAACGAGAAAAAAGGGTAACCGATTTACGCCCGGTTATTCTTCAATCTCGCTGTGTCCTCGTGCTTCACTTCATCGGAGATATTAAAGATTAAATCCAGTGCGGTTTTCTTTGATGACTTCAGTCACTTCAGTTTCTCGAGTCCTACGATTCACTCCGAATGAACGGAAATTCATCATTCATTCGCGGTCTTCTTTCCTGAGAAAGATGTTGAACGATTTACGACCAGTCAATATTCGATCTCGTGGTTGTCTTCGGGATTAGCTTCAATGAAATTCTTCGATACCATTCAGCAACCGTCAATGCGACTCTTCGTCTGGCTCGCTGGATACACCGGTTCAACTTCTGACTTCGGCCACTTCCAATTTTTTCGATTCTACTGCAACTTCAAAAGGTGCCTCTACCAATCTGGATATTTGGCCTTCAGTTTTGCTGCCAACGAGCCAGGCAATTCTGACATCATCTTCGGGCGATTCACATCGAGTTCGACTCTTAAGGGATCCTCTTATTGGTTCAACTTCTTCAATTGGAAAGAATGGCCGCTTCAATTAATATCTTGGAATTGGGAGTCAGTCAGCTGGCCGCACGCGGGGAGCTACCACCGTCACCCGCTCTTCAATTTCGGATTCTACTTCAAGCTCGGTTCGTATTCGGCACGTTTCAATTGATAATGAGTTCGCTTCCTTGCTTTAGAAATTTCTGGGAATAGGAAAAAATTCTGTCGGACTCAGCCTCTACATCTGAGCCCGAGGATTCCTCCTGTGAACAACACTTCAAGGACACGCATTCGCGAGACGAAGACGGGCGATATACAGTTCGCCTTCCTTTCAACACTTCACCATCGTCTCTCGGGGATTCCTTCACGGCGACGCGGCGCTCCCTTCTTCAACTTCAAAAGCGGCTCTCGCTTAATTCAACTTATCGAGAGTTGTATCACGATTTTCTTCAGGAGTACGAAACGTTGTCTCACATGGTACGAGCTTCCACTGGGGCAGCTTCAACTCCCGTGTATTATTTGCCTCATCACGGTGTTTTTCGGGCTCACAGCACCACCACCAAGCTTCAAGTGGTCTTCAACGGGTCGTGCAAGATGAGCAGTGGTGCCTTGCTTAACGACCTCCTCTACACGGGCGCCAAACTTCAACAGGACACTTCTGACGTACTGTTTTGGATCCGAAGGCGTCGCTTCATCTTTGCGACGGACATCACCAAGATGTACCGTCAAATCCAACTTCATTCGGATGATTGGAACCTTCAACGGATCCTGTGGGTTGATGAGCATCATCCCCTTCTGCCTCACCACCGTCACGTACGGCCTCAGTTGTGCCCAATTCTTGGCCATTCGAGTCATGCTTCAACTTGTCGAGGACGACGGGCACAACTTTCCACTGGCGGTACTTCCGTTGACGAAGGGCAGGTACGTCGATGATATCTTCGGAGGTGCAGATTCTACGGCAGAACTTTAAGCATCCTCACGTCAACTTCAAGAAATCTGCAGCTTAGGGGGTTTTTAACTTCCAAAATGGTCGTCAAACTCTACGAAACTTCTTCAAAAGTTGAGCCATTCCGCTTCAGAATCACACGCAGTCGTGATTCAATCAGAGGACTCCAGTGTTAAACTTCTTGGTCTCGTTTGGAACCCCCAAACCGACCACTTCAAGTTCACGCTTCAGCCGACCTTTAGTCAATCAGTGACCAAACGGACAATCCTCTCGGAATCGGTGCAATTATTTGACCCATTGGGCTTCGTTTCGCCAATCATCATCACAGCAAAGATGTTTCTTCAAGAGCTCTGGTTGGCAAAACTTCACTGGGACGACCCTCTTCCGATTTCACTTCAACAACGGTGGCTTCACTTCTAAGAGAATTTAGCGGATCTCTCGCTTATTTCTCTCCCTCGGTGGCTTCAACTAAAACCCTCGGCAACGGTTCAGCTTCACGGTTTTTCGGACGCCTCGCAACTGGCTGTCAGCCGTGGTTTACCTTCATTGAACTTCAGATGATGGCTCTTCAACCATCACGCTTGTCGCTTCAAAGACGAAGGTTGCACCTCTCAAGCAACTGACAATTCCGCGGCTTGAGCTCACCACTGCGTTACTTCTTTCACGGCTGGTTTCGTACGTCCAGAAGACACTAGAACTTGAAGATGTTCCAGTGTTCCTTTGGACCGATTCGTCGGTAACATAAACTTTGATTACGTCGCATTCGGCTCGTTAGAAGGACTTTGTCCAAAATCGAGTCACTTCAATTCAAGAAAATGGAAGGCTGCCGTGAAATCGGCAAAATATCATCTTCGACGGGTCATCGGTGAGACTGCACAGTGCTCAATTCAAGGCTGCTCTGTGCTCTCTCGGACGACCCGGAGGACTCGTCATCCTTAACTCCGGGTCACTTCATCGTCGGTGAAGCACTTACCACAGTGCCCGAGCCATCTCTGACCTCAACGGCGGAATCTCGGTTGTCTCGGTGGCAACTTCTTCAAGCACGGCTTCAGCACTTCGGCAGAGATGGTCGAGAGAGTACCTTCATCAAGGTCTCTCAACTTCAAAATGGCACCATCCGTCTAATGAGATACGAGTGGGGTCACTCGTTCTCATAACAGTATTGTAGTTCTCCGCTATACAGCACTAGAGTTTAAATGAATCTTCGTGATTTACCAGTCATCAGCTGCAAAAAAACAAATCATCGATCCAAGTTTTCACTGCATCGATCGCAGAACACTGAAGTAAGATATAGAAGTCTTGAGGACCTCAGAAACATAAAATAAAATTTGTTTCTTTCATTCAGGCGAATGAATCCCATATTTATATCGATGTGTCTAACTTAATGACCATCATTGCCAGAATCCGTTTCAGCAAGGTGTTAAATCTTGGGAAGATTCATTCAAAGAATCTTGAAAAGATTAAATGGACGAATCTTGGAAAAATTAAACGGGCGAGTCGTGGAAAGATTAATTGGAAAAAGTGATGGTTTGAGTGTGCGGCCGTGTATGATATACGTGTTGGAAAAATCTTTGAAAGACCGATGTGAAAGCTGATCGGGCGTGAGAATTTTAGAAATAATTTTGTTCTTTTCAAGATTCTGTAAATGAATCTTTCATAGATTCTTTGAATAAATATTATCGAGATTTAACGCCTGGTTTAAATGGAATTTGACAATGAGGGTCAATTTTTGATGTGCTGTCTTTTTCCTAAATGCAGTGTTTCGATTTTATCAAATTTCTTCTTTTTCGAAAATTGACTCGAATTAGTCAGTTTTCAGTTTTTCGTGAGGTTTGGAAGAAACCGAACGATAATTAGAATTCTTAGTTTTTATGGATATTGTGAAAAAAAAATTTGTGTAAAACCTTTTTGCACTCAGTTTCGACCCAGAAAGTTATACCGTCCCGCGTAAAAAAAAAGAATTTTGTAAAGAATCTTGTAAAGAATAAGCTTTCGGAAAAGTACTCGGGAAATGGGCTTGGAAACACTATTTAATTTTAAATCGCTTGTGATGACTACAGAAGAGGGCATTTGGGATTCAGCGTTTCAAATTTACTGGTTGTATAATTTGCAGCATGGATCAATTAACTTAATTTTATTTAAATCAAAGACTGATGAGATTAATTCGATCGATTTCGATGTATAGATGAATACGCGTTCGTTTAAGATCACGTTGGACACAATATTAGGTTTCTTTAATTTTTTTCGACTGTTTCAATATCTTCGGACTATGAGTTAGCCTCGTAAATATTTGATTGAGACTCTCGTGCCATCTATAAGCTCCTTGGCTAAAAATTTCTTAATATCGCGTGAAGTTTCGAAACTGATACTTTCTTTCAGCTCTATAGGATCTTTTTTCTTTGGACGGTACAGCGTGTAGGTATCCGAGACCGTAATCTTTTTATGGTTTGCTTTCAGAATTCAGAGTTTACCAATAAGATTTGATTAGGAAGTGAGTTTTCGGTGAAGGCACATCCTTATACTACTTATTGTTATTCTCAGGAAATTGTCACAAAGAAATGAAAAGAATACGAATTTCGGGTAAGCCGCAACTCTTCACATGGCATGGCCTTACCACATTTTTGCAAGAAAAGGAAAAGAAAATGATTGTTTTGCATGAGTGCAGCCTTCTATGCGGCATAGTCTTACTGAATTTTTGCAAGAACACGAAAAAAAAAGAATTTCTGGCGAGAGTGTAGTCTTTTATGCGACTGCGTCTCACCGAATTTTTATAAGGAAGGAAGAAACTATAAACTTCAGGCGAGGGCGCAACTCTTTATGCGGCCTAGTTTCATCAAATTTTTGCAAGAAAGGAAAGTAAACAAATTTCTTGTAAGGTCGTAGCTCTTAATGCAGGCTAGTATCACTAAATTATCGAAAATGTTTTAAAAAATTATCCATTTACTATTCTACTCAACTCAGTTAATTTTGGCTTGAGGTATATTTCACCTGATGAAATTCCATGCAACTCAGGCCGAAAAAAAGTTTTCCTATAACATTACTATGATTTTATCTGCTGTCAAATCGACCTTATTAATCGTCTGGCTTCAAATAGTTGAGACCAATATTCGAAAATTGTTATAGAGTTAAATTGTTTTTTACGATCAGATCTAGAATATTTATTTTGCTTGATACTACTAGAAAGCGGAACACATTGTATTGTAGTTCTCCGCTAAATAGCGCTGGAATGTAAATTAATATCCGTTATTAAACAGTCATCAGCTGCTAAGAAACGAATTATCGATCCAAGTCCTTATTGCATCGATCGCAGGACGGTGAAGTAAGATATGGAAGTCTTGAGGACCTTGGAAAAAAAAGGAAATTTAGTTTTTCATTCAGCCGAATAAATTCCAAATTGATGTGTTTTGCAATGATACAAGAAAATAACTGAACACTTACCGACGCAAAATTCTCTATTGACATCGTCATGAATTTGCCCGCTGTTAATTGACAAGGTACATGAGCCCTCATTATTAAGAGATTGAACAGTTTTTGAGTTTCCAACGATGTTTTGTACCATTGAGCTTGGCATCTGAAAACCACTTTTCAACTTTTATCTATCCCTGCCTCTTGCGTTAGGTAACGAGAATAAATGACTCGCACACGTACAAGTATTCAGCAACTCCATGACTGTGATCGATCACATTTTGCGAGAAAAAACATTCAAAGAATATATAAACAATTACGGTTATCAGGAATACTACAAAGCGTACTGCATCTTTCGGGTTCATATCTATCATCAGCACAACCTGCACACAAATTAAAAAAATGAATGTTTCAGGACATTGGAATATTGTCGATCAGCGCAAACGGGTGTTTCTTTCACAATGTATTATGTAAATGTACTAATGTAGTCATCAGGAACGACTAGAGAAATTTTACCTGAACTCCACAGATACTGATGGCCAGCAGGCTTATTATTGTGCCAACTATAAAAAACGTGGTGTTAGATGCATTGAGGACTTGACTGAACCTGCACAAAATTTCATTTATTAATCAATAAAAACCAGTCGAATTGAAATCAACGTTACTTACTCAATAACATCGTTGTGCTTTTTGATACAAACGATCAAGTGTTGGAATGCAGGATCCCACTTAGGTTGAGCACTATTATGAGTCTGTGAGTCCATGAGTTCTGCGGGCATTTCGGTGGCGACGCGTTGCAGTTGATGACTGTAAATATTAACTATTTACCAAAATGGTCTAATTGGTAGTTCGAGTGTCTGCATAGTGTATTTTCTTACGAACCCAACCACTGTAAACATTCCGCAAACATGTTGCACTTGTACAATAAACATTGTATCTGTGGCGAAAATAACGGGCAGACTGATATAACATGTGACGTACATGTAAGCAAGGATATAGTAGTAATAAGCATCAACGTCATAACCGAAATAATCGATTGGGAAAGGCAATTTCTTCGGAAGTGTTCCGTTGGTGTGTTTCATGACTTCATAAATTGTTGGTATGAGAGGTTGGCCCAAATACACCGCCAATAGAAGGCTTCCGCCAACTAAGTAAGAGATGATCGCATAATTATTATATTTCTACTTCATCGATACTAGCTACGCGCATGCCTTGCCTGCGATATTAGATTACTAGCATATTAGATCATTTGAGATCAAAATCTCAAATCTCTCAGGGAACTTTTATTTCATTGCAAATCACCAATATAAGCTGAATTCATGAGGGGAACGCTATGTTATTTTTTAAGAGGTTTCAAAATGTTGAAAATTTTTGCATGTGCCACACATCAAATATGACCAGCAAACCAGTCCACCGCGTTTTTAATTTGCCCCACGGGTCCCCTAAAGTACCATGACTTAACTATCGTGGAGAAAAACGGTGTGGACGGAGTGTAGAGAAAAATGGCTAGCCGTTCAGTTTTGCTTCATACTTTCCTAGAATAATCCGTATTTATCGTCTATTTATGTTGACTTTATCCATTACAGTAATCAAGCCGTGATATATATAGTGAAAAATTTATCAGGAATCTCAATAATTTTTAAGATTGATGAGCAACGCAGACAAATATTGGTCCATTTTTTAATCATTCTTTTCCCGATAAAGAATGAATTTTTATTTATTTACAAACTGTATGCAGAGTGGATGGTTATAAATACTTCGTGATTGATGTATTCGCCCAAGGTGTGCGTGCATGCGTGCGTGCGGGTATGCGTGTATGTGCACGTGCGCTTAGCGCGTACCCATCTCGAAAAATTCAAACAGCTTTATGTCAAGACTTGGAGGAACAGATCAAAATTTTGAGTTTGTTTTCAACTCGAGATAAATATCCTTTTTATTTGCTATATATTCTGCTAAAATTCATGTTAGGCTAAAAAAAATTATGCCGATACAGGTTGCGGTACGTTTCACCACCAACGTTTTGGCGCTGGGACGATTCGGTGCCAAGTCGTTTCAGTGCCAGGACGTACTGGCACCGTTCATGGGTCGCGTGGATTTGTAGGGCGGGGTTAGGACATCGGGTGTGATGCATGCGTCCATGAGGTGCCTGCCCTGCTTGAAATAAAAACAGAAATCCGTTAGAGACCCATAAAGAACAGCACTCGAACCTATGGGATTCTAATAGAATTTTATACGTCCCATCCGCGGTAGATAGAATCTAAAGCGGGTCCTCATACATTTCGATAAGTGAGCTATCTGTATAAAATGATTTTAATACGAATCTATCCGTATGCTGACTGTCTAACTGCACGTATTTGTTGATACGTATACGGGTATACATCAATTTTGTCCGCAATGTGTATGCAATTCAAATGACCTGTTCCCGTCTGCAATTTCGGATTACACAACTATCCGTTTCAATACGCATCCCACGAGCGTGTTCAATTCCGTCCGCGATCGCGTCTCTCTTTCTGTCCGTTCCTGGCCGCGTGCTGAACGGAGCTGTAGTCTATATTGGACGCCTATCCGTTTCAATACGCATGTCACGACCGTGTCTGATTCCGTCCGCGATCGCGTCTCTCCTCTCTTCCTGTCCGTCCAGGTCTGCGGGCCGGACGGATCTGTAGTCTATGTTGGCCGCCTATTCGTTTCAATACGTATGTCACGACAGATCTGTAGTCTATGTTGAACGCCTATGTTAAATCTTTCCATGAATCTTGTCAAGAACCTTAGAAAGAGTCTTGTGGAGAATCTTTTCAAGAATCTTGAAAAGAGTCAATCATACGATCCGGAGCAAGACTCTTGAAAAGATCCTTGTAAAGATTCTCGAAAAGATTCTTGCGGATCTGCGTAGGAGGAAAGAATCTCGTAAAGTATATATCTTTTCAACAATCTTGGAAAGAGTCTTGTTCCGAATCCAATGCTTGATTCTTTTCAAGATTCTTGGAAAGATTCTTTACCAGATTCTTTAGAAGATTCTTAAAAAGATTATTTTTCATAATGCAAATTCGTTTGGTTTTTTCGAAACCTCACGAAAAAACTAAAAACTGACCAATTCGAGTTAATTCTCGAAAAAAAAAGAAATTCGAAAAAATCGAAAAATTTCATTTGGGAGAAAGAGAACAAATCAAAAATAAAGATGACCCTCATTGCCAAAATCCGTTTTAACAAGGCGTAAATCTTGAAAAGATTCATTCAAAAGAATTTCGGAAAGATTCACAACATGAGATGGCATCCAGGGAACATGCTTATAGGAACATATATGGAACTGCCGCTAGAGCATCTCCGTACAGAAGCGTATAGACGCTACATCAGAGGGCATCTGGTGAACATGCGCATAGAAACGGATAGAGATTGAATCCTGTCCGCTTTTGTTAGTTCTATTATGCGTTTCTTATGAGTATCTATCCGTAAACGTAGTGCGTGCGTTCCTGGAATACGTGGATTTGTGGGGTGAGTTTGGGGCATCGGGTGTTCTCCGTGCGTCCATGGGGTGTGTGCGTCTATGAGATGCGTGCGTCCATGTGATACGTGGATTCGTCGGGCCGGTTTGGGGCATCGGATTTGGTGCGTGTGTCGATGAGCAACGGGCGTCCATCGGATACTCGAATTTGTGGGGGGGGGGGGGGGGGGTTGGCCATCGGGTATGATGCACGGACCACTAGGGTGCATGGTCTGTGGGATAAATGGAGTCCGTCACCTGTAGATGTGCAGGGGCGCAGTAACAAAATAACTTCCAAATATCTATATCTTCCAGGCACTCAAATGCCATAGCGCCAAAACATCTTCACGCCAAAACTTCCCGGCACCTAAACATCCAAGGGCCGAAACGTGTTGATGCCACAATATCCTAGCGCTGAAACGCCCTGGCACCAACACGTCCGAGCACCAAAATGTTGCGGTGCCAAAGCGTACCGGTGCCGAAACGTACGGCGCCGAAACGTCTTGCTCTCGCCGATACAGTGCCGTTAGATTTGTAAAGATTGTCGGTATAGAATTTCACAAAACACACTGACAGAGTAGTTATATTCCATAAAATTCCGATTTTTTTTTAACAAAGTACAAAGTTGAACTAGCTTGTGCATATGTCCTAATGTCGGATTCAAAATTTGTATATAAATAATTTGGTACAAAAAGGTGTACGCTATCAAATTGTGTGAAAATCGATTGAGCTGTGTAGATTTGATGTAATTTTGAAACTTGGAAAAAACAGGCGTGATTGCTTTAGCTTCTGCAAATTTTAAGACATCAGGCACAAATAGTATAGATTAAATATTTTAGTAGACGGAAGAACTTGGTATTAAATTTCGCAAAACTCGATCGAGAGGTTTAAATTGCATGAATCTTTGCATAGTTTAGAAAAAGAGCAAAAAAGCAAACTTTGGCTGATATTGCGAAATCAGCCTAATCGAATGTATTTGGGTTTTTTCTTTTACTTCAAAGCTTTTGCAAAAAGTGCGTGATCATTCTAGCTTACGCATATGTCATGATAACAGGCTCAAATTTTTGTCATGGATCGTATAATGATTGATGTGATCACTTTATCGTACGCGAATTAGGCTACAGTGATTTATTTAGTGACTCAGGAGGGTTTGCTAATGCGTAAAAATTATGAGGAAAAAATGTGTAAATTTGTATTTGCTAGCTTTTTACTTGCGAACGCGATTGTAAATTGTCTTCCTATTTCCACATATTGACGAAATATATGTATTTCTGGTTGCTGAGCCAAATATATCCAATCGTTTTTAATACATTGTAACATTTTCAACATCTGTAAACGAAATATATTATGGCAATTCTCCACCGTTGAATAACTGTCAAGCTATTATCAAGATGTAAGGAACCTTGTCTGAATTGGCGACTTGATTTGCCAATTTGAGGATGATCACGAGACTAATTATCAACAGTGGTGTACTCTCGATGATGATACCAGGATGGCTCCAATACTTCTTGAGGGTTATGATCTGACCATTGAACAAATTGACCTCGACAAGTGTGATATTATATATCTCGGAAAAGTTGCCCAACAATATAAGTAGCGGGCAGTCTTGGACAAAAATTCAACTGTGGACGTTTTACCTGAGGTACTACCAGCGAACTTACGAGGAATATGTAAAGAACGAACATGATGAAGCTTCTGCCTCGACTCTGTTGTGGCCATTGACCTATGAAGCACAAGAGCAATTTATTGATTCTGTAGTAACGTTGTTGAAATAAATCCATCGTTCTTATATGACAGTACGTGATGCTCTGCGTGACGTTTGCACGATTCCATTTTCGCTTCACCATCACACCTATAATTTGTTTGAGCTGCAGCGCAAAGTGCAATTACCTAGACAAGTCTGCGAGTGGTGTTGATGGGTGAACTGACGTCTAAATTGCTCGTCAGAATTCTGTACGCGGGGAGAAAACTGCTTTCGTCTTCTAGTCCTAAGGCAAGCTGTATCGATTTATTCCTTGCCGCTGAAGTTTCCACTTTCCGTGCAGTACTTTTCCAATAGTACCACTCGCGAACTCTACATGCCAGTAATTCAAAGTCCCTCTTCATCTGCTGAAATACACTGCTAGTCATATTTTCAAGCATCATCATTAAACGTTCTTTTAATGTTATCATACAATTTAGTATTACTGATACGCGAATGTACGTAAACTATAGACCAACAAGATCAATACCGGGTAAGAGTATAGGAGATGTATATTAAAAGTGACTTCAATAGTATGTGATGTATTTTGAAAAATGAAATTCCACATTAAATACGAAGCACCGAAAAGTAAAGTTAAAGTATTGCTTTTTTAATTTCTATTGTACACCGATGTCAGGATGTGTGTCTACGAAGATGTTTATTTCTGGTCTGAAGGTTTTCATTAATGTGGTACACATTATTTCAGCTTTCAATTTTTTATATAAACTAGCTGACCCGGTGAACTTCGTATCACCTACAATATATTTTATTACAACTATTGATCAGCGATTATCATTCCTAATCAAGCTATTTTTGAGTTCTAGCGAGACTAACGAACACCAATTGATTTTTATATGGAATTTTTTATTTTTCAGCTGAACTTTAGGAATATCCGACTTCTTTTTCTTTTAAGCCACCCCTGTATTATAGCAAATGAAACCAAAAAAAAATCTATTCATATCGGTCAAGCCGTTTTTGCCTTTGGCGAGACTAAAGAACCGCAATTAATTTTACAGTATCAAAAAAAATTACTACAATAAAAATTCGAAACGTCAAATTTTTTTACTTAATTTTCTGTCGGTATTTTAAGTTTTATATTTGTTTGTGTGATTGAAATTTTTGTTTCTGTGATTCGCACGATAGGTGATGATACTAAGAATACGTTGTAAAAGTTTCGACGCGATGTGAACCGTCGTTCAAGAGTTAGAACTTCCACAAGGTTCAAAACAGTGAATCATGGGAAAACAGCTTTGAAGTTGGCGGTTGGGCGCGCCGCGCCGCGCGGTATCTATTATAAATGCAATCTTATCTCATTTTCTAGCATCCTGCGCTATATTTCAACTCTGTAAAGCTTAAAATATTCCTAACCGTTCAGGCTAATGCAATCAAAAATTCAAAAAAAAAATGAAAAATTTTGGAATTTTTCGCGCATTTAAGCCTTAACCAAGAAAACACTATTTTTCAATAAATTAAAATACTTTTCGATGATTTTCAATTCATTCATAATGTAAAAAAACTGATGTTCGAAAGAATAATTTCAAAGAAACTAAAGTAAAGTGTGTTTTGAATCACCTATTATGAACAAAAAAATATCATTCTAAATGATTTTTAATCGTTATCAATGATATAAGGTAAATGTCCCAATACCCGACCATCTAAGAGGCGACGAAAAAGTTAACTTGTTTTTCGCGTTCAAAAATAAACTATTTTCTATAACAACTATGACTATTGGAAAGCTTGAAGTCTCTAGTTTCTAAAACACAGGCTATAATTGTTGCTATAATTAGTTGTTTATTCATAATAACCGAAAACACTGAGAAATGTAAATGTACCAGTACCCGACCACCCGTTTTTCTATATGACCTAATATCCGACCACACATTATGACCCTATAACCGACCACTCATCTCTTTGGTGGGGGGACGGGAGGGGGTGAATTGAGAAAAATGCATCGCTGCTCAGAGAATGTGTCACCGAAATTTTGAGGTTATGCACGAATAATATACATGTCAGCAGATGTCCGGTTACTGGGACTGAACATAGTCGCGAGCAAGTACCGATATCCGGACACACGGTCGGTTATCGGTACAAGATACATTTCGCATGTACCAATAACCGGACATGGAAATTAAGTACTTGAAATGCATTTTTTGCTAATTGAGACAACATGATCAAATTAGTGGTATCTTTCCGAATAAAAACAGCTAAGGCTCAGTCCGAAAACAATAAAAACCACTTCAGAATAGCTTCAATAAGATATCGTGATTCCTTAGTACTTCAGCTTAGATAATGGCTTCCGTGCCCCGAATAGTACGCGTGCTGTCATTTTTATCCAAAATTGAATTACAGACGATTCTTGAACTATTAAAAGTAGTGTCGTATACGTAGATTATGAATCCTGGATATTAAATCAATTCACAGCTTAAGATTTCTCTTAAGTGAACGCTTAACTTGCTGATATATGGGTTCAAGTGGTCGGGTACGGGGACGTGGTCGGGTATTGGGACATTTACCTTAATACAGTTTTTAAATACTTTTTTGTATGATCGGATCTAAAATTCACAATTAATTGATAATCTTTTGTAATTCATTTTCTAATGATTATTTCCACAAATACAATGTGTTTGAAAGTTATATATTATCAGGAAACTTATTTCTAAACAAATTTGCATTTTTAAATTTGTCTACAATAAATCTTAAAACCATTCACATCAAATAATTCTTTATCACTTCATTAATATTTTGTCTCAATTAATTTTTCATTTATAACTTGTGTAATATATAATAATCAAACCAACTAACAATTAAAGTAAATCCGTATAACTCTGTATAACCATGTACGCCTAGTTTTTGGGCATTCACCATACATGAAAAGTGCCCATTAGTATTGCCTTCCAAAAACCTATTTCTTATGGAAACAACCATATAAACTTTATACCAACATATGTTGGCATATTATATCAAAACAAAAAATTTTGGATTTTCCGTCACGTCGGCTGTCTGTATGTGCTCATAACTCAGCAATCCATGAACGGATCCGGTTTAAATTCATAGCACAGTTTTGTTTTACTATAATTCCAAATCTTTTTTCGACTTAATCCGTTCAGACAATTTTGAATATAAAATTCCGCAAAAAAAAACAGCCATTTTTGAGCAAAAAGGCTATTTTTGCGTCCGTCCAGAATCAGATCTCAGCAACCTGTGAACCAATGCTTTTGTAACTTATAGACTTTCTTTATAGGATCATAAAGGAGTGTGCTGTAGAGTTCGAAGTCTTTACAGTTCTTTGAACCATTTTGTTTTAACGAAAATCACTTTTTTCAGTTTTTTACTCATTGCACGGAAATGCGTGAACGAATTTTTTTTTCAATTTCACCATGTACTTTCATTTTAATACCTTTTAACCATTTCAAGAGTTAAAAATGATTCAAACAATTTTAACATAGAATTTTTAATATTTTTGTTTTATTCATTTATAATTTTTTAACGTTTCCGCCAACAAAACACTAATTGGACAAAAATTTTCGACATTTCTTACTATTTGATAAAATGTTATTTTTCTTTAAAATATAATGATTGATAATTAGTACACTTTTATGTATGTAAATTTTTATGCAAATAAAAAATCTATATGGAACATAAAATACACAATTTTCTTAATGAAAAAAAAACATCCTCACACAATACACCACACTAGACTCGATCGAATTGCACAAATTGTCACTTTAAAAAATCACATGTTATATTTTTCAACATTATAATTTAAGAAAACAATACAACGGCCGTGATTACGATGACAGATAAAAATGATCGCTAAACGAAAGCAATCTTTCGCTGCATTATCTTGAACGCTTAAGCCCGAGACACAATGAGAAGAATCAGGAATAAGAATCAGCCAATCGCCGTGCACTTTAAAGAAACTACGCCAATCGGATGGCTGATTCTTATTATTTATTTCTTATTTCTTATTTTTGTCATTGTGTCTCCGGCTTTACATGCTTACAGCACGTATACATCGGCATATAAAATGCTACCAGATATGACGCTCATAGTGCTCAAAACATTTAAAACGAATACAATTTTAATTTTTCGTGTCTGAATAAAATTGACAGACACAAATGATAAATCCACTCAATTCTCGCCATTACAATTGTCGAAAAAAATTTCGAAAAATGGGAAAAAAATGTTAATGTCTTTTTGGCTGTTTTAAGCTAAAAAAAAATGGATTTTCTTTCTATGAGACCCCTTCGATTAGAAAAAAATTGTAAAATTCTACGTGAATAAATTTTTTTTTTAACATCTTATTGAATATAGGATTCAAATAACTTCTTATTTAAAATTAATGTCTATTTTTTTTCTTCGTAATTTTGATCTTCTTTCCTTCTATGACTACAATAGTTTATTTCAATGATGTCAAGATAAATAACTAAGCTCTCTCATATATTTACTTTGTAAGCTATATTAATTAACATTGAGAATTACAATTTTTATGTAAAGAAATCGAATAAAGTGTAAAACGTACTTGAATTCTAATTCAAATTGTAAATTATGATTTTTTTTCTCAGAAGCACGGGGTCTTTCCTCTTTAGCCAAACCCCTCTCCCCTACACAATCTTCCATTTCCGATATTTCCCACCTCTCCCCCCCCCCCCTGAGTCGGCCCTGAGTTCGTCTTCCGATGCCGGAGCTATGTCACGCCTCGTCGAGAGATTATAAATATGGACTACAGCTGTATACATGTGACTTACACCTGTACAAGACTTGTGTATGCTACATTGGGGTGGTCCTTATTTAGGCTATGTTATTTTTTCTGTTGACGATAGTGCTAAATCGGTTTTAAATAAATTAATAAAAATGCATACCAAATTTCAGCTCGATATCTCAATTTTAACCTGGCCACCACGGCAGTCGAAGTTTTAAAAAAGAAATACGAGTATTTTATACGGTCAATGATCTTAACATTTTTTCAACTTAGTTAATATTGATTAAAAAATTTGAAACTTGGCACAAATATTGCTCATAGTATAAGGTATATTTGTAGTATTTTATCAGATCTTTCATCCTCGATTTTCGACATACCTTCCCGCTATCAAACTATTGACTCCGCAATCAAACTTTTAGTGTGGTGCGAAATTCGACAAATGTGTCCAAACTTTTTAGCGGGAGGGTATTTCGAAAATCGAAGATGGAAAATCTGATAAAATACTACAAATATACCTTATACTATGAGCAATATATGTGCCAAGTGTCAAATTTTCAAATCAATATTAACTAAGGTGAAAAAATGTTTAAATCATTGACCGTATAAAATGCACGTATTTCCCCTTTAAAACTTTGACTGCTGTGGGGGCCAGGTTAAAATTGAGATATCGAGCTGAAATTTGGTATGAGTTTCTATTTATTTATTTAAAACCGATTTAGCACTATCGTCAAAAGAAAAAACAACACAGCTTAAATAAGGACCACCCTAATGCTACATATATACAGGGTGAGGCACTAACTGTTGCCACCTTAAATATCTCGGTAATTATCGACGTCACAAAAAAAAGGTTCCAGATAAAAGTTATACAGTGCGAAAGGGGTCATCAAATGCGACCATTTTTTTTTTATTTCGGTGGAAGCGCTAAGGCACACTGAAGGTCACCTCCACTTTTTTAAATGTTACGGTACATTTTTCTTCAACCATCTTGTAGAGCATCGCAAACTGTATAAAAAACAGTCGGGGGTCAGAGTCGTTGAAGGTCATTCAAGATCAAAAAGTGACATGAACTTTATTTTTATCCGAAATGAACTTTATCTACTGAAGGTGTTCAAAGTGATTGCTATTGGATTCTTCTCATCACGGATTGTGTACAGAGTCGTTGAAGGTCTCTCAAGATCAAAAAGTGATATGACCTCGAACGACTCTGTACTCAATCCGTAATGAGGAGATTCCAATGGCAATCACTTTGAAAACCTTCTGTAATTAAAGTTCATTTCACATAAGAATAAAGTTCATTTCACATAAAAATAAAGTTCATGTCACTTTTTGATCTTGAATGACCTTGAACGACTCTGACCCCCGAATGTTTTTTATGCAGTTTGCGATGCTCTACAAGATAATTGAAAAAAATGTACCGTACCATTTAAAAAAGTAGAGGTGACCTTCACTGTGCGTCAGTGCCTTCACCGAAATTAAAAAAAATGGTCGCATTTAATGATCCTTTTCGCACCGTACGACTTTTTTCTGGAACATTTTTTTGTGACGTCGATAATTACCGAGATATTTAAGGTGGCAACAGTAAGTGCCTCACCCTGTATATCTGGAACTTGTCACGCCCATATTGTTATTTCTTGACGAAACTACGGCACAGGGAATCGAACCCACGACCTCCCGATGCTCTGGTTTAGAGGCAAGCACGCTGGCCACTACTCCAGAGTACCGGTCAAATTGTAAAATATTATAATTTACAAAGGAAATATGTGAGAGAAGTAAAATTATTTATTTTAACACAATTGAAATCAACTATTTTAGTCATGGAAGGAAAAAAGATCAAAATAACGAGACGAAAAGAGTCGAACAAAATTTCTTTTAATATGAGAAGTCATTTGAATCCCATCTTCGGTAAAATCTCAAAAATTTCCTTTTTTTTAACGTAGAATTTTACATATTTTTTAATTTTTTGTTTGTTACCAGCGCACAGCTTGCTTTATACTACCTTTCCTAGTAAGGCCGGGGCTGCAGCCCGCTCCCTACACCTTTTCCATTCTGTATCGCAATTCTGCCAGGAGTGAAGGGAAAACTGCAGGAAAACCTTCACTGATACAGACAGTAAACTACCTAAGAAACCGTCGGTAGCAATGCGAGCACGACTATCGTCGGTCGGTTTGGTAGTTACCTCGTCCATTGTGATCCAGTGAGCCAGTCACTTGCACAGCTAAGTGAACCACCATCCAAGCGATAAGAACCGTGTCGGCAGGCCTCACCGAAACCGTACAATTAACCGACCACTCATCGCAATGAGGTTGTTGGGATTTCATTATTTGAGGATGGGTCCCAATCCACCGGGATCGCAGCTGATAAACAACAATTGAAAAATTGAAATATTTTTCAGCGGTGTCGCCGGGGTCCGAACCCGTGTCCCGCGGATTACGAGACCCACGCTGTAGTGATTTGGCCACTGTTCTCCTACATAGAATTTTATAATATTTTTTGAAAAAATTTGAAGAGATTCCATTCAAAGAAAATCCCATTTTTGTTTAGATTAAAACAGCCAAAAAGACAAAATTATTTTTCATTAATTTTTAATATTTTTTTCAAAGAGTACATTGGAGAACAAACAATAATGACCGCCTAGCAAATTAGAATATCTTGGTTGTTGTGGAAGTTATGATTGTTTTAAGAATATTTTTTCAAAAATCAATAATTAATTCGGTATGGTTTAAGATAGAAAGCTAAAAATGTACATGGATACTTCTTTTTGCATGTGTCATAACATATTAAAAAATAATAAAAAATCGAAGAGGGTCACCGACAAAACGTCGTTAAATGACATGGGATGACTCATATCCATGTATGTTATATATACGTATATTCTAATCAAAATAAACATTTTGTTCTTTCTGAGAAATAAAAATTCCCGTTTCTTCGAGAAAACGACTAATAGTAACACTTGATTGTCGTACGTAATTGACGAAGAAAATTATGGAAGCGTGTTGCTAAGTTATGAGCGCGGTCAAGTCATGGGAAATTAAGTTGTAGGAGCGTACATTGTACTTTTAAATCGAATAATATTTTGATTATATTCAAATCTGTCATTAATAACGATTAATATGATTTATCAAAATAATTAATCGATGTTCACAATAAATTTAAGAGTTTGAATTACGGTGTCAGCGGTTATTAAAACGTCCCCAAGGGACATGTTAACCAACATCCAAAATATATTCGATCACAACGGAATGAATCAAGACAATGATCAAGAATATGGAGCACAAAGCGCGACGACAACGGCGTGCGAGGCGCGGGGGGGGGGGGGGCAAAGCCTCCCAACGAGTACACGAAGCGTACTTGTTTTTTCTTTTTCCACGTTTTTTATAACTTCAAAAATAGATAAAAAATCCAAGTTGTGAAAATCACAAGCTGCTAATTTTTCAGTACTTGTAGGAATGTCTCTTAAAACGTAGTGCCTTTTTTCAAAAAAATCCAAAAGGTCCCAGTTAAACAAAAAATGTTTTATGTTCAAAACTTCAAAAAACATATAAAAATAAATATCGATATTTTTTTTGTTTTTTTAAAATAAAACTGCAACTCAAGACGGAAAAAAAACATCTTCTGTCTTATTTTGATATCTCCGGTTTTTAAAAAGTTATGAGCATTTGAAAAAAAATTGTGTCAAATTTTGAAAAATTTATTGTGGTTAGTTGGGTTAAGACAAAAATCTAAAAAAATTCTTAGAGACTGCTTTCAGTTCGTACAAGAAAATCGAAAATTTTCAACAAAATCAAAAATTGTCGGGTCCACGGATTGGTCGGCTTGGGATGGAATACCTCATAAACAACTAAGGTATTTAATAATACGACAAAGCCTACTTCATCTTTCGGGATCATATCTATCATCAGCATAGTCTGTTCAGAAATTTAAAAAAACTGTTTCAGGATATTAGAATATTTTCACTCAGCGCAAATAGTGCGATAACAGTGCGCTGATAGTGCGATGTTATCCTAATAAAATGTACACTGATGATATGGGTGATGAAGTTTTTAGCTATTGAATCTCCTGAAAATCGTGTATGGTGTGTTTCGTTTTTTTTCATTTTTAATCTTTTTCAAAAAGCGTTCTAGCTTACGCATATGCCTCGATATTGGGCTCAACAATTTTTCATAGATAGTATAGTAAATGTGTGATGACTTTATCGTACCCAAATTTGACGAAATAAAGATATAGTGATTTACTTAGTGATTGCGGATGGTTTTTTGATGCGTAAAAATGATGAGAAAATAATGTAAGAATTTGAATTTGCGAGCTTTTTACCTACGTAGGCAATTGTGAATTGTCTTCCCATTTGTGCATAATGATTGAGTACATCAGTATATGTATCTGTGGTTGTTGAGCCGAAAATATCCAATCGTTTTTAATACATTGTATCGATTTCAACATCCATAACCGAAATATATCGTGGAGCCCCGTCACTGTTGGATGACTTGAATTATACTCACGATGTAAAGGACCATGTCTGAATTGGCGACTGGATCTGCTAATTTAAGAACGATCACGAAACTAAATATCACCAGTGGTGTACTGTCGATGATGATACTCGGATGGCTCCAATACTTATAGAGGGTTGTGATCTGACCGTTGACCAAATTTATCTCGACAAGTGTGATATTATATCTCACGAAAAAGTTGCACGGCAATATAAATAGCGTGCAATTATACACTATGATACAAACAATATAAATAGCGATAAAATTTAAGGTTTTTTTTCTGTTTCGATTTCTCCGAACAATGAGTTAACTCCGTAAATGTTTGATTAAAACTCTCATAGCACCTTTGATATACTTGGCAGAAATTCTTTAATATCGAGTGAAGTTCTCGTAACTGGCACTTTCTTTCAGCTCTGTATGATTTTTTTCTTTTTGGACGGTATCAGCGTATTGGTATCCGAGACCATAATCTTTTTATAGTTTGCTTCCAGAATACAGAATTTTCCAATAGGATTTTATTCGGAATAAGTGGTGATTTTTTGGAGGAGACAGCCTAATACTAGTTAGATCTCACGAAATTTTTATGAAGGAATGGAAAGAATACAAATTTCTGGTAAGCCACAACTCTTTATGCAGCCTAGTATCACTAAATTTTTGCAAGAACAGAAAAAGGAAGCGACTTTCCGGTGGAAACGTAGTGCTTTATACGGCCTAGTCTCATCGAATGTTAGCAAAATTGGTAAAAGAAAAGAAATTTCTGGTGAGGGTGTAGCTCTTAATGCACCCCAGTATCACCAAATTTTGGCAATTGTGAAAAAGAGTATCCCTTACTATTCCACTCAATTCAATTAATTTTGGCTCAGGGTATCGTTTAGTTGATGAAATTCCACGCCACTTTGACAGAAGCAAAGCGTTACAATAACATTGCTATGATTTTATCTGCTTCCAAATCGAGCTTAATAATCGTCCGGCTTCAAACGGTTGAGGCCAATATTTGAATGATGTTTGAGAGTTTGATTGATCTTCACACTCAGATCTAGAATATTTATTTGGCTTGATAATATCAGAAAGTCAAACACATTTTGTTGTAGTTCTCCGCTATACGACGCTAGAGTGTAAATGAATCTTCGTTACTTAACAGTCATCAGTTGCCAAAAAACAAATTATCGATTCAAATTTTCAGTGCATCAATCACAGAGCGGTGAAGTAAAATATGGAAGAATTGAGGATCTTGAAGACATAAAAGAAAAATTGTTATTCCATGCAGCAGTATGAAGCCCAAATTGATATTGATGTGTCTTGCTTGATGAGCCTCATTGCCAAAATCCTTTTTAACAAGGCATTATATCTTGGAAAGATTCATTCCAAGAATCATGAAAAAATCAAAGGGACGGATCTTGGGAAGATTTAAGGGACGAATCTTGGAAAGATTAATTGGGAAAATCTTAGAAAGACTTAGGTGAAAGCTGATCAGACGAGAGAGTTCTAGAAATAATTTTGTTCTTCCCAAGATTCTTTAAGTGATTCTTTCCTAGAGTTACTGTCTTTTTCCTAATTGAAGTTTTTCGATTTTTTCAAATTTCTTTTTTTCGATAATTGGTCGGTAAAGCGTGTAGGTATCCGAGACCGTAATCTTTTTATGGTTTGCTTTCAGAATTCAGAGTTTGCCAATGAGATTTGATTAGGAATGAGGAGTAAGTTTTCGGAGAAGACACATCCTCATGCTATTTATTGTTAGTCTCACGAAATTGTCACAAAGGAATAGAAAGAATTGGAATTTCTGGTGAGCCGCAACTCTTTACGTGGCATGCTCTCACCACATTTTTGCAAGAAAACAAATGTTTTGCATAGATAGAGCCTTTTATGCGGCCTAGTCTCACTGAATTTTAGCAAGAACACGAAAAAAGCGACTTTCTGGCGAGAGTGTAGTCTTTTATGCGACTGCGTCTCACCGAATTTTTATAAGGAAGGAAGAAAATATAAACTTCAGGCGAGGGCGCAACTCTTTATGCGGCCTAGTTTCATCAAATTTTTGCAAGAAAGGAAAGTGAACAAATTTCTTGTAAGGGCGTAGCTTTTAATGCAGGCTAGTATCACTAAATTGTCGAAATTGTGAAAAAAAATTATACATTCACTATTCTACTCAATTGAATTGATTTTGGCTCGGGGTATCTTTCACCAGATCAAATTTCATGCAACTCAGGTCGAACCAAAGTCTTCCTTTAAAATTACTATGATTTTATTTGCTGTCAATTCGAGTTTATTAATCCTCTGGCTTCAAATAGTTAGGACCAATATTCAAATATTATTTTAGAGTTGGATTGTTTTTCACGATCAGATCTAAAATATTTATTTTGCTCGATACCACTAAAAAGCAGAATACATTGTTTTGTAGTTCTCCGCTATGTAGCGTTGAAATGTAAATTAATCTTCGTTATTCAATAGTCATCGGCCGCTAAACACGAATTATCGATCCAAGTTTTCATTGCATCGATCGCAGGACGGTGAAGTAAGATATGGAAGTCTTGAGGATCTTAGAAAAATAAAATGAAATTTATTTTTTCATTTAGCTGAATGAATCTTATTGATGTGGTTTGCAATGATATAACGGCCATAACTAAACACTTACCGACGCAAAATTCTCTACTGACATCGTCATGAATTTACCCGCTGTTAAGTGACAAGGTACGTGAGTCCTCATGATTAAGAGATTGAACAGTTTTTGAGTTGCTAACGATGTTTTGTACCATTCAGCCTGGCATCTGAAACCACTTTTTAACTTTTATCTATCCTTGCCTCTTTTTTTTAGGTAATAAGAATGAATGACTCGCGCACGTACAAGTACTCGGCAACTCCATGACTATGATCGATCACCTTTTGCGAGAAAAAAAATTCAAAGAATATATAACCAATTACGGTAATCAGGAATACTACAAAGCGTACTGCATCTTTCGGGTTCATATCTATCATCAGCACAACCTGTACACAAATTGAAAAAATAAATGTTTTAAGACATTGGAATATTTTCGATCGGCGAAAATTTCACCTGAACTCCACAGATACTAATGGCTAGCAGGCTTATTATAGTGTCAACTAAAAAATACGTGGCGTTAGATGCTGAGAGGACTTTACTGAACCTGCACAAATTTTCATTTATTAATCAATAAAAACAAGTCAAATTGAATTTAACGTCACTTACTCAATTACATTGTTGTGGTTTTTGATACAGACGATCAAGTATTGAAATGCAGGATCCCACTTAGGTTGAGCACTATTATGAGCCCGTGAGTTCATGACTTCTTCGGGCATTTGGGTGGCCACGCGTTGCAGTTGATGACTGTAATTGTTAACTATATACCAAAATAGTACAATCGGTAATTCAAGTGTCCGTACAATGTATTTTTTTTACTAACCCAACTACCGTAAACATTCCGCAAACATGTTGCACTTGTACTATAAACATTGTATCTATAGCGAAGAATACAAAAATACCGAGATAACATGCGACGCACATGTAAGCGTGGATATAGTAGTAATAAGCATCGACGTCATAACCGAAATAATCGATTGGGAAAGGCAATTTTTTCGGTAGCGTTTCGTTGGTACGTTTCATGACTCCATGAATTCTTGGTAAAAGTGGTTGGCTCATGTACAGCGCCAATAGAAAGCTACCACCAACTAAGTAAGAGATAATCGCACAATAATTATATTTTTACTTTATTGATACTAGCTTACAGCCTCTGTTCTGCATATTTTTATCGTACACATGAAATTTTCTGCACAAAAGTTTCTGCACAAAAAAGTGGCAGGGAATGTATTCCACACGAGAAAAGTGGCAGGGAATGTATTCCACACGAGAAAAGTGGCATGGAATGTTATTCTACACAAAATTGTTTTACACCGGTTTTTTTACACATTATTCTACACAAGAGAAGTGGCAAAGGATATTATTCTACACCAAAATTAGTCTACAGCGGGTTATTCTACACAGACGGAAAGTGTTCAGGAAACCTCTATTACACAGATTATTGTCCGACACATTATTTTTCTACACAGTACAGCCTGTAGCAAAACTCTGCAGGCAACGTTTTTTATCTAACCCCAAGAAACGACAGAAACTCTGCAATGCGATTATCCATTCCAGTAGTAAATTTTGCCAAAGGCTGAAATGTGTGGGAAAATAATGTGTAAGATATTAATGTGTGGAATGATAATGTGTAGAATAGAATATTGTTCCCTGTCACCTTTTTTGTATAAAATGATGTATGTGGAAACTTTTGTATACAAAGGTCATGTGTAGAATAAAAATCTGTAGAATAAAGGCCTCCTGAATATCCCTTGCCACTTCTGTTGTGCAGAATAATGTGTGTAGAAATAAAAGTAGAACAATGTGTGTAGAAACAGGTGTAGAATAATTTTGGGTAGAATATTTCTAACAACTTCTCGTGTAGAATACAATTCGTTGCCCCTTTTCATGTGTAGAATAATTTTTCAAGAAATTTTTGTGTAGGAAATGTCATGCGTAGAATAAAAATGTGTAGAATAGAGGTCTCCCCGGCGGAAGCGCATGCCTTGCTTGCGATATTAGATTACTAGCATATTAGACGATTCGAGATAAAAATTCTATACTCATTCAGAATCATTTCGAAATAGAATTTTTAAACTCTCAGGGACCTTCAATTTTAATGCAAACCACCAATCTGAGCTCAATTCTTGGGGGGACTGCAATTTTATTTTCCCCCTACGTATTATGCTGCCACCTACTTTCATCAAGGTTTTTAAAATGTTAAAAAATCTGGCATTTGCCACGCATCAAATACGGCCAGCAGACCAGTTCACAACGTTTTTAATTGGCACCACGGGTCTACTCAAGTACCATGACTACACTATCGTGGAATAAAACGGAGTGGACGGAGTTTAGAGAAAAGTTGCTAGCCGTACAGTTATGCTTCATACTTCCCTAGAATAATCCGTATTTATCGTCTATATATGGTGAATTTATCCATTACAGTAATCAAGCCATGATGTCATATAGTGAAAAATTTATCATAAATCCCAATAATTTTCAAGAATAATGAGCAATGCAGAAAAATGTTGTTCTATTTTTTGATCATTCTTTTCTTGATAAAGAATTGATTTGTATTTATTTACAAACTGTATACGGAGTAGACTGATTTAAAAAAGTTACTATTTTTTCTGTTTCAAAAAAATATATTAAACCCTTACGGGGAGCTAAAAAGATGCCTCTTTAAAGCAGATCTTTCAATATAAATACTTAGATGCGTCTCATCGCAAATTTCTATAACCAATTCAAATTATACATGATTTTTTTTCATATTGTTACGTCCCGCGACTTTCGGGATTTCTCTTCGTTCTTGAGTTTTCCCATATCGGGCAATTCTCGAAAAAAATACGTGAGGAAAAAGAACACGGTCGAGACAAGGGTCTATTCTTACGGTCTGGCCATATTCACACCAATTTTCTATCTCTCAAATTACGGGTCATGAAAACAACGTCGACGCCTAGTTAGTCACGCATCATATCGGATCATTCGAGAAGAGTTTCAAGCGTTATCGTTATGAAGGCTAAATAAAACAATCTCCATCATCGGTGCGGGAAATCATCCGCCGAAGATATGGGACTCCGCGAAAAATATTGATAGGGCCTTTGTGGGGCCAAGCGACACTCGAACGTTGAAATCTTCGGGAGCATGTAGCATTCACACCAGCCTAGCGCAATGCTGAGATCCTCACGCACACTAGAGTGCAGCTATACCGTCACCATCATATACGAGACGGCGAGGAATTATATTACTACGTACGATGAGTGGTTCTTCTTTTCCATTTTTATTGGCGTAATAATTACGAGATCCCAAAAGTTATAGGACGATAATATAAATTCAATATTAGAATCGAGCATGGAAAATATCGGCTGGGTCAGGTCATGCGAAATATAAAGTAAAATTATTTTAACACGGAATAACGTAAGGGAAAAGTTTTTCTTGAGAAAATACAATTTCGACGACTAAAGATTTTATCGAAAGACAGACGTTGCAATAGTTTAATATGGTAGGAAAAAGGGAAAATACAAAAAATGACATATAGAAAATAGACGAAAGAAAATAACACCACTGTGTCTTGAAGAGGTCACACACGTGGCCCATAGCAAAATTAGTCTTTCTGCGTACAGAGAGAAAAATTATTAAACATTGCAGTGCCACCCGATATGTTATGTATAAAAAAATCTTTCCATCGCTCTATCGGGAGATTTTTAGTCGAAGAAACGCCATCGGCATATTGCAAACATCCAGAGGTAATATATTTGTCAAGCCAAAAAAAAATAAGACCATGCGAGAGAAAATTGAGATGATGCTGGGAAAAAGAGTCTTTGTCCAAGGGTCCGAGGAAATTTCCTTGCGTTCTGCGGACGACACGAAGTCCGCTACCCCCTTGAGACGATTCGTTCTCTCTCGCACAATGAGTCGTTGCAGGGGCGCACGCCATATATGGGTACAAAAAAAGATATTCACCAAGCATTGCTCAAGATTCAAGGTTATTAAGCTCAAGAGAAATTTTAACTTAAGGCAGGCGTACGAATTATGCTAATTATAAGTAGCGTGTGTATGAATGAACGATCTATTTTAGGGTAAACAGTAGGAAAATTACTAAGAAAGAAAATTTGAATTAGTAAAAATAATATTCAAGAATAAAAACAATAATATAACTATTCCATTTGTTATGAAACCAAAACAGTTTCTAATACTTCAAACCAAGATACACTTCTTTCAAAAACCCGAAAAAATCAAATTCAAAATTCAGAATTCAAATTTCAAAATCCAAATTTTCTTTCAAATAACAAACAAATTCAATTTCAGGAGAACCATTTTGAAAATCGAAATAAACTAATTATTAAGTACATTCCGAAAAGAATGTTAAAATTGAAAAACTTGATAATTGAATTATTCTCAAGTGAACAATCATACAATATTGAAGTAATTAATTTACCAAATCAATTCGGAGATTTCAATTCATATTGTTTAAACAATTTAACATCGCAAATTATAAAAAGTTGAAACATTCACAAGATCAATTTTATTTCGACATTTTAATCAATAGAAATTATTTAAAATCAATTTAACCAATGCGCAAATTACGATTATGAAATTATAACAGCTGTGAAATTCTTCAAAATTGATCAGAATAAATTATTTAAGAAATCTAGTAAAATCATCGATATAGCAAAACCGGAAATTCACTTAAATGATTTGCAATTAATGAATTATCAATTCGAAGACTCTTTCTTGCGAGAAGGCGATGGGAGAAGTTTGAAAGAGCAGGGGAAATACAGTGCAGTAATCAAACCAATCGGGAGGGCTGTAGAGCGAGAAAGTATGAGAGAGCATGAAAGAGCGAAAGAGAACGAGAGGGATGGTCGAAGACCAAGAGTATAAAAACGCGAGGCGCAACGCCTAATGACTTCATTCATTATTAAAAAATTCACGGATCAACATCGTCCACGACACTCGTTGTCAAGCTTCATTGATTTTCGAAAAGTTCACTGCGTAACATCGTCCACGACACTCGTCTTCAAAATTTATTAAATTTAAGTTTTGAAACATTTTGATCAACTCTTAACAGTGCAAATTTTTCCGAAAATTGAAATTCAACTTTTGAGCGTATTTTTTTATTTTTAATTCTTTCAATATTAATCTTATTCCGTTTTAATTATTAATTGTTTTAAATAGACATTGTGCGTGATTTATCAACATTATTGACACTATTATTCCGCCTACGTTATTCTACATATTACTTATTAGCGATAAAACGATCTTTGTGAATTGTGTGTAATTCTTGGTGACAACAAAGCAAAACTGTGCAACGAAATACATACACACGCGCATTCAAATCTATTTGGAAAACTTTATTGTGCTGTGTCTTGGCATTTTCACCACCGTCTACATCCTGCGTTTCATCGATTTCGTCTATTCATCCGTCGTCTCTTGATTCTGGTCACCCTTGGTCATCTGTACCTATCGTTCGTGGTCATTTAACCAGCAGTCGCTTATTTTCATCATCATCTCCGATTCCATTTTCTTTAAGGTAGAACGATACCTCTTTTGCGGGGCAGGCGGTGAGAGGGTTACTCCTATGCTTAAACATGGGGAGAGTCTCGTGTTACCAACTGCACAAAAATTATAAGTCGCATGTATATAGGTATACGAGAGCACGGAGAGAGCGCGTTCGCCGCGCCGGGCTGCTGCGCATCTAGCTATAGATATAGAAGAAGATAGAGAAAAACTGCGTTTAATAATTTTCTTTTGCACATTGTAGCTTATTGGTACGATGAAATTGCTATAAACTTTGCGGGAGTGATCTTGAGAGTTGGTTCATGTACTTGTGTTAGTTTCATCAAAAAGTGGCTTTTTTAACGGTACTTTTTCAATGTTTTTTTGCGGTTTTTGACCCTTTTCCATAAGATCCAATGTAAAAAACTAATTCGATTTTCTCAGAAACGGTTCGATCGAATCCGTTGAAATTTGTCGAGCGAACATTTTAGTCAATTTCAAACGTATCTACCAGTTTTCATCAAAATCCCTCTTTTTTGATATATGGTATCGTTCTACCTTAAATACTCATCAAAAGGTAAGTAGGAAAAATGCATCTGAGAATGAAAACTTTGAATTGCGAGAAAACATTTTCTCGACATTCCACGAGAACTAATCCACAATTGACTTTACGTTCATCTTATTAATTTCGGAGATAACCCGATTTAAAGTGGTCGTTTGCATTTTTCTCGACACCCGTTATGTTCCATTCACGCTGCACCTTCCACGTTATATACAGGGTGTCCCTGACTTAATTGAAATATCATGTTGATGTGAAAATTTGGAATTTCAAATGTACGAATCTGATATAACTCAGTTGAAAGTTTCCAATTCATTACTCCTTTATTTTTTATTATAATTTGAGATATGGAACATTTACTAAAATTTTTTGGACCTTGATTACAAATCATTTCCACAATTAAATTCCTACATTCACAAACTCTAGGCCCCCGGCGAATCAGTTGTTGGTACGGGCTCGCATACCGGCCAATAGCTGTTATCAAAAGGCCCTTAGAGTTACACGAAAAACATTCATGAACAAATCCGAAGGTTCTGGCGGGTTAGATCGGCTGACACAGGCTACTTTGCCAGTCAGTGACTAACCACGAAGGTGATTCCCTAGGATTACACACAAGCCTTGAGACCCGGAACGCACAGTCACCGGTACAGGCTGCCATACCGGCCGGTGACTGCTGATGTGAAACCTCTCAGAGCAACATTTACACTTCTCAGAGCGACCTTTACGTTTCTGCCATCAGCAATGTTCGCTAATAATTTATCATAAATCTGATTTAACTCTTAAAATTTTCTAATTTATTTCTGCTTTTATTTCTCATTATAATTTAAGCTGCGAAATGTTTTGCAAATATTTCTAAATGCGTGAAATCATTCATGGTTGAGGCAATAACTTTTAAGAGGAGGCTAAATACCATTTTTATTCAATCCCTACATTATCGACGTATCATCGTCGTCCAGTCTTTCTCCGACAACCGTGGATGAAAATTAATTATGATTTGACAATTAAGAGGGAGATGAATTAATTAACAATTAATTGTCAATTGAGAGGCTAAAATGCGTTACAGCTAATGCCAACGAACTCATTCGAATCCCCTAAATATTATAGGTTACTCGTCAGAATCCATGGTGCTGCCCTCACTCGCACGTCTGTGAACTACGTTTCGCCATTTCGTTTTTCAATCAAACGACAATTTATCGACATTTCAATTACAGTTTATTGGTGGTAAATGAATCTGTAACATTTTTTTTTTGTTTTTCGAAAATATTTTAGTGAGGCTCCATTCCTGCCATTGTTCTGATGATGTTGTTTAAATTTTATTCAATTCCATCCATTTGTGTAAGAGCAAGTTTGGATGGCAATTTCGAGGTGTAAGTGTCGGTATTTAGCCTCCTTTTAACTGGTCAATTTTAAAATATTAAAATATCATGTGGCTTTCCCCAGAAATCGTTCTACTTTTCAACCATCATTAGGAATTATATTACCTCACCGAGCTGATCATTTAAAATACACTCTCACGGCCGTCCTGAGCAAATTTTCACGAGGCTAGGCTCGAAAAGGCCGCCTGTCCAACATAACGCAGTTCTTCCGAAAAACGTGTAAAGGAAGGGTTTGCCCCTTCTTGACCGAGATGGAAAACTCGCCGGTCGGGACGTAACAATATTTTGAAAATTTATACCTCGGCTTCAAGGCAATGTACCGTATCGAACAGTACATATTCTTGAAGGGAATTGAACGCTCTAAAAAAAAGCTCTCTCATGTTTTTTTTGATTAACTCACTCCTTAAAAAGTTATTCACGGTCATACATATATGTATATGGGGCACGTTCCACCAATTGCGGGGGAACGATTGTGCGCCTATTTTTTTTTCTTATAAATTCGTACATATGTTGGGGACATCAAGAAAAGCTCTGCCCTAAATTTTTAGACCCCTATCGCTTTTAGGACCTGGGATAACGAATGTCCTATTTTTCACCTCTTCAAAAGTTGTCCAATTTCACGCGTCATTTACGCGTTCAATTTCGATCCTAGGACATTTTTGACAGAGGTATTTTTTTGGTAGAAAACTGTAAACTTTCAAAAAAAAATATCAATTTTATTCTATCGATCGTCCTTATGACTAAAAATTGAGTTTATTTCTTTAAATCCTGTTTCTTCAAATCGCGTTTTTTTTTTGGTCTTCCACCCTATAAAATAGTCATTTTTTTTAAGCCGAGACTTTTTTAAATAAATTTAAGTTCTTACGGGAGTAGGACTCTTATAGAAATAAGACGAGAACAATTTATTTGAAAAAAAAAAATTCCTATGCTAAAATGTCCCAATTAGCCATTTTTACGAAATTTTAAATCTCGTATACATGAGAAACTTTCATGTTATTACTCACAAAAACAATGTTTCTAAGCAACGAATTTATCGGAAAATATCTGATAAAATTTCAGAAGGTTCGTCTTATTAGTAATTGAGTTAAATGTATTCAAATATTTAAAAAAAAATACACAGGAGTACGGGAACTATACGTAAAAGATCGTGTAATTTCCCATATCGCAAATGAACGTCATTTACGATATTTATGGAAAACTATACAATCACAATAAGATATCTAATGAAAGTCCGGTCAAAATTTTATGATGATTATTAGTCTTATATAATATAGTAGATAGTGAATAATTAGAAAGCATACTTTAAAATTATTATTAGTATGAATAAATTCGATGGTCCCCAGCAAACACACTTGGATAATTTACGAAACATTTACGTATAATGGAAATGTAATAAATACGTAATATAATGATCATCAAAAATTCGATACTTTTTCATAATGACGTAAACGAGATGTATATAATACATTATGACAATAGGTAGCAAGGACGTCAATGAAAGATGAAGGAATTACGAAAAACTATCAATATCACAAATATGTAATATTGATACGTCAAGATCTCGTCACTGTTATGAGATATTTACGTATACTGTAAACCTGTAAAATTGTTATGAGTCGATGCTGTAACAATTATAGAACATTGGTGATATTATAATCTCGTAAGGCTACGTAACAAATACGTATAATGTGTTACATAAATGTAACAAGACATTTCTTGTAACAAATTCGTAACAGTTACGGAACATTGGTGATATTATAATCTTCGTAGTATAGGCTACGTAGCAAATACGTTTTATGTGTTACATAAATGTTACAATAAATTTCTTGTAACGTATCCATAATACATACATATATACATATACTACCAGAAATGTCTTGAATCATTTTGAGGTTATGTCGATTAAGAAACGTAAACGATATATGAGTGTATTTATGTGAGCGTAATTACATGGGTATTTGTCGTGACAGAAAAACACCCCAGTAAAAACTGTCTTTGAGCGACGAGCTTCATGAACTCGACTCTAAACCTGTTGGAAGAAATTTCTACTATTACTTTCGATGCTATTTTGGCATAATACCCCCTCCCCCCATCGCATTCTCGCCGTCAGTGTGCGCTGGCCCCTTAATATTGATAATTCGTCAATAATTTATCTACTTCAATCTGCTATAAAGAATTTGTTCAATATGAAAAAATGAATTTTAATGACCCATGTACCCCAAATGTAATATAAATATCACGGGCTCTAAAGAAGCTGGTAGCGTAGTAGGTAGCGTGTCAGCGTTAGATCCTTAGAAAGGTTCAGTATTCAGGCAAGTCTCAATCCCCCACAATCGGCAAATATACGTTCTCGGACCCGCGCCTTTCCGCTCTTGAGAGATTGAGAGAGATGGAGCTAAAACGTTTAACACTTACTTCTCAAAAACGACTTAATGGAATGAAAAAAGAATAGTGAGGCCACCTGCACAAATTTATTACGCAGGTCGCCCCACTCTTCTGTTTTTATTCTATCAAGTTATCTTCGAGAAAAATGTGTTAAAAAAATTTCGAGGTGATGTTGACCTTTATGGCTATGAGATGAGTTTGTTACGTCAATGTGCTGAGGGTGTTACATCTATATGAGCTGAGTGTGTTACATCTTTGTGCTGAGTTTGTTACATAAAAGTTACATCTGTGTGTTGAGTATTTTCCATAAATATTATTCGTAAATTTTCCGTAACGATAACGTTCCAATGGGACGACAAATTTCTGAACAAGCACTGCTTCATTTACGGTGCTTGTGACATAAATGTTACATCCAATATAACGTCCGTTACAGAACATTTTCGTAACTATTCTGAAACTGTGTTTGCTGGGTCAGATCGAATAATAAGTATACACCAAAGGGCCCTGTGACGGTCTTGGTGGGATTCTGAAACGCCGTGCAAAATTGGCAAGTTTGAGGATGCATCCTACCGAATAAATATTAACACCATCTGATTTATACAATTGGGTTAAAGTGAATATGCCTAATCTTAATACAAATGATAAATATTCCACAACGGCAAATTTCTTGAATGATCGATTTCAGAATGTTATAACGGTGTAAGGCACAAGGCATTTCCATAACATAGCCTCATCGTCAGTACAAAATATAATTATATGCAAAAATACAGTGGTTGTGAGGGATCAGAAAAAACAAGGATATTTCATTGAATAATCCAATTTCATGTGCATGTTGAGTCTTTCATTTTACGATTTTTATTAATATTCCCGAGGGCATGATTTTTGTGAGTAATAACATGAAAGTTTTTCATGTATACGATATTTACAATTTCGTAAAAATGGCTAATTGGGAAGTCTTAGCATAGAAATTAATTTTTTTTTCAAATAAATTATTCTCGTCTTGTTCCTATAGGAGCCCACTCGCGAAAGAACCTGAATCTATGTAAAAAAGTCTTAGCTTTAAGAAAAAATGACCATTTTATAGGGTGGAAGATGAAAAAAAACGCGATTTAAAAAAATAAACTCAATTTTTAGTCATAAAGATGATCGATAGAGTTAAATTGATATTTTTTTTTGAAAATTTACAGTTTTTAACAAAAAAAAATACCTGTGTCAAAAATGTCCCAGGAACGAAATTGAACGCGTAAATGACGCGTGAAATGAGACAAATTTTGGAGAGGTTAAAAATAGGACATCGTTTATCTCGGGACCTAATAGCGATAGGGGTCTAAAAATTAAGGTCAGAGCTTTTCTCGATGTCCTCAACATATGTATCAATTTATAGGAAAAAAGAAAAATAGGCGCACAATCATTCCCCCACAATTGGTGGAACGTGCCATATATGTGTATAAACTGTGAACATAGGTGAACTGGTCAATTCTTTAAAAATTAGGTAGTTTATGTTAATGCAATTTCAACTTTTGTTTCGAAAAAGATATTACGATATTTATTAATTAGTTTCAACATTTTGCCGGAAACTAAGAAAAAAAATGAAATTTACTTTTAATTTAACTTCAACTTTGAATAACTTTTGAAAAAGTGAGTTTATCGAAAAATCATAAGAAATCTTTTTTGTAGAGCATTAAATTTTCTACAAGAAAATATATCGTTCATTTTTGTACATCGACTTTGAGCTGAGATATAAAATTTCAAAGTTTGAAATTTTTTCCCTGTGTTATTTAAACGAGCAATAGCAATTTGCGATGGGACGTATCTAAATATTGATATTAAGAGCTCTGCTTTCAGCAGGCATCTTTTTTCACCTCCCTGAAAGTATTTAATATGTTACTTTGAAAAAAATTGTTTTTTTTTTAAATCAGTGTAATGCGATGTGATTTGTTGTAAATACATCGTTAGTGATGTATTCGTCCAAGGCATGCGTGTGTGCGTGTGTACGTGCGTGTATGCGTGCATTCATGCGTGCGTGCGTGCGTGCATGCGTGCATTTGTGCGAACGTGCGTGCATGCGTGCATGCATGCGTGCGTGCGTGTGCGCACGTGTGCGCGTGCGTGCACGTGCGTGCGCGTTTAGTGTGTTCCCATCTCGAAAATTTCAAACAGCTTTATCTCAAGACTATGTTGTAGGACTGTCTGTCCTACATCTGTTTTGTAACAGATCAAAAATTCGAATTTTTTTTCTTATTCCGGTCCCACATCCTTTCCATTTGCTAAACATTTTGCAAAAATTCATTGAGGCGAACAAATTCGATGCATCTTTAAAATGACTGCAAGGCAAGGCGTGGTTCATCAAGCTTCCGCGAATTTTGTGATGTAAGGCTAAAAACAAATTATGCCGAAACAGGTTGCAGTATGTTTCAGCGCCAACATTTTGGCGCCAGCCATTTTTGCGGAGGGACGATTCGGTGCCAAGTCGTTTGGGCACCGGGACGTTTCGGCGTCAGGATGTTTCGCTGTGCGGATATTTATGTGCCGGGATGTTTCGGTGTCAGGATATTTTGGCGCCGAAACGTTTCGGTGCTACGAAGTTTCAGCACCAGGACGTTTTGGCGTCATCCATAGGGTCGATTGAATACGTGAATTTATGGAGCGGGTTTGGGCATCAGATATGATGCACGAACCCATAGGGCGCGTAGTGTATAGGATACGGGGAGCCCGTCACCTGTAGATATAGCAAGAGCGCAGCGAAAAAATAACTTCCAGATATCGATATCTTTCAGGCACTGAAATGCCCCAGCACCAAAACATCTTGACGCTGAAACTTCTCGGCGTCAAAACATCCTGAGGCTGAGACGTGCTGGCGCCAAAACATTCCAGCACTGAAACTTTTCAGTGATGACCCGTCCGAGCGCCAAAACGTCCCGGCGCCGAAACGTGCCACTCTCGCCGATACAGTGCCGTTAGATTTGTGAAGATGTCGGTATGGAATTTCGCGGAACACGCTGACAGAATAGTTTTATTCCATAAAATTTTGAATTTAGAACAAAGTACAGGGTTGCACTAGCTTGTGCTTATGTCATAATATCGGATTCAAAATTTGTAATAAATGATTTGATACATAAAGGTATACGCTATTAAATTGTGTGAAAATCGCTCAAGCTGTATAGATTTGATATGTGATTTTGAAACTTGGAAAATACATACGTGATCGCTCTAGTTTCTTCAAATTTTAATACATCACGCTCAAATATTGTAGATTCAATACTCTAGTAGACAAAAGAACTTAGCATTAAATTTTGCAAAACTCGATCGAGAAGTTTGGATTGCATGAATCTTTGCATTGTTTTATGAAAGAGCAAGAAACCGAACTTTGGCTAGTATTGCGAAATCAGCCTAATAGAATGTATGTACTACACTGATAGTATGGATGATAAAGTTTTCTGTTATTGAATCTGGCAAAAATCGCCAATAGGATTTGGGTTCTTTTTACTTTGAAGCTTTTGTAAAAAGCGCGTGATCGTTTGAGCTTACGCATATGTCATAATAAAAGGCTCAAATTTTTCAAATGGATAGTTTGATGAATGATGTGATCACTTCATCGTACGCGAATGAGGCAATAGTGATTTATTTAGTGATTAAGGAGGGTTGGTTAATGCGTAAAAATTATGAGGGAAAAATGTGCAAATTTGTATTTGCAAGCTTCTTACCTGCAAACGCGATTGTAAATTGTCTTCCTATTTCCGCATATTAATGGAGTATATGTATTTCTGGTTGCTGAGCCAAATATATCCAATCGTTTTTAATACATTGTAACATTTTCACCATCTGTAACCCAAGTATATTATTCTCCACCGTTGAATAACTTTCAAGTTTTTATCACGATGTAAAGGACCTTGTCTGAATTGGCGACTTGATTTGCCAATTTAAGAACGATCACAAGACTAATTATCAACAGTGGTGTACTCTCGATGATGATACCTGGATGGCTCCAATACTTCTTGAGGGTTATAATCTGACCGTTGAACAAATGGACCTCGACAAGTGTGATATTATATATCCCGGAAAAGTTGCCCAACAATATAAGTAGCGGGAAGTGTTGGACGCGAATTCAACTGTGAAGGTTTTACCTGAGGTATTGTGAGCGAACTCGGGAGGAATATATAAAGAATGAATATGAAGAAACTTCTGCCTCGACTCTGATTTGGCCATTGACCTATGAAGCACAAGAGCAATTTATTTATTCTGTAGTAACGTTGTTGAAATATATCCGTCATTCTTATATGACAGTACGTGATGCTCTGCGTGACGTTTCCACGATTCCATTTTCGCTTTACCATCCCACCTATAATTTGTTTGAGCCGCGGCGCAAAGTGCAATTACCTAGACAAGTCGAAAGGTGAACTGACATTTGAATTGCTTGTCAGAATTTCGTACGCGGGGAGAAAACTGCTTCCGCCTTCTAGTACTGAGGCAAGCCGTATCGATTTATTCCTTGCCGCAGAAGTTTCATCTTTCCGTGCAGTACATTTCTAATAATACCACTTGCGAACTCTCGATGCCAGTAATTCAAAGTCCCTGTTCATCTGCTGACATACACTGTTAGTCATATTTTCAAGCATCATCATTGAACGTTGTGTCAACGTTATCATAAAATTTAGTATTACTGATACGAGAATCTACTTAAACTACAGACCAACAAAATCAATAATCAGTAAGAGTATACGAGATGTATTTTAGAAGTGAATTTTATGGTATGTGATGCATTTTGAAAAATTTAATTCTACATTGAATACGAAGCACCGAAAAGTAAAGTCAAAGTATTGCTTTTTAGGCACTCACCATACATGAAAAGTGCCTATTAGTATTGCCTTCCGAAAACCTATTTTTTATGAAAACAACCATACAAACTTTATACCAACATATGTTGGCATATTATACAAGAACAATAAATTTTGGATTTTCCGTTCCCTCGGCCGTCTGTATCTGCTCATAACTCAGCAATCCATGAACGGATCCGGTTTAAATTCATAGCACAGTTTTGTTTTACTATAATCTCAAAATCTTTTCTTACTCGATCCATTCAGATAATGTTGAATATGAAATTTTCCAATAAAATAGCCATTTTCGAGCTGAAAGGCCATTTTTGTGTCCACCCAGAGTCAGATCTCCGCAACCTGCGAACCTATGTTTTTGTAACTTATAGACTTTCTTCATAGGATCACGAAGAAGTGTCCTGTAGAGTTTGAAGTCTTTACAGTTCTTGGAACCATTTTGTTCTAACGACAATAATTTTTTTTTAGTTTTTCACTCATTGCACGAAGATGCGTGAACGAATTTTTTTTAATTTTCATCATTTACTTTTATTTAGATACATTTTAACTATTTCAAGAGCTTAAAATGATTTAAACAATTTTAACATAGAATTTTTAATATTTTTGTATTATTCACTTATAGCTTTTAAACGTTTTCGCCAAAAAAACACTGGTTGGGCAAAATTTTCGGCCATTCCTTACTATTTAATAAAATGTTATTTTTCTTTAAAATTTAATGATTGATAATTAGTACACTTCTAAGTATTTAAATTTTTGTTTCCAAATATTATTTTTAGTTTCATGCAAAGGAAGAAATTATATGAAACATAACCTTATGGTCCTGAAATACACAATTTTCTTAATAAAAAAAAACATCCCCACACAATACGATACACTACATTCGATCGAATTGCACAAATTGTCACTTCAAAAAATCATATGTCATATTTTTCAACATAATAATTTAAGTAAACAATACAACGGCCGTGATTACGATGACAGATAAAAGTCATCAATAAACGAAAGCAAATTTTGGCTCCATTATCTTCAACGGTCAAGCCCGAGACACAATGACTATGGGTGCTTTCCATCTACGACACAGAGCGACACAGAAAAAAGTTGTGTTCGAGCGTGTCGAGCCTATAGTTACAACCGTAAAAGCTGCCATTGGTTGATTTTGTGTTGCCCCACTGCAACTACTTCGCGGTAAAATCAAATTTTCATACCAAATTTTCCACGGTGCATCACTTGCACTAAAATTAGCTAGATATTAAATAGTTGTTATTTACCCGAGAGTTTTAGGATATTTTCGAAACGTAGAAAATACTTCCAGTGCTCGAACTATTCTCTTACTATCGGAGAACCATCCATTATCCAAGAACTCAAGCACTGTTCTGTCGCTCTTCGCGCTTGTGACAATGCATAACAATAGGCTCAAACAATAGATGAATCATTCCTTTACCCAGATCGATGAAATATCCTATTTCTATTCTGATCGATGAGATATCATATTTCTATACAAGGTATTTTTATATTTGATTTGTAACATTTGTGTTTCAACAAACGTGAGGCTCACTAGAGGCTTTGCCGGGACCTACAGCGGTCCATCAAGCACATGAACACTGTGTAACACCGTGTCGCACCGTGTCGTGCAGATGGAAAGCACCCATATATATATTAGGGCGTTTTTTGGACTTTTTTTTATTTTTTCACTTCTCACCGAAAACTTTGTTGCATATGTCTGGAATAACATTTCCTGAAAGTTACAGCCCTCAATATTAATATTAAGTACTCGAAATCCGGGTGAGAACATTTCCCATCTAAAATACGCGTTAATCAAAATTTTTTTTCTTAAAAAAATTACCATTACGCAGCATTTTATGTTGTCGAATTAATTTCGGTCGCAATTTACTTAGAATTGAACGATCTTTAAAAGTATCCCGGATAACGTAAGTGTAATTCACACTGGTGCGATGGTACGGATATCTAAAGTTGATCTTTACCCAAAATTCTCGATTTTTTGCTGTCATCTCCGAAATGATTAACTGAACTGAAATGGTACTGAACCATAAAAGCGAAACATGTCTCGCATTGCGAGGGTGGCCAATTTCCCCCCCGTTCGGTCCAGAATCTCCGCTACATCTTCTCCAGTTTGGCATTTTGTTCTCTGGTGCTTTTTCGTCGATTTTAATTTTACTAATCAGACATGAATTTGAATACGAATAATTTTTCTTAAATTTAATTATTTGCTATTTCCTACCCTAAATATTAAATGTTCCATGAACAAAGAAGCACCGCGTTCCTCTGGTTTCTCGTGGATCGAACCAGCAGGTACGATAAATCCTACGGTCGTGATCGATAATACCCCAAACTCAAGACTGATAGCGCACCAGTGGAAAATCGAGGAACTGACAGTTTCCGGTCACCCTAGCGATGACAATCTCCACCACTTAAAAACGGCAGAGTTACCCACTGAACTCTAATAATACTGGAACGCTCGCTTGCTATGTCCTCCTATGTACCCCCCGCGTATCGAGAGAGATAGCTGCGTCCAAGCACCAGCAGGTAGCTTTTGCGCTGTCTAACAATTTTGCGCATGCGTACAATGAAGTCACACAACTATGCGCATGCGGACAACGACGTCACAAAACTGTACAGACAGAGACAGGGCTACCTGAAGCTGACGGTTTTAGCTATCTCTCTCGATACGCAGGGGGCAGCGGCAGCGCACGTTCCAGAATTATTAGAGTTAAGTTGGATCGCATCGACGAGGCGAGATTTTGAGACGAGGCCAGATGAGATCTGGAGACAAGGCGAGATTTCGAGACGAAACGAGATTTTTGAAAATCTCGTCTCGGCCAAGTCTCGTCTTGTCGAGCGGCATCACTATACATTTATTACCCGTTCTAAACATGACGCAATTGGGGAAACTCCGCTACGCATTGTTAAGGTAATTCATCCTATTTAAATATTCTCGCAGGGATTACATAAATGTGATGGTGTTACTGGAGTGGTCAGTCATTTTTCAGATCGAACGTGTGCACGCAACACGGCTTAAAAATGACCGTTCACGACACCAACGCCATCGCATACGTAATCCCCGCGAGAATATTGAAATAAGATGTATAGTGTTACGTAAATGGTAACGGGTAGTAAATGTTACGTGCGTATGGTCCCATCGTATAGTACGCCTTTTTTCGGTATATTGTGGTAGGTGTTGGTGTAGAATGATGACAATTTGTAAGGATTCCAAGCGTGAAGCATGGAATGCCTCTCCCACATGTCTATTCGTACCTTTTGGATAGTTGACCGCTATGCCAATGATTTAAATCCCATTTATTCCGAAATTGTAACTTTTGAGATGTATATCTGACCGTGTAACCGCGCTTCTTGCTTGTACCGTTATCCAGCTTCTGTTGTGTGGGCGTAGGGGATACAGAATGTTTCCTATACTTTTGTATCTATTCAATGTCGCAAGTGATCATTGTAATGTATCAAGTGAATGTATTGTTTTGTACAGAAAATCAACCAAAGTACACAATCGTCCCGAAATGCTGACGATAAAGGAATTATGGAATGTTCGACGATGACCGTGAGTGCCAGATTTTTTTATAAGAAATTAAAATGTTATGCAAAATGTAATAAATGAGAATGATGTTCCACTGCCTATGGACATATCCAACCTCACAGCATCGTCAACAACAAAGTAAGTAATTAACAATGGCAGCTAAAACGTGTTTGCAATTGCGATAATATCGAGGGACGACAAAGATTTTGAATATGAGAAATATTTTCGACAGAACAAGTGCGGCTAATGTGAAGCGAGCGAACCATGTGCCATTACGGCCCGTTATGACGTTACCAGAAGCAAACGCTGAACCCATCGAGGATACTCGTACAGTACCAATGACGAATGACCGAACAGACAGAGGAAACAAAAATGTCAAGTGTGGTGACGAAGGTTCCGGCGAGAATAATCAGAACGAAGCCGAAGAGCGAAACGAAAACGTAGTGACGGTGAGTACAGTTATTACTTGAAGAAGTAATTGTATCCTTAACCAATGAACCTTTAGTACTGACAAAATTTGTGTCTATTGTATACACCCCCTCTTAAAAGTTTTGAAATACCTGCCCATAGTTCTTGCCGCACTAAGAGTTGTATAACTCCGCCGAAAGAAACATAATTAAATTTTTGAAAAAGCATTTTAACAGGAGCGAATTGAGTTTCATTTTCTTCTTTAAATATTTCGTATGATTTTTTTTTAACCCGTATGGATTGTTGAACGTGACCGTTTTTTGACTTTTTTTTAACCATCGCGAATTGAACGCATAACTTGAGAACATTTTTTTTATTACTCATGCGGGAAAAGCGGTATCTTTACGCCCGCTGTTACGGTTGAAAAGTAGCTTTTTGCCAATTTTATAATTTGAGTGCGCAAAGTTTACTTTGCGCATGCAAAACTAAGTTTCTAAGTAACTAAGTTTCCTGTATATTTCTTAACTTTTTAGTTCTTATTTTTGGTTTGTGGGGGGTCTTCGCACCCCCCAACCCCCCACCGGGTCTTTACCCTGGCCCCCACCGGGGCTTCGCCCCTGGACCCCCACTGGGGTTTCGCCCCCGCCCCCCTCCCACCAGGGCAATTTTATATTGGGATTTATTCCGCATTCGCAATAAAAAATAGTATGTGCAACTCGTGCGGCGTTGTAAATTGCCCCCTCAAGCGACAACTTGCCGCCCTAGTTGCACAATATACTATTTTCGTCTTTTTCATCTTCGGTACATTTGAAAGGGCTTGTAGACTCTTCAATTTATTTTTGAAAAATTTTCGCACAATTTTTTCTCGCAAAGTTATTTTACTTTTGGCTAAAGAAGACAAATTTTGAAAGATGCAATGCGCAACTCGAAAATTATAGAGTTTATTAAAAGAAAATGTCAATTTCGAAAAAAAGTAGCGTAGGTATACACGGAAACACTTGGAATTATTTCAGAATTTTCCTATGAAATATTTTTTTGTACTATTTACGCTCGAAACTCTGATGATGACGTCCTAGCGAAAAACTCCAACTGATTGAAATTTTCATACTTCGTGGTACAATAAAAATGTGAAGAAAATCAGCAACATTTGGCATTCTATGAACAAAATTATCAATAATAATCAATAATTATTATTGATCATTATTGTTCATAGCATGCCAAATATTGCTAAATTTGTTTAGATTTTTTTCCAACACGTTTTTATAGATCGTCGAGGTGCTTTTTCTATAAATTCATCGCCAACCGTAATACATACAGGTGAAATATCCAAATTGTTTCGACTTGTTTTTTAATCACATGGAATGGTTTTAGTCAATCAAGTCATTTACCTTGTTTGAAAAATTCACACAGAACATCTGTCGTTATCGACGATGCTTGTAGTACTTGTCGAAATTTCTCCTTCATCTTCTATTAAAAATGTTAATTAAGGCGAGAAGCGACCAGAAAAGAATCACACCAAAGTAGTATTGGTACCCGTATGGCGCCCCCCACTCCTATCCCCACTCCTTCCCCCGACATGCGGCTTCCCCCACCACTCCACTTTTCCCCCACCACATCGAGGTGGCCGAGGAAAAAGCGATGAGGTGAGGATGATGGCGGGGGAGGGTGAGGACAAGGGGGTGCCACACGAGTACCGATTTTGTGGTGATAATGATAATAATCTGATAATAATAATAATAATAGTGAAAATTGGGAACTACTTACATCTGGAAGCCTATGTCATATTCCTCGAAGTTGACGCAGCAACGACACACACGCGCGCGCGGGCCCGCTCTCATAATCATAATAATAATAATAATTATTATTATTATTAAGAATAACTCATGGTTGTTGGATTTACTACTGACAATTCAGCAAATCTTATCTCGATGGTAACACACACACACACACACACACAGACACCTATTTCCTTCACTAGTCACGCTGAATGGTCAAGGACCATTTATTGCTGACACTGCGAACTTTTTATATTACACGGAATTTGGATAAGTGGAGCTGTGCATTACAGATTTACGCTGCCACAAATCGGTGACTACAAAATAAAAGTATTTTTAAATGTTTAGTTATTATCGAATAATATAATACAACCTTTTTTAAATTTCGATAAATTTTTTATCGACGCACACAACATCCATTGCGTACGTGTTCGAAAATCTTAGGTTATTGAATCTACCGCTTCCGAACGAGCACTCTTCTTCACTTTCCGAAGTTTCTACCTTTTCCGGATAAACGAATCTTTTGCGTTGCGTCAATTGATCTATTTTTGCACAAAAATTCTTTGAGCACATTTTGAAATTTTGAAACAAAATTTTGTTCCCCAATTTTGATGTGTTTAGAGAAAATTCAACTTCACTTCCAAAATTCATCGTTATTCACCTCCACAAGTTTTAAAATGCAACGATGTTATGGAAACTTCTGAATTTTTCATTATTTTTTACCGTACGATATATTGTTTGAAATTATGAAAAATTATAACTTTGAAAAATACATAATTTTTCACTGAAAACGCGCGCAGCGGAGCAATCCGCGAACTTCGGTGACTGGATAAGGACTGCAGCTGTTGTGCAAAGTTGAGACCTCTTAACAATACCGAAAAAGACAATGATGGTACGTCGGTATGAAACTTTGTCAGCATTTTTACCCCGGTGGATATCCGATTGCAACTTTTAGCAAAAATGCTATTCTCTCTGCAGCGGCTCACCAGCATTCTAAGCTTCAAGCGCGACACTCCATCTATTCCAGAAAATAAGATAGAGCTCATTCTTCATATGTGTAACGTTGCGAAATTTTTTTTTGCGAAAGATTTAACGTGTCCAGATACACACACACACACACACACACACACACACACACACACGTGTTGTATGTGTGCACAGACCCACACACTCACAGATACACAACAAAGACACACGAACACAAACATACACACATAAAAGCACGTTCAAACACAAAGGCTGTAGGAACGCAAAAGAACTGCTTATCTCAGCATCATATTCGATATCATTACTCTATGTGATTGCATAGTTTTAATAATCACCTTTGATCGCGAAAAAATACGACTACGTTTATAACGTACTCGAAAACAATTGCTAACAATCGTTCATTTCCATTCACCGCTTCAGATTATTTTTATCGTCAATGTTATCATCAACCTCACAATATATTTACAGCATTATTTACGGAAGTACAAACCAACCTAATGATTTAAACGTTTTGTAGAGATAATTTCAAAAATTGGATTTTTATATAAGTGATATATCAATATATGTGTCATTCCATACCATTTCGACCTGGGTCTGACCCTTGACCTCTCGGATTTGGCTCGCGATTTTTTATATGATTGTTCTCACTTTGAAAGGTACCCAGTTTTTTTCTAGATTTTTCAGATTTAATTTGAATCTTCTATATTTCATTAAACGATTTTATTGATCGACACAATTTAAACATTTGAAAAAATTCTGAAAAATCGTGTGTCAGATATCAAAATTTTTAAGCTTAGAGCCTGAGTGGGGAGATTTCTCCTTCTTACTATTTTAAAGCTTTTTCGGAAAAAAACGTTCAAAAAAAAAAATAGAAGCGGAAATTATTTTACTATGAATGGTTGCTGAAACATTTTCATATGTAATATCGGATTTTTGAAAAAAATTTCAGATTTTTCGCAAGAGATTTTTTCTTCTTGATTTTGCTAATATAAATGATTCCAAAAAACTGAAATTTTTTTTGGAAAATCCCATATTATATATGAAAATGTTCCAGCAACCATCCATAGTAAAATCACTCACGCTTCTAATTTTTTAAATTATTGTAAAAAAATCGTTTAAAAAATTGTAGAATATTCAAATTGAATCTGAAAAACCTCCAAAAATAACTGGGTGCCTTTTAAAGTGAGAACAATCATATAAAAAATCGCGAGCCAAATTCGAGAGGTCAAGGGTCAGGCCCAGGTCGAAATAGTATGGAATGACACATATATATATTCTATGGACGCCATAAAAATTACAAAAACGTTTATTTTCGGAAAAATTTATAATTTTTTCTCACCAAAGGCCTAAGAATATTAATGTAATTTTTTTTTTCATCATCTGTCAATGACACAAATTTCTTGAAAAATCATCACGACGAAATCAGATGTTCCAAAACTATGACAGTTAAATTTGTTTCGAATAATTGAATATTCCTCTGAACGAGGGACCATGGAAGTGAGGGTTACTCATTTTTTCTCATCTTCTGCGAATAACGTAGAAGTTATATATTATTTGGAAGGGCCCTCGTACAGAAAAACATTAAATCATTCAGAAAAATCTTAATTGTCTTATCTTTGGAACATCTGATTTCTTCATGATAAATTTTCACGAAAATTCTATGTCATCGATACGCTCGGAGAAAAATCGATTATATTAATATTTTCGGGCCTATGGTCAGAAATAAATATTAAAACTTCCCGAAAATGTAAATTGTCATGATTTTGAGGGGGTTAACCTGCTGGCAATAACTAAATAGTTAGCCAGTCACACGTGCATATATTTTTTCAAGGACAATAAATACAATGGCGGCAATAAATCAAAAGAAATGCTTGCCTCAGCATTTATCATATTACCGTCTCGAGACCATCGCAAAAATCATTCAAAGTTTGCTATTGTCTTTGCTTCTTGTTTGCTATTATCTTTGCTTCTTGAAAATTTATATTCCGCTCTGCATCGAAAAAAATTTTATTCGGTAATAAGAGCGTATCTTCGTGGTTATGGCTGGGATCGATTTTGAATCCTGGGATTATAATACCCCCAATATGTCCTTTTTCCATTGATATTCCTAATTCCTGGCGAACGATCCTTATTTTCGTAGGAGGGGTGAATTTTCAAAAATCTGGAAAAACCCCTGTATCTTCCACGATTTAAACGGGATCGATTTTGAATCCTGGGATTATAACATCTCCAGAACCTCCTCTCTCCATTGGAAATATCAATTCGAATTCTAGAATTTTTTTATGTAATTGTTTTTGCATTTTTTCGGCAAAAAAGTGTTTGCGGCGCGCTGGCGCCCGCGCCTGCCCCCACTTTCCCCTCGCTGTCATGCTCTACATCGCGATAACATTCCTTGACCATCTTTTGTGATCTGAGGAAAATTATTGTGGAGAGAGAAGCCGTAGTCATACACTGATGCTCGTTCTCTATCTCTCTCTCGCACACGCTCTTTCTCACTCGCTCACCTCTATATCTTTTCTTCATGCATGCACGGCGATAATGAATTCGCGGTCGGCAATCATGGAAGTGATAAAAGTTATCGCTCCATACCCTCTCATATATAATACGTTGTACCAATCATCACCGTGAATTAGTCAGCGGCCATTATGAAACTGATAGCCTTTATCGTATGTAGTCTTTTACATGCTTGGATCGCAGCCATCATGGAATGATTTTTATTTGCCACGCCTTATAAATGCGCGAATACATGAATATTGATATTCATGAATGAAAATATAGTACAATTATGAAATTTATGGTAATTATTAAGTTTTTATAGCCTGAGCATTTGCGATGAATATTAATTACGACAAAAATGAAACGGTTTATTCGGCTTCATGAAGATTTATCGCTAATATTCTTATAAAAACAATAATTTTTCCCCGAGTTTAATTCAGTGTGTCATAATTTAATTTTATTCATACTGATGCTTCAGGTTATATTTTGATACCTTAGAAACTGCAGCGAAATGAGCTCATACTTTTATGCTATAGATGCTTTGCTTACGATTATATTTCAGCATTGAAGAATAGCCCAACCAATACGTTCTTTTTCTTTACAATAAGAAAGGACACGTATATAAATTAAAATTTCTCCTCTGATATTCCTGACATATTAAATGTAGGAGACTCAATCAAAACTCGAAACAAGTTTTCAAAATTTTCAGGACAGTTTTTCAAAATTTTCAAAATTTTCAAAAAATTTTGGATTTTTGAAAATCCGAAAGCGTGAGTCACTCGGGCCTCGCGAGGACCCGCCCCTTTCAATAACTTCCAAAATTTCATCCGTTTTCGCATATCTCCAACCGTTCTCGAGATATCGCAATTTTTTTTGTATTACCCAAACCGAAAAAAGCGAAACAAGATATAAATTACTAAACAAGCTTTTATTAGTTGGAAATAATTTTATTTCGATTGGAAATAAGTTTTTGAATAAAAGCGTGTTACATTTTAAACGCTTCGAAATATCGAAGTGAAATTTGACACGCTTGTCGAGCACAAATTGCTCTTCAGTGTTCAGATTTTATCGAGATCGAAGGATTAAATTTTATGATTGCTTGAGAATTTTTTACACAAAAGCGGCTTTACAAACAAAAATGTTTTGCAACACAGAATGTTACGCATAATTTTTTGCAAAAAAAAGGCGAAACAAGATATAAATTACTAAACAAGCTTTTAGTAATTTTAATGAAAAATAACTAAAAAGTTAAAAATAATTTTATCCCGATTGGAAATAAGTTTTCATATAAAAGTGTGTTACATTTTAAATGCTTCGCGACATCAAAGCGGAAGTTGACACGCTTGTCGAGCACAAATTGCTCTTCATTATGCAAAAAAATTTGTTTCATCTTTAACGAGTGTTCAGATTTTATCGAGATCGAAAGATTAAACTTTATGACTGCTTGAAAATTGTTTTGCAACAAAAAATGTTTCGCATAATTTTTTGCAAACAAAAAATGTTTCACAAAATTTGTTGCAAAAAATTGTTTTGCAAAATGTTGTTCACAAAATAGTTTTAAGATTTTCGACATTTCGCTACGAAAATTTTGCGCAACAGTCTTTTTCCAAAAATTTTGTGAAAAAATTTCTTTGCATAAATTTTGCAGAAAAATGTTGCAAGGGATTTCTGTGCATAGTGTATAGCTACGTATACCTCTATTAAAGGTAGTAGTCGCGCGACAGTACTATTGGAAAGTTTGTATCGCGTGTAGCCTTGCGCCGCTGAACGAATGTATGCGCCAGTATGCGTGTCATGAGAACACTTTTAGGCGGGTACAGGCAGCCTGTGAGCTGACGCACACTGACGCACGCCCGAGGTGTATATACCGACACACAAATACTACCGCACAACTACGCGCGCGCGCCAGCGTAGTCGATCGTGGCAACGTCGCGCCGTGCTCGCTTATTCGCTCCGTGCATCGGGGCATCAAAGTGGGGGTGAGCGCTGTGAGTCCAAGCAGGCCGTTCAAAATCCCCCCAACCGCTGTGCTCTACAACGTTGCACGATTGTCAGTGCGCTTCGCACGAAATCTCGCGCGCGTTCAATTTCACAGCAAATTTTACGCCTAAAAAGCCCAAATCTTTCGAATGAAACGACCGATTTTACTCACTTTGTGCTCGGAATGTTCACAAAAACCCATTCTATCATCTAGCCAATTTTTTTATAAAAATCCATCGTGCCGTTTGGTTGATCAAGCATAGAATTCAGATCCTCCATAAGACTGCGTGTACAACAGCACAACTTTAACAATAAATATTTCAGTTTCAAGACGATGAACCTTTCGGAAATTTTGCACAGGGTTTTATGTGATATTAATAGAGCTCTACATAAATTTTAAAGAAAATCTGTCGCAAAGTGTTTGGCGCGACTACTACTTTAATTCTCTCTCCTGCCAATGAGCGGTGGGCACGAAGATCCGCACAAAGAGGAAACCAAGGAGTATATGAGGCATTCCTTACGAACCGACCAATTCGCGACAGCTTGTCAAGTACGCTCATTTTAAGTGAGAGAAAAACGTTGCGAGCACTTCAAAATTCTGTTACAGACTAACTCACTCCTATCGTTTCACGGCTTTATATTTGTACGGAAAGGAGTGATGGTAGGGAAAGGGAAAAAATAAAAAATTAACATCAAATTTCTTATTTATTACAAGCAACAATCAACGCATGATGTACATGATTGTATACATTGTAAGAAGACGCCGAATCTACCTCCTTTTATATTTTTTATTCTTACGTCTAGAATTTTTAATTACTTATAATAGCTTGCGGCCATTTTATCGGAGTAGAACACTAGAGGATTGCAGTCACGCAAATTATAAGCCCTAGACTTGAGTGACTGCAATCCTCTAGTGTTCTACTCCGATAAAATGGCCGCAAGCTATTATAAGTAATTAAAAATTCTAGACGTAAGAATAAAAAATATAAATTGTATACAATGTATACAATCATGTACATCATGCGTTGATTGTTGCTTGTAATAAATAAGAAATTTGATGTTAATTTTTTATTTTTTCCCTTTCCCTACCATCACTCCTTTCCGTACAAATATAAAGCCGTGAAACGATCGGAGTGAGTTAGTCTGTAACAAAATTTTGAAGTGCTCGCAACGTTTTTCTCTCACTTAAAATGAGCGTACTTGACAAGCTGTCGCGAATTGGTCGGTTCGTAAGGAATGCCTCATATACTCCTTGGTTTCCTCTTTGTGCGGATCTTCGTGCCCACCGCTCATTGGCAGGAGAGAGAATTAAGGTAGTAGTCGCGCCAAACACTTTGCGACAGATTTTCTTTAAAATTTATGTAGAGCTCTATTAATATCACATAAAACCCTGTGCAAAATTTCCGAAAGGTTCATCGTCTTGAAACTGAAATATTTATTGTTAAAGTTGTGCTGTTATACACGCAGTCTTATGGAGGATCTGAATTCTATGCTTGATCAACCAAACGGCACGATGGATTTTTATAAAAAAATTGGCTAGATGATAGAATGGGTTTTTGTGAACATTCCGAGCACAAAGTGAGTAAAATCGGTCGTTTCATTCGAAAGATTTGGGCTTTTTAGGCGTAAAATTTGCTGTGAAATTGAACGCGCGCGAGATTTCGTGCGAAGCGCACTGACAATCGTGCAACGTTGTAGAGCACAGCGGTTGGGGGGATTTTGAACGGCCTGCTTGGACTCACAGCGCTCACCCCCACTTTGATGCCCCGATGCACGGAGCGAATAAGCGAGCACGGCGCGACGTTGCCACGATCGACTACGCTGGCGCGCGCGCGTAGTTGTGCGGTAGTATTTGTGTGTCGGTATATACACCTCGGGCGTGCGTCAGTGTGCGTCAGCTCACAGGCTGCCTGTACCCGCCTAAAAGTGTTCTCATGACACGCATACTGGCGCATACATTCGTTCAGCGGCGCAAGGCTACACGCGATACAAACTTTCCAATAGTACTGTCGCGCGACTACTACCTTAAATAGAGGTATACGTAGCTATACACTATGCACAGAAATCCCTTGCAACATTTTTCTGCAAAATTTATGCAAAGAAATTTTTTCACAAAATTTTTGGAAAAAGACTGTTGCGCAAAATTTTCGTAGCGAAATGTCGAAAATCTTAAAACTATTTTGTGAACACCATTTTGCAAAACAATTTTTTGCAACAAATTTTGTGAAACATTTTTTGTTTGCAAAAAATTATGCGAAACATTTTTTGTTGCAAAACAATTTTCAAGCAGTCATAAAGTTTAATCTTTCGATCTCGATAAAATCTGAACACTCGTTAAAGATGAAACAATTTTTTTTTCATAATGAAGAGCAATTTGTGCTCGACAAGCGTGTCAACTTCCGCTTTGATGTCGCGAAGCATTTAAAATGTAACACACTTTTATATGAAAACTTATTTCCAATCGGGATAAAATTATTTTTAACTTTTTAGTTATTTTTCATTAAAATTACTAAAAGCTTGTTTAGTAATTTATATCTTGTTTCGCCTTTTTTTTTGCAAAAAATTATGCGTAACATTCTGTGTTGCAAAACATTTTTGTTTGTAAAGTCGCTTTTGTGTAAAAAATTTTCAAGCAATCATAAAATTTAATCCTTCGATCTCGATAAAATCTGAACACTGAAGAGCAATTTGTGCTCGACAAGCGTGTCAAATTCCACGTCGATATTTCGAAGCGTTTAAAATGTAACACGCTTTTATTCAAAAACTTATTTCCAATCGAAATAAAATTATTTCCAACTAATAAAAGCTTGTTTAGTAATTTATATCTTGTTTCGCTTTTTTCGGTTTGGGTAATACAAAAAAAATTGCGATATCTCGAGAACGGTTGGAGATATGCGAAAACGGATGAAATTTTGGAAGTTATTGAAAGGGGCGGGTCCTCGCGAGGCCCGAGTGACTCACGCTTTCGGATTTTCAAAAATCCAAAATTTTTTGAAAATTTTGAAAATTTTGAAAAACTGTCCTGAAAATTTTGAAAACTTGTTTCGAGTTTTGATTGAGTCTCCTACATTTAATATGTCAGGAATATCAGAGGAGAAATTTTAATTTATATACGTGTCCTTTCTTATTGTAAAGAAAAAGAACGTATTGGTTGGGCTATTCTTCAATGCTGAAATATAATCGTAAGCAAAGCATCTATAGCATAAAAGTATGAGCTCATTTCGCTGCAGTTTCTAAGGTATCAAAATATAACCTGAAGCATCAGTATGAATAAAATTAAATTATGACACACTGAATTAAACTCGGGGAAAAATTATTGTTTTTATAAGAATATTAGCGATAAATCTTCATGAAGCCGAATAAACCGTTTCATTTTTGTCGTAATTAATATTCATCGCAAATGCTCAGGCTATAAAAACTTAATAATTACCATAAATTTCATAATTGTACTATATTTTCATTCATGAATATCAATATTCATGTATTCGCGCATTTATAAGGCGTGGCAAATAAAAATCATTCCATGATGGCTGCGATCCAAGCATTTAAAAGACTACATACGATAAAGGCTATCAGTTTCATAATGGCCGCTGACTAATTCACGGTGATGATTGGTACAACGTATTATATATGAGAGGGTATGGAGCGATAACTTTTATCACTTCCATGATGGCCGACCGCGAATTCATTATCGCCGTGCATGCGTGGAGAAAAGATATAGAGGTGAGCGAGTGAGAAAGAGCGTGTGCGAGAGAGAGATAGAGAACGAGCATCAGTGTATGACTACGGCTTCTCTCTCCAAAATAATTTTCCTCAGACCACAAAAGATGGTCAAGGAATGTTATCGCGATGTAGAGCATGACAGCGAGGGGAAAGTGGGGGCAGGCGCGGGCGCCAGCGCGCCGCAAACACTTTTTTGCCGAAAAAATGCAAAAACAATTACATAAAAAAATTCTAGAATTCGAATTGATATTTCCAATGGAGAGAGGAGGTTCTGGAGATGTTATAATCCCAGGATTCAAAATCGATCCCGTTTAAATCGTGGAAGATACAGGGGTTTTTCCAGATTTTTGAAAATTCACCCCTCCTTCGAAAATAAGGATCGTTCGCCAGGAATTAGGAATATCAATGGAAAAAGGACATATTGGGGGTATTATAATCCCAGGATTCAAAATCGATCCCAGCCATAACCACGAAGATACGCTCTTATTACCGAATAAATTTTTTTTCGATGCAGAGCGGAATATAAATTTTCAAGAAGCAAAGATAATAGCAAACAAGAAGCAAAGACAATAGCAAACTTTGAATGGTTTTTGCGATGGTCTCGAGACGGTAATATGATAAATGCTGAGGCACGCATTTTTTTTGATTTATTGCCGCCATTGTATTTATTGTCCTTGAAAAAATATATGCACGTGTGACTGGCTAACTATTTAGTTATTGCCAGCAGGTTAACCCCCTCAAAATCATGACAATTTACATTTTCGGGAAGTTTTAATATTTATTTCTGACCATAGGCCCGAAAATATTAATATAATCGATTTTTCTCCGAGCGTATCGATGACATAGAATTTTCGTGAAAATTTATCATGAAGAAATCAGATGTTCCAAAGATAAGACAATTAAGATTTTTCTGAATGATTTAATGTTTTTCTGTACGAGGGCCCTTCCAAATAATATATAACTTCTACGTTATTCGCAGAAGATGAGAAAAAATGAGTAACCCTCATTTCCATGGTCCCTCGTTCAGAGGAATATTCAATTATTCGAAACAAATTTAACTGTCATAGTTTTGGAACATCTGATTTCGTCGTGATGATTTTTCAAGAAATTTGTGTCATTGACAGATGATGAAAAAAAAAATTACATTAATATTCTTAGGCCTTTGGTGAGAAAAAATTATAAATTTTTCCGAAAATAAACGTTTTTGTAATTTTTATGGCGTCCATAGAATATATATATGTGTCATTCCATACTATTTCGACCTGGGCCTGACCCTTGACCTCTCGAATTTGGCTCGCGATTTTTTATATGATTGTTCTCACTTTGAAAGGCACCCAGTTATTTTTGGAGGTTTTTCAGATTCAATTTGAATATTCTACAATTTTTCAAACGATTTTTTTACAATAATTTAAAAAATTAGAAGCGTGAGTGATTTTACTCTGGATGGTTGCTGGAACATTTTCATATATAATATGGGATTTCTCAAAAAAAATTTCAGTTTTTTGGAATCATTTATATTAGCAAAATCAAGAAGAAAAAATCTCTTGCGAAAAATCTGAATTTTTTTTCAAAAATCCGATATTACATATGAAAATGTTTCAGCAACCATTCATAGTAAAATAACTTCCGCTTCTATTTTTTTTTTTTGAACGTTTTTTTCCGAAAAAGCTTAAAAATAGTAAGAAGGAAAAATCTCCCCACTCAGGCTCTAAGCTCAAAAATTTTGATATCTGACACACGATTTTTCAGAATTTTTTCAAATGTTCAAATTGTGTCGATCAATAAAATCGTTTAATGAAATATAGAAGATTCAAATTAAATCTGAAAAATCTAGAAAAAAACTGGGTACCTTTCAAAGTGAGAACAATCATATAAAAAATCGCGAGCCAAATCCGAGAGGTCAAGGGTCAGACCCAGGTCGAAATGGTATGGAATGACACATATATTGATATATCACTTATATAAAAATCCAATTTTTGAAATTATCTCTACAAAACGTTTAAATCATTAGGTTGGTTTGTACTTCCGTAAATAATGCTGTAAATATATTGTGAGGTTGATGATAACATTGACGATAAAAATAATCTGAAGCGGTGAATGGAAATGAACGATTGTTAGCAATTGTTTTCGAGTACGTTATAAACGTAGTCATATTTTTTCGCGATCAAAGGTGATTATTAAAACTATGTGTTACGTACCGAGAGGCACGTCGCAAGGATAAATATAAATGTTATGAATCGAAGTGCATGTTTAAAGATTGAAATTAAGCACTCAATTAGTAGATTTGGGCGCCTCTACACCGTCCCATACGGGCCCGGCCACTGCTGAAAAGGGTGAAGGTCTCTTCAATGATAACGCAATCTAGTTAGAATACATCATATACTACGGAATTTATTATACCATGTCACCACGGGTGACACGATATCCCAAAGTATGCAAAAAGAGCGAGCGGAGATCCGCATACGCTGTAATCAAGAATGAGAGAGAGAGACGGCGCTTACAATACGCGCGACGACTCTCGGATACAAAATGCTGACTTACGTTTTATACGGCCGGAGCTCCGGGCTATCGCGCGCTACGTTGTGTGTGTGTGTTTATGTTTGTATATTTGTCTCGTACAGGCCGAGCGTGGTTCTCGAGCCGCACTCTGGACGCCGATCTTACCTATACACTTAGGAGTCTATAATCACACTAGGGTCTCTATGTAGCGAGGGCGAAGATCCGCGGTGCCACGAAGTCGAAGAAATCGGTGAACAGTTCCGTTATTATTGTTGAGCGTAAATGTTTAGCAATGACTTTTATTGAGGTTATTACTTATTTTTACTATGACTTTAGTCATAGGCACGAACTTGTAGGACGGACGAACATTTATATCGACTCGAGACTTACGCGTCTACGCGAGCACCCCTGTGTAACGCACCAAGATTTATTAACGAACGAGCGTAATAATCTTATCTGGCTGCGCGGGAATTAAGCCGCAGCGACTGGCTGAGAGCCGGAGTATTATTCCTTGATTCACCTGACGGTGGGTAGCAAGGTACTGACTCGACTTGCCAACGTTCCTCTGGACGTTGGCGAGTCGAACGAGAATTTCTGCAAATTTGGCTTTTTGAAAACGGCGCGTGCATGCCCTTGGTGGCCATGCACGAGCTCATTCAAGGTGACCGAAAGGTGCCATCGACCGGAAAGTTGCTGATTGTGATTTGCGACACATGGGGTGATCGTGACGAATGAGTCTCTGGAATCCGCTGACGAGAGCATTTTAGCGTAGGACCGTGAGTTCACGTCCGTTCTCGTGCGAAATAATAGTATTAATAAATTTTATAAATTTATAGATAAAAAGTGAAACGCGGGACGTAACATATGCAATCACATAGAGTAATGATATCGAATATGATGCTGAGATAAGCAGTTCTTTTGCGTTCCTACAGCCTTTCTGTTTGAACGTGCTTTTCTGTGTGTATGTTTGTGTTCGTGTGTCTTTGTTGTGTATCTGTGAGTGTGTGGGTCTGTGCACACATACAACACGTGTGTGTGTGTGTGTGTGTGTATCTGGACACGTTAAATCTTTCGCAAAAAAGAAATTTCGCAACGTTACACATATGAAGAATGAGCTCTATCTTATTTTCTGGAATAGATGGAGTGTCGCGCTTGAAGCTTAGAATGCTGGTGAGCCGCTGCAGAGGGAATAGCATTTTTGCTAAAAGTTGCAATCGGATATCCACCGGGGTAAAAATGCTGACAAAGTTTCATACCGACGTACCATCATTGTCTTTTTCGGTATTGTTAAGAGGTCTCAACTTTGCACAACAGCTGCAGTCCTTATCCAGTCACCGAAGTTCGCGGATTGCTCCGCTGCGCGCGTTTTCAGTGAAAAATTATGTATTTTTCAAAGTTACAATTTTTTATAATTTCAAACAATATATCGTACGGTAAAAAATAATGAAAAATTCAGAAGTTTCCATATCATCGTTGCATTTTAAAACTTGTGGAGGTGAATAACGATGAATTTTGGAAGTGAAGTTGAATTTTCTCTAAACACATCAAAATTGGGGAACAAAATTTTGTTTCAAAATTTCAAAATGTGCTCAAAGAATTTTTGTGCAAAAATAGATCAATTGACGCAACGCAAAAGATTCGTTTATCGGGAAAAGGTAGAAACTTCGGAAAGTGAAGAAGAGTGCTCGTTTGGAAGCGGTAGATTCAATAACCTAAGATTTTTGAACACGTACGCAATGGATGTTGTGTGCGTCGATAAAAAATTTATCGAAATTCAAAAAAGGTTGTATTATATTATTCGATAATAACTAAACATTTAAAAATACTCTTATTTTGTAGTCACCGATTTGTGGCAGCGTAAATCGGTAATGCACAGCTCCACTCATCCAAATTCCGAGTAATATAAAAAGTTCGCAGTGTCAGCAATAAATGGTCCTTGACCATTCAGCGTGACTAGTGAAGGAAATAGGTGTCTGTGTGTGTGTGTGTGTGTGTGTGTGTTACCATCGAGATAAGATTTGCTGAATTGTCAGTAGTAAATCCAACAACCATGAGTTATTCTTAATAATAATAATAATAATAATTATTATTATTATGATTATGAGAGCGGGCCCGCGCGCGCGTGTGTGTCGTTGCTGCGTCAACTTCGAGGAATATGACATGGGCTTCCAGATGTAAGTAGTTCCCAATTTTCACTATTATTATTATTATTATCAGATTATTATCATTATCACCACAAAATCGGTACTCGTGTGGCACCCCCTTGTCCTCACCCTCCCCCGCCATCATCCTCACCTCATCGCTTTTTCCTCGGCCACCTGGATGTGGTGGGGAAAAAGTGGAGTGGTGGGGGAAGCCGCATGGTGGGGGAAGGAGTGGGGATAGGAGTGGGGGGCGCGATACGGGTACCAATACTACTCACCAATTTCACTTAAAAAGGACTATTTTCTTTTCTATTCGACAATGTTCAACACAGTACTCAAGGCCGTCATTTCTGCTCGCTGCTCGCCTTCATTAACATTTTTAATAAAAGAAAGAAGGAGAAATTTCGACGAGTACTACAAGCATCGTCGATAACGACAGTTAGTTCTGTGTGAATTCTTCAAATAACCCTAGCAGATTTGTTGATCAGAATTTTTCGGTCGTAGTCGTAAGTGGATTTTTTCAACCGATTTTTTTCGGTCGTAAGTAGTGGGTTGTTACAACTGAGAATTATTAGGCGTCACGACCCATTCCGGGGACCAGTTGGCTGGTGGTTACGACTGAGAATTATTAGTCGTAACGACCCATTCCAGGGGACAGCTGGCTGGTCGTTACGACTGAGAATGATTAGTCGTAACGACTCATTCCAGGGCCCGTTTGCTGGTCGTTACGACCCGAAATCCTTAGTCGAATATTTTTTTCCCAGCGCAAATTAATACAAACATTTGTACAGTTTATTCCGAAATAGCGCCCATGCAATCGGAACTACTAAAATTGTACGCCCGAGATATCCACATTAGGGATATTCGCAAAGGTCACCTCGACCGAAAGTGCCATGGAAGAGCTTCGCCTTGGAGGAACCGCCTTAATCATCACGGTAACTTCTGCGCTAGGTGAGTACTCGACTTGGCACGCTGGCTGTCCGGTATATAACACCGTCATATGCCTGTTTCGTTTGGGCACAGAGTTTTGAGCGCATAGTGGTGGACGCGTCAACTATAGTTGACGCGTTCACCACATTGACTACGACCGAAAAATTCTGGTCAACAAATCTGCTAGGTAGCGCTAGTTGATGCGTCCACCACTACGCGTCGCATGTGCTCAAAACTCTGTGCCCAAACGAAATAGGCATATGACGGTGTTATATACCGGTCAGCCTGCGTGAGAAGCCAAGTACTTACCAAGTGCAGAGGTTACCGTGATGATTATGGCGGTTCCTCCAGGGCGAAGCTCTTACCATGATGATTAAGGCGGTTCCTTCAGAGCGAAGCTCTTCCATTGCACTTTCGGTCGAGCTAACCCTTGCGAATATCCCTAAGTAATGTGGATATCTCGGGCGTACAATTTTGTTAGTTCCGATTGCATGGGCGCTATTTTGGAATAAACTATACAAATTTTTGTATTAATTTGCGCTGGGAAAAAAATATTCGTTACAACTAATAATTCTCACAAGGGGAATCCAAGACCTTGCCCTCACCGATTTCGCCAAAACTTCGCAGGTTTGTAGGGCATACCGAATAATATAAGTACAGAAAAAAGTAAGACCCACTATTCAGAAACTCGCGAGAAAATCGACTTTGAAATTTTCCGTCGTGTTTATATACTTGTTACGTTTCTAACTTTTCAAGGAGCGCCTGGCGTAGTGGCTGAGCGCTCCGCGACTCATAACCGCAAGGTCCCTGGTTCGAGTCTCGCTGTTGGCAATTTTTTTTTCTTATTATTATTTTTTTTTATCAAAGTTATTCTAAAAACACATTTATTATCATTATGCATGTTATTAATTGTTAATAATCTACTTACATCATGAGAAAATAATTTTTTTTTCGACTTCTCCCGTGGAAAAACGAACGTCGCACGAAAATGTTTAATAATTTATTCTTTTATAATATCAATAACTTTTACAAGAAATATTTTCTAGGGGGAAATATGTCTAGGGGTAGTTGCTCCACGTACCCCGTAGTAAAAAACTCCATTCCTCGCCGTTGAAAAATCCCCATTCATTCCCCATTGCCAAAATAACCAATGGAGATGAATGCCGAATTGCCTAAGGGGATTTTTGCCATTGAATTCCCCATTTGAAACGAAATGGGGATTATCTAATGGGGATTCAATGGAGACAATCCCCTTAGGCAATTCGGCATTCATCCCCATTGGTTATTTTGGCAATGGGGAATGAATGGGGATTTTTCAATGGCGATGGATGGAGTTTTCACTATACGAAAGAATCTCCATTGCTGTTCGCCACTCATTCCCCATTGCCAACAAAACCAATGGATATGAATGCCGAATTTTCTAAGGACATTTTCGCCATTGAATTCCCCATTTGGAACGGAATGGGGATTATCGTATGGGGATTCAATGGAGACAATCTTCCTAGTTAATTCGCCATTCACCTCCATTGGTTTTTGTGGGCAATGGGGAATAAATGGGATCATCAATGGAGACTCTTTCATATGATTGCTATACATACATGGAATCACACATTAAATAATCAAATGATGTAAGTTATCAGTAAGTAAGGTTAATCATAATGCTAATATTAGCATAACGACCAATAATTATATACGCATTATATATATTATTACATTAAGTAGAAATTATTGAAGCTCAGAATTGAGAAAATAAATTGTAAGTGTATTCAGATGACGATTGATAATGAAAGTATATACGTTTCTCCTCTCACAAATCGGGTTGAGAAGGACTGATAAAATTATGTGTATATGTTAAAAATAAACGGTTTTAAAAATCATTAATCCCAAACGTACGCGTACTTGATGAGCAGTTTAAAATATATTTTTTTCAAATTACTTTCGAATAATTTCCGAGCTTATACTAATATTAATTGATCATCGATATAATCATCAGCATTTATTACAATTGAAGAAAATATTTGGTTCATATATGAGAATCAGCGACATCTACTCTTAATTAATTTTATTAATTCACCGCCGTTTGAGAAATATCGCATTCGGAAAAATTCTCATCGATCGATGGGTTCAATTGTTCAGCATTGAAAATCGAATATGGATTGCAACATCGTTAACGAATGCTGCTCATCATTCGATCAGTCATCAATGAAGTGACATTATTGATAAATGTTGATCATTGTATAATTCGTAGTTACTTATTATTCAATGGGTATCCTTGGTAAATGCTGATCATTTCATCGTTAGCCGCATTCGGGTTCCAATGATCATCTGTGGGAAATGCTGATCTTTCAGTTCATCCGCATTGACTTTCCAATGGACATCATTGGGTGAAGCGGATCATTTCGTTCATCAGCATTTACCTTTCCATGGACACCATTGGGCAATGCTGATCGCTCGATACATCCGCATTGGCTTTCCAATGAGCATAATTGAGTTATAATGATCATTCGATTCATCTGCATTGGCTTTCCAATGAGCATCATTGAGTAATGATGATCGTTCGATTCATCCGCATTGGCTTTCCAATGAGCATCATTGAGTAATGATGATCATTCGATTCATCCGCATTGGCTTTCCAATGAGCATCATTGAGTAATGATGATCATTCGGTTCATCCGCATTTGATGTTCAATGGATACCCATTCACTGATCAATGGTCAGCCCTGTACGCCATTGACAAATGCGGAAATCTCAATGGGTCCCCATTCATTGTCCAATGGAGTCGTATGAGAACCATTGGTTGCCATTGGCGATTCAATGGAGTTTTTTACTACGGGACAAACAATTAATAACATGCATAATGATAATAAATGTGTTTTTAGAATAACTTCCCTGTTATAGAGTCAAGAAAATATTTCTTGTACAAGTTATTGATATTACAAAAGAATAAATTATTAAACATTTTCGTGCGACGTTCGTTTTTCCACAGGAGAAGTCGAAAAAAAAATTATTTTCTCATGATGGAAATAAATTATTAACAATTAATAACATCCATAATGATAATAAATGTGTTTTTAGAATAACTTTGATAAAAAAAAATAATAATAAGAAAAAAAAAATTGCCAACAGCGAGACTCGAACCAGCGACCTTGCGGTTATGAGTCGGAGCGCTCAGCCACTACGCCAGGCGCGCCTTGAAAAGTTAGAAACGTAACAAGTATATAAACACGACGGAAAATTTCAAAGTCGATTTTCTCGCGAGTTTCTGAATAGTGGGTCTTACTTTTTTCTGTACTTATATTATTATGTATGCCCTACAAACCTGCGAAGTTTCGGCGAAATCGGTGAGGGCAAGGTTTTGGATTCCCCTTGTCAGTCGTAACGACCCACTTCTTACGACCGAAAAAAATCGGTTGAAAAAAATCCACTTACGACCGAAATTCCGGTCGTCGAATCCGCTGGGGAAAGTAAATGACTTGATCAACTAAAACCATCCGATATGATTAAAAAGCAAATCCACATAATTTGGATATTTCACTTGTTTGTTTTAGGGTTTGCGATAAATTTTTCGGAAAACACCTAGAGGACCTATAAAAACATGTTAAGAAAATGTAAAAAAAAAATCTGAAGAAATTCAGCAACATTTGGCATGTTATGAAGAATAATGATCAATAATAATTGTAGATCATTGCTTATCAATAATAGTATTGCCCAAAAGTCATTAAAAAATTGTTTAAATAATTTATTAATAACTTTTGAGCAATATTATTATTGATAATTGTTGTTTATAGCATGCCAAATGTTGCTGAATTTTTTCACATTTTTATTGTATCATGAAGTACTGACATTTCAACCAGATACTATTTTTCGCTGGGACGTCATTTTGTCAGTTTTGAGCGAAATTAGTAAAAAAAAATGTTCATAGAAAAATTCTTAAATAATTCCAGGCGTTTCCGTGTATACCTACGCTACTTTTTTCATATCTGACATTTTCTCTTTGAGTCTATAGTTTTCGAGTTACGTTGCAACTTTCGAAATTTGTTTTCTTTTCGCCAAAAGTGAAATAATTTTGCGAGAAAAAATTGTACAAAATTTTTGCAAAAACAAAAATGAAGCGTCTGCGAACCCTTTCAAATATACCGTAGATAAAAAAACTTGCAAATCATAAATTTGCACATCGCTTCCTCAGTATTTTTTCGTATTTCCAAATCATCCTCTATGAGGAAATGTTAGGAAATTTTAGTAAATGTTAGCTGTCACAGTATTGGCTTCCTCATAGAGGAAGCTTTGTAAACATGGAAAAATACTCCGGAAACGATGTGCCAATTTCCGATTTGCAAGTTTTTTTTACTACCTCTGGTTATCGGAGTAATAAAACGGCAGCTGTGTAGCGTACAATTTTCGATCAAGCTTTTTTTTTTTTAATTTCAAAATTGCATAAAATTTGCACGGTTCAAGCGATTTTTGCAAAATTGAATACAAAGTAACTTTTTCCATCAAAATACCATTATTGAAATTTGAGCCTGATATAACGAAATATGTGCAAGCTACAATGATTATGCTTTTTCCAAAAAAATAAAAATTTTATAAATCGCAAACCCCTTGAGCAATTTTCGCGAAATTCAATGCCAACAATATTTTTCACTCAAACTATCTGTATAATTTTTTTTAACCCGATATCGCAAAAATTGCGGACGCTAGAGCTATCAAGCTTTTTCTTTGAAAATTTCAACATCTCATAAAATTTGCACGACTCAAGCGATTTTTGCAAAATTGAATACCAAAGAACTTCTTCCATTAAACCACCATTACAGAAATTTTGAGCGTGATATCACGAAATATGTGCAGGCTAGAGCGATCACGCGCTTTTTGCAAAAAATTCAAAATTGTATAAATCACGAACCCCTTGAATGATTTTCGCGAAATTAAATAGCAATAACCTTACCACTCAAGCTATCTGTATAATATTTTTTAACCCGATATTTCGAAATTTGCGAACGCTAGAGCAACCACGCCCTTTTTTTGAAAATTTAAAAGTCGCATAAAATTCACATACGGCGCTGAATTTTTGCAAAATTCATACCAAACAAAGGGGCTGTGGAGCTCAGCTCATGTGCAAAATTTCGGCTCGCTACTCCAATGGGGTCTTGAGATATAGATGTTTGAATTTTTCGAGGCAGCGACACACACACATACATACATACATACACACATACATACATACATACATACATACATACATGCATCCGGATATTTTTTACAGATATGATTTCTCGATGTTTTAGGACATTTTGAATATACGGACATACAAATCTCGAAAAAAAAAATTTTCACGAAAACAAAGCTTCCTCTATGAGGAAGCAAAAAGCCGAAAAAAACTGTCCTCAAGTTATGCGCCCAATTAGCGATGGTAGAAAAAAAAGCCAATAAACGGTCATCATAAAAAATATTGTAAAAAAAGGTTAACGAAGCTAAAATCCTTCCCGTCAAAATGCTTTTTCAAGAATTTGATTATCTTTTTTTTCGGTGGAATTATGCAACTCTTAGTGCGGCAAGAAATAACGACTGGTGTATCCAAACTTTTGAGCGGGGGTGCAATCTGACATGGGCATCAGAATAGCATAGATTCTGCAAAGTTTCGTTTAAAACGCGTTGTAAATAGTGAAAAGGTTGTAACGATGTCCTCGTGCCGGGTATGGAAATGGTAATAAATTGGAGATTTTTGTTTTTACTACAAGATGATCGGGTGTAACGAGTCAGGAATACAAGTGCCAGTTGATTGCGTTGTTCTGACGATACTGCTGACTGAGAAAGAGAACTCGTGACTCGCCGAAGAAGGATGTATGCCCAGTTTGTTAAAGTGTGACGAAAAAATGGCGAACTTGAATATCGTAACGTAATCGTACCGTCTCTACAAAATCAATCTTCATATTAATGTGTTGTATGATGAATCGGCTTCGATTCGGCCAATAATTCCAGGTGTTGAAGGAATGATTTTTTCACAATTTTTTTAACGTTTCGATCCTGTTTAGGATCGAAAAAACGATTGTTCACGAAAAAACGATCGTATTCATAAATCAACTACATTAAAATCATGAAATTGATTGAAAGATATCCATCTTCCTACTCGATATTTCAATCTTTATTGACTTACATAAATAAAGCAATAAGATTATCTTCGAAATCCACGACCATGAAGCCCGAATTACACATAGATTTCAGGTTAGTCGCTGTGATGTATTTCTTAACCTAAAAATAACAAATTTACAAACTACAAATTACATATTATTTATTATGATACGTTTACATGTCAACACATTATACACAAATTTTATAGAGTAAATAAACTTCTGGAGAGGATCCTAAACAGGATCGAAACGTTAAAAAAATTGTGAAAAAATCATTCCGATAACACCTGGAATTATTGGCCGAATCGAAGCCGATTCATCATACAACATATTTATCTACACGGCCGCTCAACGAATCAACAATTTTCATATTAATGTATCTGTGCGGGGAAGAAGCATGCCAATGGTGAGGTCTATTGCGGTGATACCGGAAAGAACTAAACTAGACATAAACGAGTGCATAAAAAAAACGGGGAGCATTGAATGATGCGGTTGAAGAGCTCGCGTCAGAGCTTCCAAACAAAAGCAATGTACCCAGATCGTTTCCCTCCACGAAAGAGAAATCAGCCGACGAGTCAGATAACGAGTCAAATAACGAGTCAGTAGCGCCCACAGAAGGAGTTAACGAAAGGCCAGGTACCAGTTGCGAAATGTCGAAGGCAATCGTTACACAATCCGTTGCAGACTGTGAAAAGGAAAGAGTAGGCGCGTTACTGAAATGCGTTGTTGTTGTTGTTGTTGTTGTTGTTAGAATCGTACCGACTGTACAAAATCAATGTTCGTATTAATGTATCTGTGCAGGAAAAAAACATACCAACGGTGAGGTCTATCGCGGTGATACCGGAAAGAACTGAACTGTTCATCAACGAGTGCATGAGAAATCAGAATGCGTTGAATGATGCGATTGAAGAGGTCCCGTCGGAGCTTCTAAACGAAAACAATGTACCCAAATCGTTTCTGTCCATGAAGTACAAATCAGATGACGAGTCAGATAACGAGTCAGTAACACCTACAGAACGAGTTAATGAAAGTCCAGGTACCAGTTGTGGAACGTCGAAGGCTATCGTTACACAATTCGTTGCAGACTGTGAAAAGAAAAAAGTAAGTGCGTTACTAAAATGCGATGTTGCTGTTATTGTACGCTAACCGTATGGAAAGTGTCCTCCATATTTCGGTACCGATAAAACGAGTTAAGATGAAGCATAACAAAATTTTAGATCGTGAGGAAGGTGTCCAAGTCAGAAGAGGCACCGAAAACGTGGGAAGACATTGACATAAACAATTGGCGACAGGTGATTCAGGAAATGGTGCGATATGAAGTGAAGAGATGTACTGAGAAGATGCATGAAGAGGGGGACAATTTGAGCACTTCAGAGGAAAACACAATGTCCAAGCCCGTCGAGAATCTGCCGCCCAAGGAACAATACGGCAATGTTACCGTGACCGAAAACATTAGATTGGATCACCACTTGTTGTTATCGGCGATTTATGAAGAATGTATGGCAAAAAGAGCGAAAAAATTGTTGCTCGCATTTCTCAGCAAAAGTGAAAGAGAAAAATGCGTAGGCGGTGAAGCGATAAACGAAAACGAAAATAAGGTGTCTGATTCCGTAATCGGCGACCTCATTTATGTTTGCCATCAACTGCAAAGGTATAAGCGAATTCCGTGTGAAGGTGAAAACAATCCTGCAAAACACATGAAAAAATGGGTATCTGATAAATTGAAGAACGATCGTTATTACGCTAATGTGATTGCGAAACGTGTGAAACAGGGAATAAAGACAAAGGGCGGAGTTAACAAGCATCAGGCGAAGGCCATTAAAAAGTCGAATGCTGCAATGTCCCGAAAGGACGATTCTAAGGAAATTGATGATACACTAGAAAAAAATGTATAAAAAGCTCTCGCTCCTCTCACAAAGAGGAGCAGAGATGAAAAGTTGTCAGCAACGAACGCGGTCTGGAAAGGTAATACAATAATAACACGGAAGGGCAAAGAAAATGTAATACCTACCGACGAAAAAGTTCCGAACAAAAAAATTAAACAGACAAACGACGTTGTACAAACGGAAAAACCGACAAGCACGGTGCGACTGGTTCTGGGAACTTACAAGTTGATGTCGTTCCTCAAGGTGTCGGTATACAGTGGCGAAGCAAATGACAAGACGGTAAATAAGAAATATCTGTACAAATCAATGCAGGTACAAAGGATTGGAGGACTGAAGGACGATGAGTTGGCGGAACTTGTGTCGCCGCGCTGCACCGCAATAATACAAGGTGGAAACTATTTGTTGAAAGTACCTCGTGAATATTGTATCCGCGGTAGTTGTTAATAGTTGCTTCAAATTTTCAGGGGAAGTACGGGTCGTGGATTTTGCATTTGAATGCCGGAAGGTGTTGGAGATGCTGAAAGCAATGGTTGCATGTGGAGGAGAAAAAGGGTGGGGTACCATGAAAAATTTTGAGGAATGTGTGTCAAGATTGGACCACGTTTCCGACGATTTCCGTTCTTACGTACTAGAGAAATACGTTACATTGACAGAGAAGTGGCAGGCACCCTGTTCGAAGACATATGTAAGAAGGTAAAGAAATGTATGGTATGGACGGAAGTATCCAGCATACCCTGAACAAACCCTCTATATGAGTATGTAGAGGGTCGTTATGAGTATATAAAGGTCTTTTTTTGTAACAATTTATGTTTCTTGTATATATACTTGGAAAGCTGTTTGTAAGTATACAGTGAATTGTTAGTATGGAAAAATGGAAGGATCGGCGGTCCGTGTAAGGTGTGATGGCTCATTATATACTCTGCCGGCCAAAAGTATGGATACTTTTGAAAATCTGAAAAAATTCAGCCATATTTGGCATGCTATAAGCAATAATTATCAATAATAATATTGCCCAAAAGTCGTTAAGAAATTGTTTAAACAATTGTTTAAGCAATTTATTAAACAATGATGAACAATGATCAATAATTATTATTGATCATTGTTATTTATAGCATGCCAAATGTGGCTGAATTTTTTCAGATTTTTATTTCATCACGAAGTATGGTAATTTCAAACAGATGAAATTTTTCGCTGGAGCAAAAATAGTAAAAACAAAAAAATTCATGGGTAAATTCTGAAATTATTCTAGGCAATTTCATGTATACCTACGCTACTTTTTTCATACTTGAAATTTTCTCTTAATCTCTATAGTCTTTGAGTTACGTTGCATCTTTCGAAATTTGTCTTTTTTAGCCAAAAGTAAAATAACTTTGCGAGAAAAAATCGTACGAAAATCTTTAAAGAATGAAAATGGAGCGGCTTCTAACCTTTTCAAATGTACCGTAGAGAAAAAAGTAAAAAAAATGTCCTAAGGTGTGCGCCCGATTTGCGATGGTCGAAAAAATGCCGAAAAAAGGTTACTTTGAAAAATACATACCAGGTCGAAAAAAAATGGTAAAAAAAAATCAAAATAGGGGAAACAAAGCTGAATTCCTTCCCGTCAAAACGCTTTTTGCTTCTTCATAAAGGAAGCTTTGTTTTCGCGAAAAAAAATGTTTTCGCAATTTTCATGTCAGTATGTTCAAAATGTCCCAAAACGTCGAGAAATCACATTTAGAAAAAATGTCCGGACGTATGTGTGTGTGTGTGTGTGTGTGTGTGTGTGTGCGCGTGCTTTGTGCTTTTCTTAAAATGAATATGTCTGGAGAACGCTTTGGGCGATCGACTTGAAATTTGGTATACAAGTAGACTACGAATGCCCATGTTCTAAGTCCAATTTTTTTTTGATTTTGCAAAATAATTGTCTATTTGGCTGGATTTTGTATTTTCTGTAAATTGTTTGTTAGTCGTCTAACTTTCGTAATTTTGCAGTTACCACTCTGAAATTTTATGTGCATATACACTTTATAATAAGGACGGTTAGGATTGAATTTGGGAAAAATCGCTCAAGAGGTTCGGTTTTGAAAAAAAATCAATTTTTCGCAAAAAATTTATAAGTTCTCTAACTTTTGTAATTTTGCATCTATCGAGCTGATTTTTTTTGTAACGATACACTCAAAGACAATGAAAAATAATACCGAATTACATGAAAATCTCGTGAGGGGTTCGGTTAAATTTTTTTTTTTTTAATTTCCATAAAAATTTTGTTAACGCTCCAACATCCGCATTTTTAGAAGTATCGAGCTGAAACTTTTTGCACAAATACACTAGATGATAAGAATGGTTAGGGTTGAATTTGATGAAAAACGCTCAAGATGTTCGTTCGTAAAAAAATTTTGAAATTTCCGGAAAATACTTAACACTAAGTTTCCTAATTTAGCAGCTATCGAGTTCACTTCTCTAGCACCAATACACTGGACGAAAAAAACAATTAATAATGTAATTGAACGGAATTACTAAAAAATCATGCAAATTAGAAATTTAAACATAGATTCTTCATTTGTTTCCGTCGTTCGTGAAGCTTCCTTTATGAGGAAGCCATGATAATAAACATACATGTCATAAAGATGGTCAAGGAGATCCTCATAAAGGAGGGTTGACAAACGACGGAAAAAAATGGGGAAGCTATGTGCAAATTTCTAATTTTTAAAAAATTCGATTATCATTTTTTTGACGGAGTTATGCAACTTTTAGTGCGGCAAGAAATGTGGACAGGTGTATGCATACTTTTGGCCGGCAGAGTATGTATGTATGCAGGAGGGTGAATCAAAAAAATAAAAAACTGTTGGCTACGATCAAAAATCGAAGATATCGTTGAATTAAAGGTCGCCCTGTAACGGTTCGATTTTTTGACAATATGTAGACGGCGCGCGGGACGTTCAAAAACATAATTTGCAGCGTTACATTCACTCTATTATTGGTAAACGGAAACAGATCATTCAAAAAGTTCTGCATTTTTTATATAAGGTGCCTAGATATGTACTTTTTCAAACCCATATTTATTGAGCATTAACAAATGGTTCATATTTAAAAAAAAAAATCTCTAAAAATCAGCATTTTCACTATTTTTCAATTGATTGTGTTAATTTTTGTCTTCTAAAACGTTTTTGTATTTGTTTCATCTTTTTTCCTGTAAAACTCGGTATCAGTATTGCTTACAATGCGAAAATTGCTAAAAAACAAATCTTTTTTTAAAAATAAAATATGAAAATTTCCAAAATGAAGATTTATTTTTTTAGCAATTTCCGCATTGTAAGCAATACTGATACTGAGTTTTACAAGAAAAAAGATGGAAGAAATAAAAAAACGTTTTAGACGACAAAAATCAAAATAATTAATTGAAAGATCGTGGAAATATTGATTTTAAGAGATTTGTTTCCAAGATATGAAGCATTTGTTGATGTTCAATAAATATGGCTTTGAAAGAGTACATATCTGGACACCTTATATAAAAAAATTCTGAAGTTTTTGAATGATCTATTTCCGTTTATCGGTAATATAGTGAATTTAACGCTATTTCAACGTCCCGCGCGCCCTCTAAGTATTGTCAAAAAATCGAACCGTTGCAGGGAGACCTTTTCTTCAACGATATCTTTGATTTTTTACGGTAACCAACAATTTTTTATTTTTTCGATTCACCATAGTATGTATATATATTAGAGTGGTGATTCTTTGAAATCCCTCTTGAATACGTTCAGGGAGGTGAAAAAATGCCTGTCAAGAGCAGAGCTCTTAATATAAATATGTACAGGCCGCTCACCGCGGATGTTTATTTTCCAAGTAAATACCACGGGCAAATTTTTGTTCAAACGTTGAGATTTAATACCTCAGCTTGAAGTCAATGCATCGAAATGAGGGATACATATTCTTAATTTCTTAATTTGTAGAGAAATTACCGATGTTGATGGAACATGTAGTTTATCGCTGGAAGAAAAATGAAGCATGTATTCACTCTACTCGGTCTTGTTTGACATTGCTACGAAGTGTTCATCCTAACTTGTACTTATATGTCGTTTGTGATTTGTCTTGATGTTTAATTCTTGTAACTTTTGAAGGTGTGAGTTTATCGAAAATTTATAGACCTTTGTTGTAGAGCGTTCGATTTTTAATAACAATATGTATCGCTCATTTCGGTAAATTGATTTGAAACCGAGATATAAACGTTGAAAGTTTGAAAAAAATTTTCCCGTTTTATTTAAATGGAAAATATAAATTCGCGATGAACGACCCCAAAATATTAATATTAAGTGCTGTGCTTTCAACAGGTATCTCTTTTCACCTCTTTAAAAAACTTGGAGGACATATCGGATAAAGACGTTCAGTCGGGGGATTTTCTGGTGACGCTGACCCTGATGAGAACCGACAGTAATCTAAACAGTGTGTATGCATCGAATAATCTGTTGACTCAAATACGAAAAAAAACGCTTATTGCGATAAATGAGTATGAAAATGTTTGAATATAATTAATATATCAATGTATTGTTTAGTATAAAGTAATCATAAGAAATCAATGAATACTGAGTCATACTAAGTCACGTACAAAGTGAAATGTGCTGCGTAATATGTTTCGCTCATCTGTTTGCATAGGCTTGAAGTCCAGATATTTAATTTCAATGTTTTTAAATATTTTCATTTTCAAGTTTTCGAGCATTTTCACTTTCATATCACCAATACTATTTTTGTACTGTTATTCAAGTTTTATTCAATACATTGTCAAGTGTGTTCTAATAGGGTTAGAAATTGAAACAAAAATGGAGCGTTGTAACCTTACATGCTCCTGAATAGGCACATAAACGTTATGCAAATGGAAACAATGGAAAATGTTCGATGCAATAATTTTGTTTCTCGAGCCCCGCAAATAATCTTTGAAATGGAATAATTATTACATTCTGACATATGTCGAATATTCTGAGTATTTCATATCTGGAGGAGTAAATTGTTTCTGTTTCAAATAAATTACAGTTGTGTGCAAAAGTAAAATAATAACAATGCAAGTTACGAAAAATGGAGCCCATTGAAACCGACAATGTTGGTATTGTTTATTAAACATAATGTCATTGTGATGACAACCGATTTTGGTACGAAAAACCAACTCAAGTTTTTGAGAAAAAATATGAATATTCCGAGTGTTTGTATTTCTTCGAAACTTGAGTAAAGTTCACATTATGTTAATTCATTAGAATTTTTTAATTGCTATTGGAACGATTGAATTGTATTGAATCCGCTCTTGGATCGGGAGAAAGGGACGGCGGGAGGGATGGACGATGTGAGTAAACATTCGACCGGGAGCGTATATAGCCTCTCGTGTAACATACAGTAATGCATATACCTATATGTGTAAGCGTTACACATGCTTGCAGGCTACATCTGTACCAATTTACAGCTGAAATTGAATTTACCATGCACCATGTGTATGTTGTTGGGTGTGAGAGATTGAGAGAGGAAGAGAGAGAGAAATATTGGAAGAGATATCGATGCCTCAAAATCCTATCTCTTTATCGAGGAAACAACAAGATTATTGTTCTTCTTCAGTTTCCGGCTCACACTTCGACCATCTTTATTCGACACTCTGGATGTTTCATACTTGAACACTATTTTTCGTTTGCCTCGAATGAAACTTTGAGCGAGTTCCAGCTGATCTGGAATGCTCAACATTAGTCGTTTTCTCAATATTTTTTATTTGGCCGTTGATTTTCTAAAAAACCATAAATAGCCCTTTTTCCTGTTTTTTCAAATTCATTGCAAGGATGGAAAACATTTTTTTTCAAAAAACCATTGACAATTCTTGTAGAGCATAGATTCAAGTTCGTGAAACGCCCCTTCTGATTTCTGTGTGATCATTGGTTGCTGAGATATCAATGGTCAAACAGAAAAGTGTCTTTTTTCGTAAAAACTCGAAATTTCAGCGAAAAATGATCACAGCAAGGTCTCAAGAAGGCAAATTGAAGCTAAATAAACAAGCGATCCGGTCCTTATAATGTTTCAGCTGGAAGAGATTTTTCCCAAAAATTACAGCCAAAACAAAAGCGATGCAAATTTGCCAAATTTTTTTTTCTTGGTATTTCTCATAATTGCGTGAAACCTGTAGCTTCGAAATTTTTTTGCTAAAATATCTGAAAACTAGAAACTTCAAGCTTCAAAATGCTTTTTTTTAGACCTCGATACGACCATTTTTCACTAAGATACAGCAATGTTAAAAACCACTAAAAATTTGGGAAATTTTTTTGTTCCTTAATTTTTTCCACTACTGTATAATTTGAGTGATTTTTGTGGATCATGAGTGGGTTCGTAGAATTTTTTTTGGTATCCAATGCCAATGCTTTTGAAATTAAATGAAGATCTGTTCAAGATCAATTGAATCAATTATTAATTATTTCGATCAATTATAACGAAAGTACTGCTCGGTATAACCGATTGTATTGTTGCAGAACAATTGAATGGCATAACATTTGCGATTCAAGTCCACGGCGATTGATCGTTTTTACCATGTACATAATTCTGAGATAATAAGAAAATCGTTAAGTTCTTTGATAAATCGAATTTTTAAGTAGCAACGGAAGCGCTCCATCGCGTTGATTATAGAACGATGTTTGATCGTCCAATGGAAAGAAAATTGTAAATATGAAATAAATAAACAAAACCCTACGTACCCACATCCCGCCCCCACCACAGCGAAACTACTGTGTCCCGACAGAAAAAAAGAAAAAATGTCCTTACCACACACCCAACCTCCCTACCTCCCGTTTTACTTCCATGACACTCAGTTGTGGCTGCGAAATGAATATGAACCGACCGAATTTCTCAAAAATTGTAATTACGACCCAATTCCACCCTACCGATCCGTAAGACCGTACTCCGACCGATAAATTATCAGCTTTTCCGACCTGTCGGATTTAGCGGTACGAACACGGTCGGTAGACGGTATGAACACGGTCGGATCGACGTCGGAGGACGGTACGGACACGGTCGGATCGACGTCGGAAGATGGTATGGTCGGACTTATGAACTCTCACAATTGTAACCCAATATCAACCGGGCGGGAATGCGGCAGAAACTCCGACCGAATTCTGACCGGCCGGGGTAGAGGATAAATATCTAACTGAATTTTGACTGAGCTCCGACCGGGCAGCGTAGCGGCAGAAACTCCGACTGAATTCCGACCGGCCAGGATAGCGATTGAACGTCCGATCCAATTACGACCGAGCTCCGACCGGGCGGGGTAGCGACAGGAATTTTGATCGAATTCTGACCGGCGGGGTAGCGAATGAACATCCGACCGAGTTCCGACGCTCTGGGGTCACCGATGAAATTCTGACCCAGTTTCGCTCACTTTTAGACCGGTCGCACCCCTAAAAAAATTCATACCAACTTCAGAACGCTTTGCGACGAACCAGGTGATGGAAAACATTCCAACTTAGTTCCAACCAACTTCCGACCGGGTAGGGTGGCGAGACAAAATCCGACCGATGTCAGACCATGCTCCGACCATTCTTGTGCCAAGACACATTCCGACCCATTCCGACCCATTCCGACCGTTCTCGAGATTAATTCCGACTATGGCCTAAATAGGTTTCTCCGACCGAGCTCCGACTCCATTCTGACCAGCCGTTCCGACCGTCCGAAAACGTTATTTCAGACCGGTCGGAATACGGTCACGCTGGTCTGGTAGGGAAACCTCAAACACAAACACAAACACAAATGTACACAATATTAGTTTTAATTTTCAATTTTCATTTTTTTTTAAAGTGAATACTTCTTATGCGACAAAAGCCAGACAGTGTCTGTCAGACATTCCTGTTAAACGCCTGCGTTAAACGTGAATGTCCGGGACAAGAGAATGGAGGAGAACAATAAGAAAGAGAAAGAGCGATGTGTGAGCGAGAGAGAGCGATAGGCCATAGCATGCCCGCCTGTACGCGTTTAGTACGTATATAAGACAGCAGCGCGCATGCGCGTCGTTGCGCGTCGTTCTATCCGTTGTATGTGTGCATTCATACTGCGTCTTAATCGACGTGCCCGTGCCTTATGTCGCGTTTCATATTTTTTTTGTGCCTCTTATGTTTATCTATACACGATGCATCTAGAGTGATAACATTTAATTTACTAGTTATTATTGTCGCCAAGTTTATGTGTTATTATGTGGACAAAAACAATAGTGATAATATATATGTAAATGAAAAACATTAAAAACATTTAAAGTAAGGTTAAACATGGGTGATGATGGCGGAACGCATAGGCCATCAACAAATTTTCCATTCAATGAAGGTATGTGTGCTTAATATTATATTCAATTATACGTTAACAAAAAAAATTCCAAATCACAACTTCAGAAAATAACATCACAATTTAAAAAAATTAAAGAAACAAAGCCATACCGCGAATGTCAGCAGACTTTCGAGACGTCGGGAGGCCTTCGGAGGCCCTGCGGAAGCCTTCCGCACAAGAAATAACAAAACTAATAATCATAATGAAAATATTGAGAAAAACAACAAAAATAATAATCAGAATGAAATTATTTAACATTACTACAGATTTAGCTACCATAATCCGATTATTACAATCGTCGATCTGGCAGATCAGGAACAACCATAATCGACAACAACAAAAAATCTTTGTAATTACAGTTCATTCATATTTATTAAAAGAAATTTTAAAAACAAATGTGAACTTGCGGACTATTTTCGAATTCTTCGCTAATTCAATAATTCCATTGCTAAGTCTACCCCTCAACTACCCCGCTTCTCACTCTCTCTCTCTTCATTCATCGGCAGAAATTATTTTTCGCGTCAGCGAAATGCATACAAGTATTCACTTCCGCGACGTATGATTGCACACACCCCGATTTTTTTTTTTAAATATCGAATTTAAATACCTCGGAGAGTTTAATACCACGGAGAGTGGACCACCGCGATTCTTGAACAATATAATCTTATATTTTATATATAATGTATATAGGGAGATAAATTATGATTTATTATTTAAACACCAAGCACGCACCTACATGCGCATGAACTCACGCACGCAAGTATGTACACGTGAGTGAACGCACATGCAGCATGTGCACAATGTGATTTTGTAATGCAAAAAAAAATTCAAGTTTAATAAAAGCAATATTAGATACTTACTTCGTTCGTGGTCTCGATGTCATTGTACTCCAATTTATTTATTTTTAGTATTGTTTGTGTATATAATTTAATGAATTTTTTTTTAAAGTCTCATTTAAAATTTCATTCTTATTCTTTTTTTATTATTCTAAATACTGGAATCTTGAAATTAAAATTTTTTATATAAAAATTTTTATATAAATTTTTTATATAAAGTTATAAACTTTATTATTATTGATCCATGATTATTTCGCGCGAGAACGGACGTGGACTCATGGTCCCACGCTAAAGCGCTCTCGTCAGCGGATTCCAGAGACTCATGCGTCGCGATCACCCCATGTGTCGCAAATCACAATCGGCAACTTTTCGGTCGATGGCACCTTTCGGTCACCTTGAGCGAGCTCGTGCATGGCCACCAAGGGCATGCACGCGCCGTTTCCGAAAAGCCGAATTGCAGAAATTCTCGCTCGACATGCCAACGTTCTGAAGAACGTTGTCAAGTCGACTTAGTACCTTGCTACCCACCGTCAGGTGAATCAAGGAGTAATACTCCGGCCTTCAGCCAGTCGCTGCGGCGTAATTCCCGCGTCACCATATAAGATTCATTCGCCCGTTCGTATGTCATCTTGGGACGTTACACAGGGGTGCTCGCGTAGACACGTAAGTCTCGGGTCGGTATTAATGTTTTGTCCGTCCTAAAAGATCGTGCTTATAACTCCATAGTCATAGTAAAATAAGCAACTCGAAGTCATCCAATAAATCACCCTTCGCGCCCATGATCTCACGATTATGGCACATCATCAAATCAACGAAACATCAGCTACAAAAATCCCTTGTTATCGAGGTAGGATTATTACAACAAATATTGAACAACGTGGAATAACTAACAACATCAATAAAATCAACGACAACGATATTAATAAATAACAACAAATGCAGATTGCAACAATCGCAAGTTCGCATAGAACATCGTATGTGAACAATTAGTGATCAACCGCTCTACCGGATATAACAGCTCTCCGTCGGTCACCATGAAAGTCGGTACGCGCTCGGTATTTAAATACCACCTGATCGGCTCGCGAGTACGCGGAAAGATATACACGTGCATACATCTTTCTCTCCGACTCCGCGTCGTACCGTGGACCACGTGACTTTCAGCCATCATAGTGAGTGCGCGAAAAATACTTCTTCGCCCTCACTACATAGGGACTCTAGTGTTCGTATGGGCCGTTAAGTGTAGGGACGTTTAAGTGTAGTGGTAAGAACGACGCTCACAGCGAGGACCGAGATCCTCGCCCTGTTCACGTGGGACTCACACACTCACACACCCACACACAGGTAGCGTGCGATATTCTGAAGCTCCAGTCAAACGTAAGTCAGCTGTTTTATTTGAGAGACGCCGCAAGTATTGTGAGCGCCGTCTCTCTCTCTCATATGTACATGTTCGCAGTGCGCACGGATCCCCGCTCGCCCTTCTTACATACTTTGAGATATCGTGTCACCCGTGGTGACATGGTATAATAAATCCTATTTTATATGATGCATTCTAACTGGACTGCGTAATCATTGACGACACCCTCACCCTTTTCAGCAGTGGCCGGGCCCGTATGGGACGGTGTAGAGGCGCCCAATCTACTAACAAATGTTAAATACCTATCTGAGTAAATGCATTTCAATTCTTATTAATTAAATTTATCCTTGTAACATGCCTCTCGGTACGTAACATTCTCAATGATAACATTTACAGTCGTAGTTTTGAACGATGTACCCGTCTATCCCGATTGCAAATAATCCAAAATATCAAAATGTTTTTTGTAATTTCTATGTAGATTTAATATATGACAAATAAGAATCCGAAACGTGCAGTACGTTATGTGGCATTTCCGATGATCGTGATTCTTCACCAATTTACTTAAAGTCTGTTCGCGCAGAAGCTGATGGATCACAGGCAACGAATTTCTGAACACTTGTACATATACAAGGCATCCGTACTGAATATGCCAGATGAGGCGGGGACAGATGACACCTAACGAGTGATTTCCAGATGCTAGGCTCAATGGTACAAAATATCGTTAACAACTCAAAAACTCTTGAATTTCGTAATAGTGAGGGCTCACGTGCCTTGCAAGTTAACAGCAGGTAAAACTATAACGACGTCACTGGAAGCCTTCATAGCGGCAAGTGTCATGTAATTTAGTTGTATCATTGCACGACAAATCGATGGGTTATTTATTCATTAAAATGAGAAAAAAACTATTTTCCGTTTCCCAGGTTCTCAAGCGTTCCGTGTCTTACTTCACCTTTATGTGATCAATGCAGCAAATGCTGTAAGAAAACAAAAACAACTTTGACATCTCAGCGATGTACGGAATACTATTAGACAATTTTTAATGATTGGCTTTCCACTAGTGTTGGATGAAATAGTTATTCTTCATTTGATCGTTACATCGGATTAGACTATTATACAGTGCTTGTTTGTTGACATTAAGTTTTCGAAGCAGGATGGTCAATATTTGATGCAGTTTCATTTACATTTCTATAGAAAAAAATCAATTCTTGATTCTAATAACCGCTCTTCAAATCTCACAAGTGCCTGAGATGAAAAATTCATTTTTTTAAATTGTACTAACATGAAAAGTCCTTCAGGTCCTTCCGGTTCCGAAAAATCCAAGTATGTTATTTTACATAAAAATCCAAAAAAGAGGTATTGTTAATCCGCGGAAAAACGTATTCAGAGAATAAAATCTCTAAAGTTGAGACCTCCGAAGCGTACTTTTCAGGTTACACCTATTTCCCCTTGAGATAATCTAATGCCCCAACTTGATAATCATCTCGATGTTAAACGATGTACAATGGAACTGGTTTCATACCGGGAAGAAGGGTTGCATAGAAATAAAGTTATAGCGGTTGAAATCCAGAACATTAGTACGATGAAAAAAATGACTGTTGTAAATACTATTATAATAAAAAAACTATTATTGCACCTATCTCGATGGATTCATCTGAACTGTGAAAAAGGAAAAAAATGGTAAGTACGGTTTTTTGCGTTTTTCTCACAAATCGAAGTAAGGGGGTGAACTATCACATCAATGTTTAAATCGACTCTTAATAAAAGTGTAATTATTCCTCCTGTATGTCCTTCCTTCTATCTAGATCACGTTCGCAGCATTTGATGAACAGTTGTATTTTTATTATTCACATTTCAGCACATTTTTTGAAATTCGAATTTTCTTTCAAATTCCATTATTTGGGATTTTGAATAACTGGGATTGTTCGCTAATTACCACTAATGAGAAGTAAGCACAACCAAATAAAATGTATAAAATACAAACTCAAGTAGAAAAAGATTATTACTTGAGAACAGCATCACAAAATGCCAGTTTAGCCGGAAAAATGATAAATAATTTGCAAAATCGGTAAAAATGAAAAAAAAACACGATGGGCTCAACAATTTGAGCCCATCACTCAAAGGCGGAGTTACATAAAAATTGAAAAAGCTGGCTACGGTTTTTTTTATTTGGCAGCAGATTTCTCATGTCGATTTTGACGGAGCGGGTATGTATATGGGGACAGCACCAGAATATTTATGAACTTCGAGACGGTATATGCGCAACTTTTTTTTTTATTACCGCTCTTGTTGCATTTTCTTTTCCTCAGTTGCGCTACAGCGATACTGTTAAAAAATAATTGCCGGCGAAGTATGCGGCTTCAAGTATCGAAACCTTGAACTCGAAATGTTCTCCTGATTTGGCTAGCTGCGATGAATGCCCATTCTTGTAAATTTCTCGTCGTTACTTATAATACAAAAAATTAGTTTTTTTTTACGATTACTCCGATTAGCACGAGAATAAGTTGAATAGAAAATTCAGGAATAAGAGGAATAAAATCGGATAAATAAAAATAGAAGAAAAACTTTACCTGCATGAATTCTGCTCAGGCTTCTAGAAAACTATCGTCGATCTATGAATCGATGGCAGTGTATTTGTCGTACACTGTCCCTCCATTTGTCATGTCTTTTTCCCAACATTTCAGATTATCCTTCCTCTTCAAACTTTGCGAGCCTATTCTCTGGAGTGTCTCCAGGCTCCAATTTGGATGATCCTTGGCTAGCTTCAACACTTTGATCTTTATTTCCAGAGGGATGAAGTTCAGCTTTATTCTATTTTCTGAGGTAAACTCGTATTGATCAGAATCAGAAGTCTCATCTTTCTCCACATTATACAAGAAACCAGAGTCTTTTTCATAGAGAAGAATTAATTCCTCGTTCTCCACCATAACTTTTTTACTCAACATTTTCACAGTGCGATGGAATGTTCTTTTCTACTCGGGTCATCCTGAGATATCATAATATTGGGCGAATTATTCCGAATATTTATCATTGCAAACATTCTTTCACAGTTGGCCTGTTACCCTTATACACGCACTTAGATATCTATAGCATTTTTGTTGTACGACTTTTATATAGAGGTTTGTATGTGTTGGTGTAAAAATATTAGTATGTGAGATAAACACGGCGCTCTGTCTCGCCGCACTAGTCAAGCCTATACACAGGTTTGTATATCTATAGCATTTTTTTCATATGACTTTTATACAGAGGCTTGTATACATTGGTGTGGAAATTTGAGTGTGTGTGAAAACACGGCGCTCTGCCTAACTTCACTATCCGTAGTTGAGTTTAAAATAAAAAAAGCGTATTGGACGTGTAAAACGCATGCTTAATTACACCCTTTTAATGAAAAGATGGCAATATCTCGAAAACGAATGTACGATGTGCAAAAACGGATGAAAATTTCGAAGTTCGATAGAATATGACCTCGAAAAGCACGCGCCATCCACGCTTTGGAGATTTGAAAATTAACATTTTTTTAAAAATGGATGTAAACAGAAAATACGTATTTACGTGCGAAATGCATGGCTACCTACGTCCTTTTAACGAAAACTGACAAAAATGACGACATCTTGAGAACGGTTGGAGATAGGCGAAAACGGATGAAATTTTGGAGAATCTCGCAGGAGGAGAATCTCGCGAAGCTCGAGCCACTCACACCCTCAGATGTTCGAAAATCAAACATTTTTCGAAAATTTGTCTAAACGGAAAAAAGACGTATAACGTGTGAAATTACGTATGAAGTGCGTGCTTATTACGCCCTTCGAATATAAATACCGTGTCAAGCGTGCAAAACGCATCTTACTTACGCCCTTTTGACGAAAAATAAAAAATTGACGATATCTTGAGAACGGTGGGAGATTCGCGAAGAGGGATGATTTTTTGGAGGTTCCTGAGAAGAGGAGTATCTCGACAAGCCCGAGCCACTCACGTCTTCGGATTTTCAAAAACCAAAAAATTTTTTCCACGAAAAATGAACAAAATTACTAAATCTCGAGAACAGTTGGAGATATGCGAAGGCGGATGAAATTTTTGAAGGATCTTCGCAGGGAAAAGACCTTGAGGAACTCAAGCCACCCACACTTGAAGATTTTCGAACATCAAATTTTTTTTTTTAATTTATCCAAACAGAAAAAAACGTATCTACGTGTGAAATGCATGCCTTATGACATTGATACCAAGTTCAAAAGTTGTTTTACATTTTATTATTCACACTCCATGTTTTCAATTTTAACAAATGACACGAGTAGCTTATGGTAACTGAAGTATGAAATAAATGTTCCGGCTTGGATTTGATCAATATATCTTTGGAATACAGCGTCAATTACTCTTTTTGATGTCATTGTCGATTTAGTGCGAATGCTGCACATATTCAAATTGAATTTGGTATTTCGAGGAACTCAATCAAAGGGAGCGCTACAGGGATTTTATCGTAATCTTTTTTAAGAATCCGCAATACTTCTAGTGTGTACTTTATCGAATTCTCATGGATGAATTCAATAATCGCAGTTATTTATTGGTTGGGAGAAATGCAAATCGTCACAATTATAATTGAATTATCATGGTTCAATCTGCTTCATAAGCGCATTTTTCCCACTTTAGAAAGCTGAACAGTCAATGCTCTGGCTATTTTACAAAATCATGGTCAGCTACTTCACTGATGTATCCTCCCCCTATTCCTCACTCTATTCTCATCTCTGTCTTAACTGTCGCGGTATCGCGCCTTGCCGTGAGATGTTGCTAACATTTTATCAGTAATGCGGAATCCCTCACGCCGTTAAATAAATGGCGAGCGTCGGTTCCGACCATGTAAAATAGATGAGAGTTTACTGTATGTTTGTCTCTTTTTAGTATCGCTTTTTTGTTTCATCGAGTTTCAAAACGCAACGGTGCCAAAAAAGTTTTCACTTTAAAAATACATTCTAAATATAAATTTCTATTGACTCGTTAAGTTCAAATATGCAGTAATTTATGCTCGCAGATCAGATGCATGCACTTCAATTGTATATCAGATTTGTCAGTAACTACTTACTTTTGTATCAAGTATATATAAACTTTTCAAATAAAGTGAAATCGAACACAAAATACTTCTGTAAGGTACAGTGGAACGAGGTTCGGTGTAACGAACAAATCTCGCGGCTGAGACTCGACGTGCTCCCTTCCCAGAAAAACTTGGGAGCATACCCTCGTTGCCTACATTGTATGTGGCGTATTTTATGTGTAGTGTTTACATTGTATCATTTGGAACGCGGCAAAATTTCTAAATTTTTTGGTAATTTGTCAATTTTCAGGCTGTATATAAGGAAAAATGGTCGTATCAATGTCATGAAAAAAGGATTTTGATGCTCCAAGATTCTAGTTTTTAGATCTTTTGGTCGAAAATTTTTAGGAGCTACGGTTCTCATGCCATTTTAAATACAAAATAGCGCAAAAGAAAATTTTTGCAAATTTTTCGCATTCCATTTTTTGGTCCGGATTTTTGGCTCGGAATTTTTTTTTCTAACTTCACAAATGCATGTACCAGGTAGCCTGTTTATCCAGCTTCAATTTCCTTTTTTATTTTTTGCTTACGTCTATTTCCTGCGGAGATATCCAAATTTGAATGAAAAAAGATCCTTTTGCCTTCAACAACTGATATCTTAGCAACCAATGGTCGTACAGAAAATAATCAGACAGTTTCGGAAATTGGAATAAATTTCCTAGAAGATTCCTTTAAGAGTTTTGAGAAAGAAAATTTCGTTCTTACCCTCAATATGCAGTTGAATCAAGTCCAAAAAAGTGACTTTTTTCCTTGCTTTGGTAAATCGACTGCAGCTTTGCTAATATTGATGGGAATGCTAATGTTTTTCGAAATTTTTACAGCTCAATGTGCCCACGACAACCCTGTACGTTTGCAGATTCCAAAAGAAATTAAAGAAGTAAGGTTTTTTTTTCTAAACATCGAGTAATCTTCTTAAAAATGAAAAAATCGATTTTTTTTCGACTTTTTTATAATTCTGCATATGTTGTCGGTTAAATTTGACAAATAAAATTTAAAAATTTTGAATTTTTTTTTATTTAACCGATAACAGATGCAGAACTCTAAGAAAAGTAAAAAACTGAATCAATTTTCTGGTTTTAAAGAAAATTACCCTGTGTTTAGAAAAACCTTGCACCTTTAATTTTTTTGGAAATTTTGATCAATCGGTCTGGAAAAACCGTCCAATAAATCGATCTGTAAATTAACAGGATTATTAGGGGCACATAGATCTGTAAAACTTCCTGAAAACATTAGCCTTCCTTCCAATATTAGTGAAGCTACAGTTGATGTATCAAAACAAGGGAAAAAGTCACTTTTTCGTACTTTTTTCAACTGAATATTAAGGGTGGAAAAAAAATTTCCTAGAATTCTTGAAGGAATCTTATAGGAAAATTATTCTTGTTTCCGAAGCTGTCCAATTATTTTCTGCACAAACCATTGGTTTTCTGGGACATCAGCGGTTAAAGACAAAAGGATCCTTTTTCATTCAAAGTCGGATATTTCCGTGAGAAATCGACATAGAGAAAAAATTGAAAGGGAAATTGAAGCGGGATAAGTAGGCTACTTGATCCATGCATTGGTTTAGCTGGTAACGAAATTTTCGAGCCCGTAAACCAAAAAAATAAAGTGCAAAAAATTTCTAAAAATTTCCTTTCGCACTAGTCCTTCAAATTATGTAAAAAACAGTAGCTCCAAAATTTTTTTGACAAAGGCATCTAAAAACTGAAATCTTGGAGCTTCAAAATGCTTGTTTTGTGATCTCGATTCAATAAAATGCAGCCTGTCGAAAAATACGGAAAAATTTGGAAGTTTTTCTTGCTCCCCTAATTTTTGCGTGTAGTGTATTTTTATTTAAACTATAAGATAAATGTCCCAATACTCAACCATCTAAGGGAAGACGAAAATGGTAACATTTTTTTCTCATTCACAAATAATGTTATAGTTGTTGCTACTGTTGCGTCAAAAATATAAGTTTTCGTGAACTATTAAAGATTTCCGACGTATGATGTGTTGAATCTGACTGAGATTCTCTGATCGTAAAAATTAATTTTGATAACTATTCTTGGAAGCAATCTCAAACACATCTGCCGCTGTTTTCGAGTCAAACCTTTCGGAAAATCACTCGGGAAATAGGCTTTGAATCACTTTTTGATTTTAAATCGTTTGTGATGACTGCAGGAGAAGAGATTCTGGATTTAGGGTTTTTTTTTTAAATTTACTTTTTGTATAATTTGCAGCGTGGATCGATGACGCTAATTTTCTTTGAATAACAGACTGGAGAGATTGATTTGATTATTTTCACGCGACTCTCGGTAAACTATCACCACGTTTACGGGAGATACGTGGTCACCCATTATTCTCTTGAACGATGTCAACGGTCCTTCTCATAACTCTTGCTTAACGTTCGTGCGAATCGAAACTCTTAGATCGAACAGCGAAGTGTGTAATAAACGGTGCATTTGAGAAAAATTATTAAAACCACAGTACTGTCATTTTTTGGCGTTTTTCCTGTCCCCCCTCCTGCTAAACGAGATATATCACCGACAAATCTCAACACAATCTGTTGATGAATAAGCGTTTTTGAGATCACGACATACACAAATTTTGGTTTTTTTACCGTTTCCATTCCTTCGGACAATGAGTTAACTCCGTAAATGATTGATCGAGACTCTCGTGGCACCTTGAGTCTACTTGACCAGAAATTCCTTGATGTCGCATAAAGTTTACGATTACTAAATTGTCGAAATTGTCAACCTCAATTGAATTAATTTCGGCTCGGGGTATCTTTCACCAGATGAAATTCCATGCAACTTAGGTCGAAGCAAAGTTTTCCTATAAGATTACTATGATTTTATCTGCTGTCAAATCGAGTTTATTAATCGTCTGGCTTCAAATAGTTGATACCAATACTCAAATGTTATTTTGGAGTTGGATCGTTTTTCACGATCAGATCTAAAGTATTTATTTTGCTCAATACTACTAAAAAGCGGAACACATTGTATTATAGTTATATAGCGCTATATAGCGCTGGAATGTGAATTAATCTTCATTATTCAACAGTCATCAGCTGCTAAAAAACGAATTATCGATCCAAGTTTTCATTGCATCGATCGCAGGACGGTGAAGTAAGATATGGAGGTCTTGAGGACCTGAGAAAAAGAAAATAAATTTTTATTTTCATTCAGCCGTATGAATCTTAAATTGATGTGTCTTGCAATGATACAGCAAAATAACTAAATACTTACCGATGCAAAATTCTCTATTGACATTGTCATGAATTTACCCGCTGTTAATTGACAAGGTACGTGAGCCCTCATGATTAAGAGATTGAACAGTTTTTGAGTTGCTAACGATGTTTTGTACCATTCAGCCTGGCATCTGAAACGACTTTTCAACTTTTATCTATCCTTGCCTCTTGCGTTAGGTAATAAGAATGAATGACTGGCGCACGTACAAGTATTCGGCAACTCCATGACTATGATCGATCACCTTTTGCGAGAAAAAAAATTCAAAGAATATATAAACAATTACGGTAATCAGGAATACTACAAAGCGTACTGCATCTTTTGGGTTCATATCTATCATCAGCACAACCTGTACACAAATTGGAAAAGTAAATGTTTCGAGACATTGGAATATTTTCGATCGGCGCAAATGGGTGTTTCTTTCATAATGTATAATGAAAATGTAGTCATTAGGAACGACTAGAGGCAAAACATTTTACCTGAACTCCACAGACACTGATGGCTAGCAGGCTTATTATAGTGCCAACTAAAAAATACGTGGTGGTAGATGCTGCGAGGAATTCACTGAACCTGCACAAATCTCAATTTATTAATCAATAAAAACAAGTCAAATTGAAATTAACGTTACTTACTCAATTACATTGTTGTGCTTTTCGATACAGACGATCAAGTGTTGAAATGCAGGATCCCAGTCAGGTTGAGCACTATTATGAGCCCGTGAGTTCATGACTTCTTCGGGCATTTCGGTAACCACGCGTTGCAGTCGATGACTATAATTGTTAACTATTTATGTACATGTACAATTGGTTATTCGAGTGTCCGTATAATGTATTATTTTACTAACCCAACTACCGTAAACATTCCGCAAACATGTTGCACTTGTACTATAAACATTGTATCTATAGCGAAGAATACGAGCATACCGAGATAACATGTGGCGCACATGTAAGCGAGGATATAGTAGTAATAAGCATCGACGTCATAACCAAAATAGTCGATCGGGATAGGCAATTTTTTCGGAAGTGTTCCGTTGGTGTGTTTCATGACTTCATGAATTCTTGGTACGAGAGGTTGGCCCATATATAGTAGCAATAGAAGGCTTTCACCAACTAAGTAAGAGATAATCGCATAATTATTATATTTTCACTTTATCGATACTAGCTTATGGGGAGGCCTCTATTCTGCACATTTTTATTCTACACATGACATTTTCTAAACAAAAGTTTCTACATAAAAAAGTGGCAAGGAATGTTATTTTACACAAGAGAAGTTGCGAAAAATATTATTCTACACAAAATTATTCTACACTGCTTTATGCACACATTATTCTACACAAGAGAAGTGGCAAGGGATAATATTCCACACAAAAATTATTCTACAGCGGGTTATTCGACACAGATATACAGATTATTATCCCACAAATTATTTTCAAATACATTATAGCCTGTAGCCAAATTCTGCATGCGACATTTTTTATTGAACCGCAAGAAACGACAGAAACTCGGCAACGTGATTTTCCATTCCAGTAGTAAATTTTGCCAAAAGCTGAAATGTGTAGGAAAATAATGTGTAGGATAATGATGTGTGGAATAATAATGTGTAGAAAAGAATATTGTTTCCTGCCACCTTTTCTTGTGTAGAATGATGTATGTAGAAACTTTTGTATGGAAAGTGTCATGTGTAGAATAATAATCTGTAGAATAGAGGCCTACTGAGTGTCCCTTGCCACTTCAGTTGTGCAGAATAATGTGAGTATAAACAGGTGTCGAATAATTTTGTGTAGAATAATATTCTTTGCTATTTCGCTTGTGTAGAATAATGTGGGTAGAAACCGGTGTATAACAATTTTGTGTAGAATAATATTTCTCACAACTTCTCTTGTGTAGAATAATATTCGTTGTCCCTTTTTCTTGAATATAATAATTTTTCGAGAAACTTTTGTGTAGAAAATGTCATGTGTAGAATAACAAGTACGCTTCGCGTACTCGTTGGGGGGCTCCACCCCCCAAACCCCCCTTAGCGTTTTGTTGAGGGGCTTTGCGTTCCGTATTCTTGACCATTATCGTCATTTATTCGGTATGTAAATACTATATTGTTTTTATGTTATTGAACATTGTTTTCGATAATATTGAGTCACATTTTTCATTCTCAATGGGGGCAATGAGTCATGAAGTTAAAGACCGAATTTTAAGAATTATATTAGTAGGCACTCACACCGTTATTTAAACTCTTTGATTCATTGTGAACATCGAGTAGTCGTATACATTCTATTAATAAGTTGGTGATCGAATTTCTAGGTTTATTTTAGTAGGCACTCACAACTTAAGAATATAAGAATCATACATTTTGTTTTTGTGATATATTATGAATGTTGGTTAACATGTCCCTCAGGGACGTTTTAATAGGCACTCACACCGTTATTTAAACTATTTAATTCATTGTGTACATCGGGTAGTCGTATAAATTCTGTTAATCATAACTAAAAAGACGGATTTGAATATAATCAATATGATCTAAAAGTATCTAAACAATCATATCATTTAAATGTTTTGATTGGGAAGTTATTTGAATCCCATTTTCAGTAAAATCTTAAAAATTTTGTTTGTTTACGTAGAATTTTATATATTTTTTTTAATCGAAGAGGTCTCATAGAAAGAAAACCCAATTTTTTAGCTTGAAACAGCCAAAAAGACATTAACATTTTTTTTCCATGTTTTTGTCGACAACTGTAATAGCGAGAATTGAGTAGATTTGATCATGTGTGTGGCGCGGCGCGTGGCAGTGAGATAGCATAGGCTGCATTCGTCTTAAACGTTTTGAGTGCTGTGAGCGCCATATCCAGTAGCATTTTATATGCCGATGTATAGGTGAATCACGGTCATACATACAGGTCTGGCAACTCCCGTGGTAGGGGTACGTTGCTTATTGATGCCAGATATATAGTTTATAAATTTATCACTGTGATCGCTGCGATCTAAACTCTCTCTGGTGCGAGCACGGATGACGATGGGTGGGGGAAGTGAGATAGAGACAGCGCTATAGCCTAGCTTTTCAATCACTTGTTTTTAATATTATTGTAGACTATTATAAACCGCACTAAAACGCAAATGCTTATTTTTAAAAACCTCCGACTCCAAGCGGGTCTAAAAAACATGAGAGATTTCCAGTTAATTCAACAACATGTCGAATATCAAGCGCAAAACATTATTATTTGGCACCTGGAAAACTGACACCTTCCCATTATCGGCTTTGCGGCCGGTATTGCAATAAGGAACAGCGCACCGTCTTGACATTTTTGCCAAATTAAAAAAATCTTTTCTTTTTATTAAATATAATTTGAATCACAACTGCAGCAAAACCAGCAAAACACAACGTATGAGAGCATAATATCTGACACGGGGATTTTAAGGTTAAGCTTGAGAATACCCAGAAAGCGCATAGATCGCAGAGACGAGTAGTGACGAAATTACGAACTATTCTCGTGCTTCGATAAGCAAGGTACCCCCACCCTCAAAATTCGACCGAGTTTCCAGACCTGTATATACGACTGTGGGGTGAACTCTGACACGGGCGCACTGCGCTTGAGCGCTGCATAATCTGGCGTACCTATTGATCAAATTGAATTTCACGCGCCACAATGCCACGCCCGAAAGTCATTTTGACCAATGGGTACGCCAGATTATGCAGCGCTCAAGCGCAGTCCGCCCGTTCAGAATTCCCCCTATACGTGCTGTAAGCGTGTGAATAAAGCCAGAGATACAATGACAAAAATAAGAAATAAGGAATAAAATCAGCTATCCGATTGGCGTAGTTTCTCTAAAGGGCGCGGCGATTGGCTGATTCTTATTCCTTATTTCTTATTCTTGTCATTGTGTCTCAGGCTTGAGCATTCAAGATAATGCAGCCAACATTTGCTTTCGTTTATTGATGATTTTTATCTGTCATCGTAATCACGGCAGTTTTATTGTTTACAGAAATTATAATGTTGAAAAATATAACATATGATTTTTTAAAGTGACAATTTGTGCAATTCGATCGAGTGTAGTGTGGTTTATTGTGAGGGGATGTTTTCTTTTCATTGAGAAAATTGTGTATTTCAGGAACATAAGGTTATGTTTCATATAATTTTTTTCTTCGCATAAAAGTAATAAAAATATTTGAAAAAAAAAATTAAATACATAGAAGTGTACTAATTATCAATCATTATATTTTAAAGAAAAATAACATTTTATCCAATAGTAAGAAATGTCTAAGATTTTTGTCCAATCTGTGTTTTTTTTCACCAAACTTTTTAACGTTTGGCGAAAACGGTAAAAAGTTACAAATGAATAAAACAAAAATATTCAAAATTCGATGTTAAAATCGTTTAAATCATTTTCAACTCTTGAAATAGTTTAAATGTATTAAAATGAAAGTACACGGTGAAAATTAAAAAAATTCGTACACGCATCTTCGTGCAATGAGTGAAAAACTGAAAAAAAAGTATTTTGTGCATCTAGGGCCAGAGATAAGTCTTTTTGTCGAGCGTGAAGTTTGCCGCAACGAGCGAAGCGAGGGCCGCAACCACGCGAGACAAAAGACGAATCTCTGGCCCGCGTTGCACACGATCTTTTTTTCCCCATGGGAGATTTGAGTGTCTTTTCAGTATATGCGTGGATAGCCAAAAAGGGGCTCTTTTTTGACAGCTAAGAGTCACTTTTCGGCTGTCTACGCATATGGTGAAAAGCACGAAAATCTTGCATGGGTGAAAAAAAAGTTATTTTCGTTAAAACAAAATGGTTTAAAGAATTGTTAAGTCTCAAACTCTACAGGACACTTCTTTATGACCCTATAAAGAAAGTCTATAAGTTAAAAAACATTGGTTCACAGGTTGCGGAGATCTGACTCTGGACGGACACAAAAATGGCTTTTTGGTTCAAAAATGGTTGTTTTTTTGGGAAATTTTGTATTCAACATTCTCTGAATGGATTGATTCAAGAAAGGTTTTGAGACTATAGTAAAAGAAAACCTGTGCTATGAATTTGAACCAGATCGGTTCATGGGTTGCTGAGTTATGAGTGCAGACGGACGGCTCAGGTGACGGAAAATCCAAAATTTTTTGTTTTTGTATAATATGCCAACATATGTTGGTGTAAAGTTTGTATGGTTATTTTTTATAAGAGATAGGTTTTTGGAAGGCAATACTAATAGTCACTCCTTACATATAGAGTGAGTGCCTAAAAATGTGTAGAATAGAGGCATCCTTCGCTGAAGCGCATGCCTTCTTTGCGATATTAGATTACTAGCATATCAGATCATTTAAGATAATAATTTTAGGCTCATTCCGAATTATTTCGAAATAAAATTTTAAAACTTTCAGAGATTTTTTATTTCACTGCAAGCCACCAATCTAAGCTAAATTCGTGAGGGGAACGCTATGTTATTTCCCCCCTACGTTTTATAAATATCCCCCATACGCATCAAAAATTGCCACCAAATCAATTCAAAGAGTTTTCAATTGGCACCACGAGTCTACTAAAGTACGATGACTAAACTATCGTGGAGTAAAACGGTGTGAACGGAGTGTAGAGAAAAGTGGCTAGCAGTGCAGTGATCCTTCATACTTCCCTTAAATAATCCGTATTTATCGTTCATATATATTGAGTTTATCTATTACAGCAATCAAGTCGTGATAGCAAATAGTGGAAAATTTATCAAAAATCCCAATAATTTTTAAGGATGATGAGCAATGCAGAAAAATGTTAGTGCATTTTTCAATCATTCTTTTCCCGATAAAGAATTAATTTGTATTTATTTACACACTGTATACGAGGTAGACTGATTTAAAAAAGCGTCGATTTCCGTTTTTTTAAATAACATATTAAATACTTTTCGCGAGGTGAAAAAAGATGCCTCTTGAAAGTAGAGCTCTCAATATAAATATTTAGATGTGTCTCATCGCAAATTTTTATTTCCCACTTAAATTACACAGGAATTTTTTTGTTCGTATTTTGAAATTTTATCCTCGGCTTCAAGTCAATGTACCATATCAAACAATACATATTTTAAAAGGAACTTGAACGCTCTAGAAAAAAGGTCTATTATGATTTTTCGATTAACTCTACTTCAAAAGTTATTCACGGCCTAATGTATTTGTATATTAGACGTGAATCTGGGTGAACTGTTGTCATTTCTTCAAAAATAAGGTCATTTATGTTAATGCAATTTAAACTTTTGTTTCGAGAAAGATTTCGCGATATTTAGTAATAAGTTTCAACATTTTGCCGGAAACTAAGGAAAAAAGTAAAATTCTCTCTCAATTTGACTTTAACTTTGAATAACTTTTGAATGAGTGAGTTTATCGAAAAATCATAGCAGATCTTTTTTGTAGAGCATTCAATTTCCTACAAGATTATGTATCGATAATTTTTGTACAATTACTTGAAGCTGAGATACAAAATCAAAGTTTGATTTTGTTTCCTGTGTTATTTAAATGGGAAATGGAAATTTGCGATGAGACATATCTAAATATTTATATCAAGAGCTCTTTAACAGATTTTAACAGGCATCTTTTTTTTACCTCCCCGAAAGTATTTCATGAGCTATTTCGAAAAACAAAAAATAGTCCCTTTTTGTATCAGTCTAATGCGGAGTGATTTGTTACAAATACACCGTGATTGATGTATTCGTCCAAAGTGTGCATGCGTGCGTAACTCAAAATTTCGAGGTTTTTTTCCAACACAAGTCTCATATCCTTTTCATTTTATATACATTTTGCAAAAATTTATTGAGGCCAACAATCTCGATGCGTCTTTAAAAATATCCATAAAAAAGCGTGTTTCATTTAGCTTCACAAATTTTGTGAAGTTAGGCTAATAAAAATTATTCAGATACAGGTTGATCTAGGTTTCAGCGCCAACGGTTTGGCGACAGCTATTTTTGCACCGGGACGATTCAGTGCCTAGTCGTTTCGGCACCGGGACGTTTCGGCGAGGGGACGTTTTGTTGTCTGGATATTTTGGCGCTGGGACGTTTCGGTGCAGGGACGTTTCAGCGCCAGGACGTTTCGCCGCTGTCCGTAGATTGCGTGTGTCTATGCAATACGTAGATTTACGGGGCAGGTTTGGGGCATCGAAAGTGGCGCGTGTCCATTAAGCTGTTTCAAAAAAAAAAAAATTATTTTTCATACACCAACCCCTCCAAACTTTTGATAGAAAAAAACATCCTCGCGAAGACGGGGCTTTGTAGCTCAAGTGGAAGCCGCCCCACATTAGACCTTTCTAATTTGGGGATGCTTTGCCCCTGCAGTCCCAGCCAAAAATACAATAAAAATCAGCAAAAATTCAGCAACATTTGGCATGCCATAAACAACAATTATCAGTAATAATATTGCCTGAAAATTATTAATAAAATATTTAAACAAATAGTTATTCAACAATTATTCCATGAATTATTTTTTTTCTTGAACAAATTAAATGCGTTTATTTCTCTGACCGCATATGAAATTTTTCAGAATTTTCTCTCTATTTTGAAAGATTATAATAAACATTCTGAAATACAAACAAACAACTGCCAATTTTGTATTCTGAATAAAAGTTAAGATCCATTTGATTCCTGATAATAATTTAGCGACTAAAAATTGTCATAAACGATTCGGATCATGTAAAATTTGTTTTTTCTTGATAGTTTTTTTTCTTGATTCAAATACCCAGCGCGGCAGCTAGCTCTGTTTAATTGTTTTATACAATGAGATGTTATTTTTTTCAACTCCAAATACAATCCCCATGGTTTCAATTGTTTACTCCCGAAAAGAATGAGGGGCGGCTTCCACTTGAGCTACAGAGGAGGTCTTAGCGAGGATGTTTTTTTCTATCAAAACTCAAGTTTTGAGGGGTTGCTGCATGAAAAATCAAAATTTCTTTTTGAAACAGCCTTGTGTCGTGAATAATACGTGAATGTGTGGGGTGGGTTTAGGCATCGGATATGATGTAGGTACCCGTAAGGTGCGCGGTTTATGGGATATGTGGAGCCCGTCACCTGTAGATATAGCAAGAGCGCGGTGAAAAAATAAATTTCAAATATCGATATCTTCCAGGTACTCAAATGCCCCAGTACCAAAACATCTTGATGCCGAAACTTCCCGGCGCCATAACATCCAGGGGCTGAAACGTGGTGGCACCAAAACATTCCAGCGCTAAAACATCCCAGTGCCGACCCGTCCGAGTGCTAAAACGTTCGGTCGCCGAAACGTCCGGCGCTGAAACGTCTTGCTCTCACCGATAAAGTACCATTAGATTTGTAAAGATGTCGGTATGGATTTTTGCGGAACACGATCACAAAGTAGTTACATTTCATGAAATCTTGAATTTTTTGAACGAAGTACAAAGTTGCACTGGCTTATGCACATGTCATAATATCAAATTCAAAATTTGTATATAAATAATTTGGCACAAGAGGGTCTACGCAATCAAATTGTGTGGAAATCGTTCGAGCTGCGTAGATTTCAGGTGATTTCGAAAAGTGGAAAAAACAAGCGTGATCGCTTTAGCTTCTGAAAATTTTGAGACATCAGGCTCAAATCGTGTAGATCAAATATTTTAGTAGACGAAAGAACTTGGTATTAAATTTCGCAAAACTCGATCGAGAGGTTTGAATTGCATGAATCTATGCATTGTTTAGAAAAAGAGAAAAAAGCAAGGTTTGGCTAATATTGCGAAATCAGCCTAATAGAATGTATTTGGGTTTTTACTTTTACTTTAAAGCTTTTGCAAAAAGTGCGTGATCATTCTAGATCATACATACGTCATGATAACAAGCTCAAATTTTTTAAATGGAAATTATAATGAATGATGTGATCACTTTATCGTACGCGAATTAGACTATAGTTATTTATTCAGTGATTGAGGAGGGTTTTTTAATGCGTAAAAATTATAAGGAAAAAATGTGCAAATTTGCAAGCTTTTTACCTGCAAACACGATTGTGAATCGTCTTCCTATTTCCGCATATTGACGAAGTATATGTATTTCTGGTTGCTGAGCCAAATATATCCAATCGTTTTTAATACATTGTAACATTTTCAACATCTGTAACCCAAATATATTATGGAAATTTTTCACCGTTGAATAACTTTCAAGTTGTTCTCACGATGTAAAAGACCTTGTCTGAATTAGCGACTTGATTTGCCAATTTGAGGATGATCACGAGACTAATTATCAACAGTGGTGTACTCTCGATGATGATACCAGGATGGCTCCAACACCTCTTGAGGGTTATGATCTGACCGTTGAACAAATTGACCTCGACAAGTGTGATATTATATATCCCGAAAAAGTTGCACGACAACATAAGGAGCGGGTAGCGTTGGACAAAAATTGAACTGTGAACGTTTTACCTGAGGTACTACCAGCGAACTTGCGAGGAATATGTAAAGAACGAACATGAAGAAGCTTCTGCCTCGACTCTGATATGGCCATTGACCTATGAAACACAAGAGCAATTTATTGATTCTGTAGTAACGTTGTTGAAATATATCCGTCATTATTATATGACAGTACGTGATGCTCTGCGTGACGTTTCCACGTTTCCATTTTCGCTTCACCATCACACCTATAATTTGTTTGAGCCGCGGCGCAAAGTGCAATTACCTAGACAAGTCTGCGAGTGGTGTTGATAGATGAACTGACGTTTAAATTGCTCGTCAGAATTTTGTACGCGGTGAGAAAACTGCTTCCGTCTTCTAGTCCTGAGGCAAGCCGTATCGATTTATTCCTTGCCACTGAAGTTTCCACTTTCCGTGCAGTACATTTCCAATGATACCACTCGCGAACTCACGATACCAGTAATTCAAAGTCCCTCTTCATCTGCTGACATATACTGCTAGTCATATCTTCAAGCATCATCATTGAACGTTCTTTTAACGTTATCATGCAATTTAGTATTACTGATACGAGAATCTACTTAAACTACGGACCAACACGATCAATAATGGGTAAGACTTTACGAGAAGTATGTTAAAAGTGAATTTAATGGTATGTGGTGGATTTTGAAAAATTAAATTCCACATTAAGTACGAAGCACCCAAAAAGTAAAGTTAAAGTATTGCTTTCTTAATTTCTATTGTACACCGATGTCAGGATGTGTATCTACGAAGATGTTTATTTCTGTTCGGAAGGTTTTCATTGATGTGGTACACATTTTCTCAGCTTTTAATTTTTAATATAAACTACCTGACCCGGTGATCTTCGTATCCGCTACAATATGTTTTATTTCAACTGTTGATCAGCGATTATCATTCAAAATCGAGCCGTTTTTGAGTTCTAGCGAGCCTAACGAACAGCAATTGATTTTCATATACACTAGTGGAAAAATTCAAGATTAAAAAAAATTTCCCAAATTTGCAGTAGTTTTTAACAATGCTGGATCCCAGTGAAAAATAGTCGTATCGAAATCTAAAAAAAGCATTTCAAAGCTTCAAGTTTCTAGTTTTCAGATGTTTCAGCAAAAAAATTTGCGAAGCTACAGGTTTCACACAATTCGGAGAAATTACAAGAAAAAAAAATTTGGCAAATTTGTATCACTTTTTTTTGGCTACAATTACTTGGAAAAAATTATTCCAGCTAAACCCCGACATGGAACAGATAGCTTATTTTTTTAAGCTTCAATTTGCTTTTTTGAAATCTCGCTGCGACCGTTTTTGGCTGAGATATCGGACTTTCACTGAAAAAAGATCCTTTTGTGTTTGACTATTGGCATATCAGCAACCAATGACCGCACAAAAATTAGAAGAGGCGTTTCACAAACTTAAATTAATGCTCTACAAGGATTAACAATAGTTTTTTGAAAATAATTTTTTTTCCATTTTGCTGTGAATTTGAAAAAACAGGAGAGAAAGGGCTATTTATAGTTTTTTAGGAAATTAACGGCCAAATTCAAAATATTGACAAAACCACTAATTTTGAGCATGACTTTTACAGCTCAATATACCCACACAGCACAAAAGTCAGAAATACTTCCTCGCGAACTCTTTTTCAAGACTACTTCTAGAGCAACACGTATGATATCTCGTCGACGTCAGTCTGAAGAAGTATGAAATCAGAATTACTTAAGAGATCTTCGGAATGAAATCAACTGTCAGATATCCTCATTACAAATCTTCAAGATATTCCGTAAAAGTCATTCAATACAAATTCAGAAATACTTCCTCGTGAACTCTTTTTCAAGACTACTTCTAGAGCAATACGTATAATATCTCGCAGACGTTAGTCCGAAGAAGTCTAAAATAAGAACTACTTGAGAAGAGTGCAAAAGTCAACATAACCTCAAAAAGTTTTTATCACATTTTTTTTGGAGATGGCTTGATGAAATGAAAAAAGATCAGTGGGGTCGCCTGCGTAATTAATGTATACAGGTAGCCCCACTATTCTTTTTTTATTCCATCAAGTCATCTCCGAGAAAAATGTGTTAAAAGTTTTAGCTCTATCTTTCTCGCACTCACGAGAGCTGAAAGGCGGGGGAGGCGGCTTATCCTCCCCTTAAAATATCTTCGGAAAGAATATTCAAAAGTTATTAAAAATCGCATATCCAGATGAACTACGTGATAATATTTGTTCGGATACATATCGAAACCGTTCAAACTCTGGGATTTTATCACTGATATATCATAAAAGTAAAGAGGATTCATAAGTAGTCGCCCACACGGAACCGAGTGTCTATTGGACGTCCATCTATCATCTATAGATCCTTAACACGTCTACATCCACGATGGACGTAATGCGGACATCCATTGAACATCCATGGTATACTTTTGATTGGACAAAACGCAATGGATCACACAGGACGTATATTGTATGTCCACGACACGTACTATTTCTTGAGCTACAAATATACACAACACGGCCATCCATGGTATGTCCATAGGTAGACATTAAATAGCTTTTAATTCAGGATAGTAATTGAACATCCATTGGACGTTCCAGGTTCGTAAACGAAAATCACATTCGGAGGACGTCAATTGAACGTCTATCGAATGTTCCATGTAGGATTTCATATAGACGTGAACCTGGAACGTCCAATAGATGTCCAATTACTATACTGAATTAAGAGCTATTGAATGTCTACCTATGGGCATACCATAGATGGCCGTGTTGTGTATATTTGTAGCTTAAGAAATAGTACGTGTGTGAACATACAATATACGTCCTGTGTGATCCATCGCGTGTTGTCCAACCAAAAGCATTCGTCCTTTAGATGTACATTTAAGTATTTCGGGCAGCTGTGATATGGGTACGCCGATTGACCGTCGTATGTACGTACAAATTACGTTTATCGAAGGGTAACGCAGATGTTTATTTGACGTCCACGACACATATTTTTGGAGCTATAAATATATTCCGCGCGTAAATTAACAGTCAGGGGACGTCCAATAATCATTTAAGTTGGATGAAAATTTTATTCCGGGGAAGTTCATGGGACATTCCTTAAACCACTATCGGAGATGCGAAACGGCAGCGATTCTATGTGCTGAAAAAGTTTCGTATACGTACCCTTAGATATTTTTTAGAGGTACCTATAGACCACATAAAGTGACATTTAATGTACGTATTTAAGACGAATGTCAATATTGCAAAAGATATCTAATGATCATCTATTATACGTCCCTTAATTTAAACGCTATTGATTACACATTATCCATTAATTATAAATTTCATTACGATTATACATTATTCAAGGCCTGTGAGACAAAGATATATAAGTATATCAGCAAACTAAATCGTATAAGGTTTTTACATGCATAAGTTTCTCATAAGTCAAGTTAGTGTAGGTAGGTAGGTAGGTAGGTAGGAGATTAGAAAAGTTAAGCAGCACCCCTTGAATCCAATACTTGGATGGGTGACCGCAGTGTGAAAAATCGAAAACTATTTTTTTTTCTTTTTTTCTGTAAAATATGGATATCTCGTAGGCCCCGAATATTATATAATCAGTAACAAAGTTTATAATTAATTAATAATGTGTAGTTAATAACGATTAAATTATTTAAATAAAGGGACGTATAATGGATGATCATTGGACATCTTTCGGATCACTGGTTTATTCGTCTTAAATACGTAAATCAGACGTCATTTTTTGGGGTCTAGTCCGTCTAAAAACCGCCTCAAGGTACGTATAAGGGATGTTCCCAGTACATAGAACAGGTGCCGTTTCGCACTTCTTTTAGCAGTGATAGGGATACTCATAGACGTCCCTGGGATGGAGCATTCATCCACCATGTATGGATATTGGACGTCCCATGGCCCTAATGTTCCGTGTGGGCGGTAGCGTAATAGGTAGTGTGTTAGATTCTTCCGAATCCTGGTGCAAGCTGACGAAATTAAAACGATAAAATTGATTGTTTTTCTTTTTTTTTATGCAATCGGTCCAGAAGCTACGTAAATAAAAAAAAATGTATCAGAATTTTTCGCAAACCATAGAAATAACAAAAACATTAATTTTTAATAGTTTCAAAGAAACTATCAAAAAGTTATCTTGACGATGACTTGTGAAGAAATCTCAAAATATTAGTCCTTACGATATTTTTTTGGAGAAGTCTAAAAAAAGTTATGTTCAAGACAACTTTTCACAGATATCAAAATCGTTCCTCAAAGTGGCACATAAGACTACTTCCTGACCTCACTCTCCGAGAAAAAAAGTTCAGATATATTTATATATTATTATATGTCATTATTTAGATCTAATTAGATCCTGAAATTGGCGCGATCGAATTAGATATAGCTAGATCTGATTTTATAAAAACATATCTAGCTATATATTTTTTTTTTTTTTATAAACTTATACATAATTAGATATGCATAACCACCCGTGCAGAATCATTTATTTTTTGCATATATTTATCAGTTGTTACGATGAAAATCAGTTCCATATTCATAATTGATAGTTTCTAGGGGTCAAGTAACGAAAAAAAACATTTAAAGAAAAACAAATTTTGCCCTCAGTGGAGTTTGAACCCGCGACCCTAGTTTTTACGCATATTCTCCAATTCAACATGAATTAAATTGAAAAAAAATAGATAATTTTAAAGTTCATGGATTTTTCCGACTGATTTAGTTTTCTTGCATATTCGCGGACCCTAGAATATGTACGAGACCGACTGAGATTCGAAACCTAATTACCTATCGAGCCTGACTAACGACCTAAGACTGGGCCCGTAGCCACTACATCGCCAACTACTTTTGATATACTAATGTGAATATCGTATTTACCAGGTGTGTAAGTATGAAACCGGAATTTTTGTACAGAAAAAACACGTTTATTGTAATGATATGATACAAAGTAACTTATTCAAAGTATTGTCCGTCGCTATCTATACATTTTTCCCATCTTTCTGGCAATTTGTGGATTCCGCGCCAAAAGAACTGTTGCTCTTTTGAGGCAAACCAGTCATCGAGCCATTTTCGTACATCTTCGTAAGAAGTAAAGCGCTGCTCAGCAAGTGCGTGTCCCATCGATGCAAACAAGTAGTAATCGGATGGGGCAAGGTCTGGTGAATAAGGCGCGTGCTGAAGAATCTCCCAACGGAACGACTCTATCGTTTTCTGGACCTGTTTTGCTTTGTGTGCTGGTGCATTGTCATGCAGCAAAATCACCTTGTGTTGTCTTTGTTGGTATTCTGGTCGTTTTTCACGCAAAACTCGATCACCTGTAGATATAGCAAGAGCGCGGTGAAAAAATAAATTTCAAATATCGATATCTTCCAGGTACTCAAATGCCCCAGCACCAAAACATCTTGATGCCGAAACTTCCCGGCGCCATAACATCCAGGGGCTGAAACGTGGTGGCACCGAAACACTCCAGCGCTAAAAAATCCCAGTGCCGACCCGTCCGAGTGCTAAAACGTTCCGTCGCCGAAACGTCCGGCGCTGAAACGTCTTGCTCTCACCGATAGAGTACCATTAGATTTGTAAAGATGTCGGTATAGATTTTTGCGGAACACGATCACAAAGTAGTTACATTTCATAAAATCTCGAATTTTTTAAACGAAGTACAAAGTTGCACTAGCTTATGCATATGTCATAATATCAAATTCAAAATTTGTATATAAATAATTTGGCACAAGAGGGTCTACGCTATCAAATTGTGTGAAAATCGTTCGAGCTGCATAGATTTCAGGTGATTTCGAAAAGTGGAAAAAACAAGCGTGATCGCTTCGGCTTCTGCAAATTTTGAGACATCAGACTCAAATAGTGTAGATCAAATATCTTAGTAGACGAAAGAACTTGGTATTAAATTTCGCAAAACTCGATCGAGAGGTTTGAATTGCATGAATCTATGCATTGTTTAGAAAAAGAGAAAAAAAGCAAGGTTTGGCTAATATTGCGAAATCAGCCTAATAGAATGTATTTGGGTTTTTACTTTTATTTTAAAGCTTTTGCAAAAAGTGCGTGATCATTCTAGATCATGCATATGTCATGATAACAAGCTCAAATTTTTTTAATGGAAATTATAATGAATGATGTGATCACTTTATCGTACGCGAATGAGACTATAGTTATTTATTTAGTGATTGAGGAGGGTTTTTTAATGCGTAAAAGTAGTAAGGCGCGTGCTGAAGAATCTCCCAACGCTACGACTCTATCGTTTTCTGGACCTGTTTTGCTTTGTGTGCTGGTGCATTGTCATGCAGCAAAATCACCTTGTGTTGTCTTTGTTGGTATTCTGGTCGTTTTTCACGCAAAACTCGATCCAAATCGGTCATTTGTTGTCGGTAGCGTTGAGTATTGACAGTTTCCCCAGGTTTCAGCAGCTCGTAGTAGATTACGCCCTTCTGATCCCACCAAACACACAGCATTGTCTTTCGTCCGTAGCGGTTTGGTCTTGCCGTCGATGTTGATGGTTCACCCGGAGTAACCCATGACTTTTTGCGCTTAGGATTCTCGAAATATATCCACTTTTCTTCGCCAGTCACAATTCGATGGAGAAATGACTTTCTTTTGAACCTGGCGAGCAGCATTTCGCATGATGTTTTGCGGTTTTCCTGCTGTCTTTCGTTGAGTTCATGTGGAACCCATTTCCCTACCTTTTGTATCTTTCCCATGGCTTTTAACCGAAGGGAGATGGCTTCTCGGGTCACCTTCAACTGATCCGCCAGTTGTTGTTGTGTTTGAGCGTCGTCTTCGTCCAACAAGGCTTGCAGGTCAGCGTCTTCAAACTTTTTCGGTGGTCTTCCACGTTCCGTTCCTCACGTCAAAATCGCCACTTTTGAACCGTTTAAACCACTCGAAACACTGTGTTTTACCGAGAGCACGCTCACCAAACGCCTCCAGAAGCATTCGATGCGATTCGGCTCCGGTTTTCCGCAGATGAAAACAGAAAAGTAGGGCTGTCCGCAAATCGTAATTTGTTGGCACAAAACTCGACATGTTTATCTCCAATAAACTAATGCTACTGAATGAAACTCGTGTTATTGTGAGTTGGAAATCTTTGTCGGATATCAATACAATAACAAGACACCGCTGACGTGATGTGTCGGTAACTGCATCGACATCTAGCGCCACCTATGGGCAAATTCCGGTTCCATACTTACACACCTGTATATAACACAGGCCGAGAAATAAATACGTACCAAAATAGTATTAAGAATTTATTTTTATTATCCAAAGGCCAATTTTCGGTTCAACTTGTCTTTTAACTTCATTGAAAAACATCAAAGATTGAATCAGATGAATAATAATAACAATAATAATATTAAATAATATTGAATATTATTACTTAATTTATATTGTTATTATTACCATTTATGTATTTGTATTATTTATAACATTTTTAATATATGTATATGTATATGTATGTGTATGAATATCATATTGAATATATGTAGTAAATTTTATTTTGATTATCTTATTCTTTGAATGCACCAAACTGGGTCTCGTACTGGCTAACCTATCAAGTCCTTCTTTAAATTTATTGCTGGTAATTCATCGCATCATATAAGCATACATGATGCGATGAATATTGCACAATCCGGGCGTAAATTTGATTCAGACCCCGATTAGGCCCCGATCGGTTTTCCCTAACTTACTTCGGGCCCTTGACTGGAAGCCTTATAGGGCCCCTGAATGGACGGCCACGCTTTTTCGACAAGGGCCTTAGAAGGTTGCCAAATAAGGGCCTTTACAACCATTTCACGTCCGCCATGTCGAATCCATCCCTATCAGGGCCCTAGTACGTAAGTAGTATCACTCTGCGTGTAGATTGTAAAATTGAATTATTTTACTGATAATAATAATAATAATAATCAAACTGTTATTAATAATTGATTATTAATAATAATTATTATATATTATAATAATATCTTATTATTATTAATAATATATGATAAATAATTCTGCAAGAGAATTTTTAAGAAAAAATACTATGAAGCAGAGGATTTCTATGTAGAAATCTTGCGGAAATACAACCCGTGCTCCCACTTCGGCTATATAAGCATACTATTTGCATATTCCGTATGGGAGAGAGCACACGTATGCGACATATCATGGCGAGTCTCGGAATTAACTCCCCGGGAAGCCCGATTAGGCCCTCAAAGGGTTACTTCGTCAGTGCCATGTTTGAAATAATTAGGGCTCCGATACTTTCGCCCTATTTGGGCCCGATTTGGTTCTGTTGTAATTATACCGACTTCTTTAAATATGGGTTGCCCGATCGACGCCCGACAAGGTCCTCAACGGGTTGCCTTGGGTCAGCCATATTGTCAGTAAGTCTGGAATCCTTGGCATTGCTCTGTCACGGCCAAGCCTGGCGATGTTATGGCAATTCATGACGGGGCATCCAGATTTAAGCCCGACAAGGTCCTCGACGGGTTGCTTTAAGTTAGCCATATTGTAAGTTAGCCTGGAAACCTTGGCACTGCTATGTCGGGGCCCAACCTGGCGGTTTTATGGCAATTCCTGACGGTACATCCACGTTTAAGCCCGACCAGGTCCTTAACGGGTTGCCTTGAGTCAGCCATATTGTAAATAGGCCTAGCAACCTTGGCATTGCCCTGTTGGGGCTCAACCTGGCGGTGTAAGGGCAATTCCTGACAGGGCATCCACGTTCAAGCCGGACAAGGTCCCGACTTAAGTCAGGGCTTCCCTAGAATTTTCACGCACGGGAAGTCCAAATATTTCCCATATAGCAAAATATCTATTCATATATAATAAGATATGGCAAATATAGTATGCTAGACATCGGCCATCGTCACCCGCTTCATTTTATATCTTTTTAATCTGACCATATCAAATTACAGATATTATATACATAACGCTGTCTGGTTAGGACTGTATTGATTTTATTTTAATTTTATTTGACTTAAGAATTTAATATTATACTTTGACAAATTTTACTCTATTAATTTGGAGGACAAGTTGCAAAACGAAATATAGAGTAAGGAAAGATGATTGCCGGATATAAATGGATGTTGAAACAATGAAAATTATGATAATGATGATTGGAACGCGTATGCTAATGTGTCAAGGTATTACACCAGTTCGGATTAATCGCTTCACTCGTTTCTTTTTTCTTTTTTTTATACGATACTAGGGAACGGAGACGCGCGCACACGCGCGCGAGCGGCTGCCCATCAGCGCTGCAGCGCTTCGACCTTGAATATGGTCTGAAATTTATTAAGTGCTTAAATATTTAGAAATTGGAATACAAATTTCTAAATATTAGGCCTGGATATGTAATGTCCGACTTTAAAAATCGCCGAGTGGCAACTTTCGAATTCATACCTGAGAAAAAATGCGAGCCTCGAACCCTAGCGGATTTGACGACCGGAATTTTTCAATCGGACTTGGAGCTAAGAACAGACGAACTTCTAAATATTTCAATGAGTTCTTCAGCGTGTTCTCTTCCTCATGTACAACTGACACAGTTTTTACTTGGAAACTAAAAGTTTATCGATTTAAAAAAAATGGTTTAGCTAAGAACAGACGAAATTTTAAATATTTCGACGGGTCCTTTAGTGTGTTTCTCTTCTTCATGTACAACTGACATGGTTTTTACCGGGAAACTATGAATTTATCGATAAAAAAAATTGTTCAGCCAAGAACAGACGCAATTTTTTTTTTTCAATAGATTCATAATTTCCAAGTAAAAACAATGTCAGTTGTATATGAGGAAGAGAACACGCTGGAGAACTCGTCGGAACATTTAGAATTCCGTCTGTTCTTAGTTAAACAATTTCTTTCATCCATAAATTCATAGTTTCGAGATAAAATCAGTGTCGGTTGTTTCAAGGTTTCAAGGTTTGAAGCCTGTGTTTTGAAACAGAAATTCCATTCCATTCCATTCCACGAAAAAGTTTTTTTTCGTCGTTTCGAAAATTGAAGCCTGTGTTTTGAATCGAAAATTCTATTCCATTCCATTCTATTCAACGAAAAAGTTTTTTCTCGTCGTTTCAAGGTTTAAAGCCTGTGTTTTGAATCGAAAATTCCTTTCCATTCCATTCCATTTCATTCCACGAAAAAGTTTTTTTTCGTCGTTTCAAGGTTTGAAGCCTGTGTTTTGAATCGAAAATTCCATTCCATTCCATTCCACGAAAAAGTTTTTTTTCGTCGTTTCAAGATTTAAAGTCTGTTTTTTGAATGGAAAATTCCATTCCATTCCAATCCATTCCACGAAAAAGTTTTTTTCGTCGTTTCAAAACTTAAAGCCTGTTATTTAAATCGAAGATTCCATTCCATTCCACGAAAAAGTTTTCCTTCGCCGTTTCAAGGTTTGAAGCCTGTGTTTTGAACCAAAAATTCCATTCCATTCCACGAAAAAGTTTTTTTTGGTCGTTTCGAAGTTTGAAGCCTGTTTTTTAAATAAAAAATTCCAATCCATTCCAATCCATTCTACAAAAAAGTTTTTTTCGTCGTTTCAAAATTTGAAGCCTGTGTTTTAAATAGAAAAATCCATTCCATTCCATTCCACGGAAAAGTTTTTTTTCGTCGTTTCAAGATTTGAAGCCTGTGTTTTGAACAAAAAATACCATTTCATTCCAATCCATTCCACAAAAAAGTTTTTTTCGTCGTTTCAAAATTTAAAGGTTGTATTTTAAATCGAAAATTCCATTCAATTCCATTCCACGAAAAAGTTTTTCTTCATCGTTTCAAGGTTTGGAGCCTGTGATTTGAACTGAGAATTCCATTTCATTCCACGAAAAAGTTCTTTTTCGCCGTTTCAAGGTTTGAAGCCTGTGTTTTGAATCGAAAATTCTATTCCATTTCATTCCATTCGAAGAAAAAGATTTTTTTCGACGTTTCAAGATTTAAAGCCTGTGTTTTGAATCGAACATTCCATTCCATTCCATTTCACTGAAAAGTTTTTTTTCGTCGTTTCAAGGTTTGAAGCCTGTGTTTTAAATCGAAAATTCTATTCCCTTCCATTCTATTCCACGAAAAAATTTTTTTTCGTCGTTTCAAGGTTTAAAGCCTGTTTTTTGAATCGAAAATTCCTTTCCTTTCTATTCCATTCCATTCCATTCCACGAACATGTTTTTTTCCGTCGTTTCAAGATTTGAAGCCTGTGTCATAAATCGAAAATTCCCTTTCATTACACGAAAAAGTTTTTCTTGTTCGTTTCAAGATTTGTAGCTTGTGTTTTGAATGGAAAAGTCCATCCGAATCCATTCTATTCCATTCTACGAAAAAGTTTTTTTTCGTCGTCTCGAGGTTTGAAGCCTGTGTTTTGAATCGAAAATTCCATTCCATTCCGTTCCATTCCACTAAAAAGTTTTTTTTCGTCGTTTTAAGATTTGAAGTCTGTTTTTTGAATCGAAAATTCCATTCCATTCCAATCCATTCCACGAAAAAGTTTTTTCATCGTTTCATAACTTAAAGCCTGTGTTTTAAATCGAAAATTCCATTCCATTCCACGAAAAAGTTTTTCTTCGCCGTTTCAAGGTTTGAAGCCTGTGTTTTGAACCAAAACTTCCATTCCATTCCACGAAAAAGTTTTTTTTCGTCGTTTCAAAGTTTGAAACCTGTTTTTTAAATAAAAATTTCCATTCCATTCCAATCCATTGTACGAAAAAGTTTTTTTCGTCATTTCAAAATTTGAAGCCTGTGTTTTAAATCGAAAAATTCATTCCATTCCATTCCACGAAAAAAATTTTTTTCGTCGTTTCAAGATTTGAAGCCTGTGTTTTGAATTAAAAATACCATTCCATTCCAATCCATTCCACAAAAAAGTTTTTTTCGTCGTTTCAAATTCAAAGTCTGTATTTGAAATCGAAAATTCCATTCCAAAATCCATTGCACGAAAAATTTTTTCCTCGTCGTTTCAAAGTTTGAAGCCTGTGTTTTGAACTGAAAATTCCATTCCATTCCACGAAAAAGTTTTTTTTCGTCGTTTCAAAGTTTAAAGCCTGTGTTTTGAATCGAAAATTCCATTCCATTCCAATCTATTCCATTCCAATCTACGAAAGTTTTTTTCGCTGTTTCAAGGTTTGAAGCCTGTGTTTTAAATAAAAAATTCCATTCCATTCCACGAAAAAGTTTTCTGTCGTCGTTTCAAGGCTTGAAGCCTGTGTTTTGAATCGAAAATTCCATTCAATTCCACGAAAATGTTTTTTTTTCGGCGTTTCAAGGTTTGAAGCCTGTGTTTTGAATTGGAAATTCCATTCCATTCCATTCCAGGAAAATGGGTTTTTTCGTCGTCTCAAGATTTGAAGCCTCTGTTTTGAATCGAAAATTCCATTCCATTCCACGAAAAAGTTTTTTTTCGTCGTTTCAAGGTCTGGAGCCTGTGTTATGAATCGAAAATTTCATTTCGTTCCACGGAAATGTATTTTTTCGTCGTTTCAAGGTTTGAAGCCTGTGTTTTGAATTGGAAATTCCATTCCATTCCATTTCACGAAAAAGTTTTTTTTTTCGTCATTTCAAGGTCTGAAGCCTGGATTATGAATCGAAAATTCCATTCAATTCGATGAAAAAGTTTTTTTTCGTTGTTTTAAGATTTGAAGCCTGCGTTTTAAATCGAAAATTCTATTCCATTCCGATCCACGAATGTTTTTTCTCGTCGTTTCAAGATTTGAAACCCGTGTTTTGAATCGGAAATTCCATTCCATTCCACGAAAAAAAATTTTCTCGTCGTTTCGAGGTTTGAAGCCTGTGTTTCGAATCGGAAATTCCGTTCCATTCCACGAAAAAGTTTCTTTTCGTCGTTTCAATATTTGAAGCCTGGTCTTTGAATTGAAAATTCCATTCCATTCCACGAAAAAGTTTTTTGTCGTCGTTTTAAGGTTTGAAGCCTGTGTTTTGAATCGGAAATTTCATTCTAATCCATTCCATTCCATTCCACGAAAAGTTTTTTTTCGTCGTTTCAAGGTTTGAAGCCGGTGTTTTGAATCAAAAATTTCATTCCATTCCACGAAAAAGTTTTTTTACTTTATTTCAAGATTTAAAGCCTGTGTTTTAGAACGGAAATTCCATTCCCTTCCACGAAAAAGTTTTTTTTGTTGTTTCAAGATTTGAAGCCTGTGTTTTGAATCGGAAATTTCATTTCATTGCATTCCATTCCATTCCATTCCACGAATACGTTTTTTCCGTCGTTTTAAGATTTCAAGCCTGTGTTATAAATCAAAAATTTCATTTCATTCCACGAAAAAGTTTTTCTTCGTCGTTTCATTATTTGTAGCCTGTGGTTTGAATCGAAAAGCCCATCCGAATCCATTCTATTCCATTCAACGAAAAAGTTTTTTTTTTATCGTTTTAAGGTTTGAAGCCTGTATTTTGGATCAAAGATTCCATTTTATTCTATTCCATTCCATGAAGAAGTTTTTTATCGTCGTTTCAATATTTAAAGCCTGTGTTTTGAATGGAAAATTCCATTCCATTGCATTCCACGAAAAAGTTTTTTTTTCGTCGTTTCAAGGTTTGAAGCCTGTGTTTAAAATCGAAAGATCCATTTCATTCCATTTCATTCGACGGAAAAGTTTTTTGTGGTTTCAAGATTTGAAGGCTGTGTTTTGAATCCAAAATTCCATGCCATTTTATTCTACGAAAAAGTTTCTTTTCGTCGTTTCAAGATTTAAAGCCTGTGTTGTGAATTGAAAATTCCATTCCATTCCATTCCATTTCACGAAATGTTTTTTTCCGTCTTTTCATGGTTTAAAGCCTGTGTTTTGAATCGGAAATCCCATTCTAATCCATTCCATTCCCTTCCATGAAAAGTTTTTTTTCGTTGTTTCAAGGTTTGAAGCCGGTGTTTTGAATAAAAAATTCCATTCCATTCCACGAAAAAGTTTTTTTTCGTCTTTTCAAGGTTTGAAGCCATCTGTTTTGAATTGGAAATTCTATTCCATTCCATTCTATTCCACGGAAAAGTTTTTTTTCGTCGTTTTAAGGTTTGAAGCCTGTGTTTTGAATCGGAAATTTCATTCCATTCTATTCCATTCCATTCCATTCCACGAACATGTTTTTTTCCGTCGTTTCAAGATTTGAAGCCTGTGTCATAAATCGAAAATTCCCTTTCATTACACGAAAAAGTTTTTCTTGTTCGTTTCAAGATTTGTAGCTTGTGTTTTGAATGGAAAAGTCCATCCGAATCCATTCTATTCCATTCTACGAAAAAGTTTTTTTTTGTCGTTTCAATATTTGAAGCCTGTGTTTTAAATGAAAAATGTTATTCCATTGCATTCGATGAAAAAGTTTTTTTTTCGTCGTTACAAGATTTGAAGCCTGTGTTTAAAATCCAAAGTTTTATTCCATTCCATTCGACGGAAAAGTTTTTTGTGGTTTCAAGTTTTGAAGTCTGTGTTTTGAATTGAAAATTCCATTCCATTCCACGGAATTTTTTTTTTCATCGTTTCAAGGTTTGAAGCCTGCGTTGCGAATCGAAGAATCTATTTCAATCCATTCCATTCCATTCCACGAACAAGTTTTTTTTCGTCGTTTCAAGATTTGAAGCCTGTGTTTTAAATTGAAAATTCCATTTTATTCTATTTCATTCCACGAAAAAGTTTTTGTCGATTTAAGATTTGAAGCTTGTGTTTTGAATTGAAAATTCCGTTCTGATCCATTCTGTTCCATTCCACGAAGTTTTTTTTCGTCGTTTCAACGTTTGGAGCCGGTGTTTTAAATAAAAAAATTCCATTCTATTCGACGAAAAAGTTTTTTTTCGTCTTTTTAAGGTTTGAAGCCATGTGTTTTGAATCGGAAATTCCATTCCATTCTATTCCACGAAAAAGTCTTTTTTACGTCATTTTAAGATTTAAAGCCTGTGTTTAAATCAGAAATTCCATTCCCTTCCACAGAAAAGTTTTTTTTTCGTCGTTTCAAGTTTTGAACCCTGCGATAACCTGCGATAACCTGCGATAACTGCAATAACTGCAATAAATCAGAAATTCCATTCCCTTTCACGGAAAAGTTTTTTTTCGTCGTTTCAAGTTTTGAACCCTGCGTCTGTTCTGAATCGGAAATTGCATTTCATTCCATTCCATTTTACGAAAATGTTTTTTTTCCGTCGTTTCAAGATTTGAAGCCTGTGTTATGAATCGAAAATTTCATTCCATTCCAGTCCACGGAAAAGTTCTTTTTGATCGTTTGAAAGTGTGAAGCCTGTGTTTTGATCGAAAATTCCATTCCATTCTATTCCATTTTACGAAAAAGATTTTTTTGTCGTTTTAAGATTTGAAGCCCGTGTTTTGAAACAAAAATCCCATTCCATTCCATTCTATTCCACAAAAAACCTTTTTTTCGTCATTCAAAGGTTCAGTGTGTGTGTTCTCGATCGGAAATTTCCTGAGGAACACGAATAAGCTATTTACGATTATAAGATTCCTTACGAAACATGCTCATTAATACCAAAAATCGTTTTGGCTCGTCCATTTGCAAATGGTCTTTTGCTGACCCGGGCGTGGGGCCACGAGGAAAGCTTTTTTTCGTCGTTTAAAGTTTGTGACGTGATTTTTTGGAATCACGGCCACAAAGCCAGAAACGCTCTCGCAAAAACTGTAACGTTCCCGTTTGGCTGCCCGATTCAGTACGGTCAAGAACACGTGTTCTCGCTCAGTCACGTTTCGAGCACGTGACACATGATTTTGGTATTGATTCGGCTGAGAAATGTTCAGAAAAGATCGCGCGCTCGAATCCGTCGGAAAAATATGTCTCCAGGTAATGAGTTGCCCGACGGAGGAGAGCGCCCGACGAGAAGTCTCGGTGGAATTGTCAGAGGTCCGGCTGTAATGCCGGCGCCCCGGCGTAGAAGGAATCACGAGCTGGAGAGCAGGCGGAGAGTGTTACGGGCAATGGCTGGGAAGCATTGCGCCGCGTTAAGTACAGTAGAGCCTTGCTTTCGCTCGGATTCCAGGGGAAGCTGCCACCGAGATTCTCAACACGTTACCGAGGATGATTATTCTCCAATCACGCTCTCGGAAACGTAAGAAAGAAGAATAATGAGGCAGCAGCTATCGGTCAGAGAATTTGGACGATTATCCAAATTCTCGACAAGAAATTAGGAGAGTCGGTCTCCGTTCGTCGTTGAGGCAAGACCTCCTGCTCCCGCTATTGTGTTGGCTTGTTGTCACTCGGTCTCGCTCTGTATTATTCGCGCTTCGCGTAACAGTGTCTCGCTCTCGCTCGTGTGTGATACGCGCGCCTCGTGTCTGTGTGTGTCCGAGTTTGTCACCCGTTCTCGCTGGGTGATTGCGAATAAGAATCGCACCGTTTTCGATGAATAATCCTTTGGATTATTCAAGTGCAGTGTGTGATGCACCGGCGCTGGATCCCGGTTTCGCAAGGAATGGCTCTCGCACCTCACCGAAAGGATTACTCCTTTTCAGGTGAGTCGGTGATCGTTTTGGTTTCGTCTAGTGTTGGAAATAGTTCTCGTGCTACTTGCTGACATCTAACTCCGACCCTCTCTACCACAACCCGCATCCTGAGCGGCCGCGCATTTCCGCAACCGCTCATCCCCGTTCGTGCGTTCCGTCCGTTCGTTCTGTCCTGTTTCGTCCGTGCGGGAATCGAGTTCTTCCCACTCGATTCCCAGGTGCGGGAATCGAGGTCTTCCCACTCGATCCCCAGTTCAGTCCGGTTAGCCCCCCGGCGAAATAAAAGGTGCAGTCGTGGAGTCGAGCCCTTCCCACTCGACTCTCAGGTATGACCGGTTTGTTAATTCCGGGGAACCAAAAATTAACTGGCGCCCACCAGGAATGTTTGGGACGTTCCGGGCGGGGGTGACGGCCGAAGGCGACGGATTCGGTATCGTCTCGATCTCGCCAACCAAGGAAAAGAAAATCCGTCACAAATGGCGCCCGACGTGGGGCCACGCCAGCAAGTAGTTGAATGTTCTCGGACAGTGTATGAAACACCCTGTATATAGTCTCGCCCAAACCGTCATTGTAGAGTTTTGTTTGGCTCTCTGACGTTCACGCTCTCGGTCGAATTCAAGTCGTCGTTACCGGAGATTATCAAGCGAATATATTTCGCGATATTTGCTCTCCAAAAATAATTGCGAAAATTTTCTTTTCAAATTTTCGCCGCTCTCGAAAATTAATCGCGAAAATTTCTATTCGAATTTTCGCTGCTCCCGAAAATAATTGCGAAAATTTTCTTTCGAAATTTTCGCCGCTCTCGAAAATGTATTACGAAAATTTTCTATTAAAATTTTCGTAGCTCCCGAGTATTAACCGCAAAAATCTCTGTTAGAATTTTCGCTGCTCCCGAATATGAATTGCGAAAATCTTCTATTGAATTTTTCGCTGCTCTCGAAAATTGATCGCGAAAATTCTACCCGAAACTTTCGTTGCTCTCGAACATTAAGTGCGAAAATTTTCTATTGAAATTATCGCCGCTCTCGAAAAATAATTGCGAAAATTTTCATTCAAATTTTCGCTGCTCTCGTATACGGTCTCGTCTTGTAAATGGAACGCCCTGTACGTATCTTGGATCGTACAGTAATCGGCGAGTCCATTGTGTTCTCGTCATTCGCTCTTTCGTGTGAAATTATTAATTCGTCTCTCGCGACGATTTATCGAGCGAATAGGTTTCGAAATATTCGCAGTTCTCGAGGATTAGAGAGAGGACTTTTATGAGCCCCTAAGTTCGCGCGCGGGCGGGCGAAGAGAGCGTTCCTCTCGCTCCCCCCCCTCGCTCTCGAGAATAACAGTGCGAAGGTTCCTTTTGGAATATTCGTAGTTCTCGCAGGATTGAGAAATTCTGGTTCAATCCAGATTTCGAAAATCAAAATTGCGAAAATACCATTACTAGTTTTCGCTGTTCTCGGACCAAAAAAAAAAGGGTCGTTCTCGAGAAGGCATGGGCGAAGGTTCTCCTGGGAACGTTGGCCGCTCTTGCATTATAAAATTGAGAGAAAATTCTCTTTCTCTCATGCTCCCGAATAATTCTCGCAAAAATTCTCTTTGGAATTTTTGCCGTTCTCGATTTATGAAATCGAGGGAAAATTTTCCTCTTTCTCGCTACCGAAGATTTACTTGGAAAAAATTCTCTTTGGAATTTTTGGCCGTTCTCGAATTATGAAATCGGGAAAAAAAAACTGTCCCTCCGTCTCGCTACCGACAATTATTTGCGAAAATTCTCTCTGGAATTTTTGCCGCTCTCGAATCATTAGATGAGGAGAAAATGTGTCTTCAATTGCTCTCGAAAATTATTCTCGAAGATTCCTTGGGGAATCTCCGTCGTTCTCGAATTGCGAAGGAGAGTGATATTATTTTTTTTTCTTCTCCCCTCTCTCTCTCATTCGTTCTCGAAATTTCAACCGCAACGGTGGTCATAGATTTGTCGCAGTTTTCGTATCGCAATGAGGAGAGGAAGAGCGTTTCCTTTCCCCGCGCTCTCTAACGCTTACGTGCAAGGATACCCCTCAGGGTCCCTGCCGCTCTCGTATCGCGAAAAGGGGAGAGGACCTCTCCTCTTCGCCCCCTTGTTCTCGAAGGATCGACGATTGCGTCAGAAAGCGCGCTTGGGTGACCCGCCGGAAGGGGGAAATTCATTGTTCGGGCTTCGGGCGTCGACAAAAATTCCCCAAAACTGGGAGAATATCGATCACGTGATCCCGAAACGGGGCCCCCACCTCCTAGCCCTATCGCTACCGACAGGCGATGATCCGGCGATCGATGATGACTTTGTCGCGACGCTTCGAAGGATTGACACCTTGAGTCAACGCGCGATTACCATTCGTCTCTCCAGAGAACATGAGTGAGTATTACCGCATTCGTTTGGCCGAGATGCCTCCTGAGGGGCCGAGCTCTCGAGAAAGATAAGTTCCGGCGGCTCCCGTGCTCTCGGAAAATGATCGCGAGTGTTACCTCGCGGATTTTCTCGAGATTTATCGCTTTCGACCGCGAGTGTTCTCGGAAAGTGATCGCGAGTGATACTTCGCGGGTTTTCTCGAGGATTCTCGATTTTCGGACGCTCTCGAATCTTCGAGTGCAACCGCGTGTGATGCCCCGCGAGTTTCTCGAGGATTATATATTTCCGAACGCTCTCGTATTTTCGGAAAATGATTGCGAGTGACGACTCGCGGAGTCTCTTGGGAATTCTCGATTTCCGACAGCCCTCGGTTCCTCGGAAGATGATCGCGAGTGTTACCTCGCGGATTTTCTCGAAAATTATCAATTTTCGATCGCTCTCGTGCTCCCTGAAAATGATCGCGGGTGTTACCTCGCGGATTTCCTCGAGAATTATCGATTTTCGATCGCTCTCGGGCTCCCTGAAAATGATCGCGGGTGTTACCTCGCGGATTTCTCGAAAAGTATCGATTTTCGATCGCTCTCGGGCTCTCTGAAAATGATCGCGGGTGTTACCTCGCGGATTTCCGCGAGAATTATCGATTTTCGATCGCTCTCGGGCTCTCTGAAAATGATCGCGAGTGTGTCCTCGCGGATTTTCTCGAAAATTATCAATTTTCGATCGCTCTCGTGCTCCCTGAAAATAATCGCGGGTGTTACCTCGCGGATTTTCTCGAAAATTATCAATTTTCGATCGTTCTCGTGCTCTCTGAAAATAATCGCGGGTGTTACCTCGCGGATTTTCTCGAAAATTATCAATTTTCGATCGTTCTCGTGCTCTCTGAAAATGATCGCGGGTGTTACCTCGCGGATTTTCTCGAAAAGTATCAATTTTCGATCGCTCTCGGGCTCTCTGAAAATGATCGCGAGTGTGTCCTCGCGGATTTTCTCGAAAATTATCAATTTTCGATCGCTCTCGTGCTCCCTGAAAATAATCGCGGGTGTTACCTCGCGGATTTTCTCGAAAATTATCAATTTTCGATCGTTCTCGTGCTCTCTGAAAATAATCGCGGGTGTTACCTCGCGGATTTTCTCGAAAATTATTAAATTTTCAAAGTGCTCTCGGATTTTCGGAAAATACATCAGCGAGTGATACTTCGCGAATTTTTCGAAAATCCTCAAATCTCGAACGCTCCCGCCGTCCTTCGGGGACAATATCCGATCTCGACGGGCAGATAGGGAGAATCTCGGCCGCGAACCTTGAGCCCACCGAACGCTCGACATCACGGAATAACCCTCTTGTGTTTTCAGCTACCGAAAACAGGACCGACATCGGGGTGGAATTTTCCGACGACGAGCCGATGCTCGTCGTGGGGGGGGCCGATAGCGAGGCCGGCGCCTCATGGTACGAGGAGGTGATGCGGGCGACCTCGGACGTCTCTCCCAGCGCCCCCTCGAGTCCCGCGGAGTCGGCTGTCGAGCCGCTGAGCACGCCGCTCGAGCTCCTCCGGGCCTGCGCTGTGGCCCTGCAGGACGCAGGAACAAGAGACGCGGAGAGGCTCGTGAGAGCTATCCGCGAGCTCGCGGACAGGTCCGTGGCCCCGCTGACCCCCCCTGGGGAGGAGCAGGGAGTCTCGGACCCGCTACCGACACCGGTGATCGGGGACCCGGTGCGGATCTCGGGCCAAGGGTCGGAACGGCAGTGGTCTCGGGTCGTTGCCGGTGCGGCCGCTCGGCCTGGGCCGTCGACCCCGAGACGGCGACCGCCCGTTCCCGAGGTGCGGGTTTCGGCACCGGATCCCGTCGCGCGTGAACCACCTGCGGTTCAGGAACGCTCACGTCGGCCTGCTTTGGAGCGGACGTGCTACAGTTGTGGAGAGGTAGGGCACCGCTACGCGCAGTGTCCCCGCGGCCCCCCAACTGCGACGTTCTGCCGCCGCTGCGGCCGAAAGGGGAAGACGCTGCGCACGTGCCCCTCGTGCAGCCAAGATTGGCGGCGTGAAGGGCCGTACGTGGCAGCGGTGGGCCGGAACGTCACTCGGGAAGAGCTGAGGGGCTCGCGGCCGTCTCGAGCCTCGGCTCAGCGGTCGCGCACCACCCCGGCGATCCCGGTCGACGTACCGACCCCGCCGGAAACCCCGACAGCCAAGCGGAAGCGGACACGTTCGCGCCGAGCGAGGAGAGGCAAGGCGGCGCCACCGCAGGGGTAGACGCGAACCTCGGTTCCCGCTAGGGCCTCTGAGCCCTGTTCTCGTCAACGGCGCAAGCCGTAGATCTCGCTAAAAGACCGTCGGTCTTAGCTCCCGTAAGAGGCTCATCGAGCCTCAGCTCTCGTTATGGCCGCAGGCCACAGCTCTCGATTAAGAGTCCACGAGTTCTCGCGTTTATGGGCGGCCCCTGGGCCCCGGTCTCGCGACATATTGCAGGCCAAAGTAAGCGTTGGAAGAACCGAGGACTTTAGCTCTCGTCAAAAGTGCCGGTTGCCCGATCTCGTGAGAAAGACGGCTAGTCTGACTCCGATCGACAAACGAGCTTAGCTCCCGTGTGGCCGTTAGGCCCGGATCTCGCACCGCTCCCGCAACCTACAAAAATCTCAAAAGGAGATGAAAAGGTCGGTCATGGCCAGAGCCGTGGCTGCGCTCTCGCGGAGGACTCAACAGTTCGGATCCCGTTACGCTCCCGCAACCGCTCAAAAGCCTGCAAGGTTCAAGAAGAGTCACCGACGCAAGCACCACGGTCACGCTCTCGTCACAGATTCCAGAATCTGGATCACGCAACGCTCTCGGAACCGCATGGGACGTGAGGGTAATGAGTGGTACCATTGGGTCGATCTTGGTAAGTCTAGTCCTACTCTTATTGTGCCGTCCATGATCGTGTGCGTTCAACATCGGCCACAAGCTGGTCACGATGGAAAGCTTTGGTTTTATACACACCTTTCTCGCGCAAGTGCGATTACGCGCTTAGCAGCCGCTCTCGTCTTCCCTAAAAATTAATCAGATACCGTCAGCAACCTGGGGAAGAAAGGTTCCGCCGTAAAAGATTGGCGTTAGAACGGATCTCGTACCAAAAACTTTCTCGTGCGAGCGCGATTACGCACTTAGCAAGCGTTCCCGTTTTCCCAGACGTAAATTAGGCTCCCGTTAGTAACCTGGGAAGAAAAGTTCCGCCGAAAAGAATCGGCGTTAGAACCGATCTCGAAAACAAAAATAACCTCTCGACACCCCCGTCGGCGTGAGGGGCGGTCGATATGAGATGTTGCGCTACCGAATTCATGACTCGTGATTAGCTACCGTTTGATCCCTACGCCAAAGCCACCCGTAAGGGGTGAGGAGTTGTGACGTGATTTTTTGGAATCACGGCCACAAAGCCAGAAACGCTCTCGCAAAAACTGTAACGTTCCCGTTTGGCTGCCCGATTCAGTACGGTCAAGAACACGTGTTCTCGCTCAGTCACGTTTCGAGCACGTGACACATGATTTTGGTATTGATTCGGCTGAGAAATGTTCAGAAAAGATCGCGCGCTCGAATCCGTCGGAAAAATATGTCTCCAGGTAATGAGTTGCCCGACGGAGGAGAGCGCCCGACGAGAAGTCTCGGTGGAATTGTCAGAGGTCCGGCTGTAATGCCGGCGCCCCGGCGTAGAAGGAATCACGAGCTGGAGAGCAGGCGGAGAGTGTTACGGGCAATGGCTGGGAAGCATTGCGCCGCGTTAAGTACAGTAGAGCCTTGCTTTCGCTCGGATTCCAGGGGAAGCTGCCACCGAGATTCTCAACACGTTACCGAGGATGATTATTCTCCAATCACGCTCTCGGAAACGTAAGAAAGAAGAATAATGAGGCAGCAGCTATCGGTCAGAGAATTTGGACGATTATCCAAATTCTCGACAAGAAATTAGGAGAGTCGGTCTCCGTTCGTCGTTGAGGCAAGACCTCCTGCTCCCGCTATTGTGTTGGCTTGTTGTCACTCGGTCTCGCTCTGTATTATTCGCGCTTCGCGTAACAGTGTCTCGCTCTCGCTCGTGTGTGATACGCGCGCCTCGTGTCTGTGTGTGTCCGAGTTTGTCACCCGTTCTCGCTGGGTGATTGCGAATAAGAATCGCACCGTTTTCGATGAATAATCCTTTGGATTATTCAAGTGCAGTGTGTGATGCACCGGCGCTGGATCCCGGTTTCGCAAGGAATGGCTCTCGCACCTCACCAAAAGGATTACTCCTTTTCAGGTGAGTCGGTGATCGTTTTGGTTTCGTCTAGTGTTGGAAATAGTTCTCGTGCTACTTGCTGACATCTAACTCCGACCCTCTCTACCACAACCCGCATCCTGAGCGGCCGCGCATTTCCGCAACCGCTCATCCCCGTTCGTGCGTTCCGTCCGTTCGTTCTGTCCTGTTTCGTCCGTGCGGGAATCGAGTTCTTCCCACTCGATTCCCAGGTGCGGGAATCGAGGTCTTCCCACTCGATCCCCAGTTCAGTCCGGTTAGCCCCCCGGCGAAATAAAAGGTGCAGTCGTGGAGTCGAGCCCTTCCCACTCGACTCTCAGGTATGACCGGTTTGTTAATTCCGGGGAACCAAAAATTAACTGGCGCCCACCAGGAATGTTTGGGACGTTCCGGGCGGGGGTGACGGCCGAAGGCGACGGATTCGGTATCGTCTCGATCTCGCCAACCAAGGAAAAGAAAATCCGTCACAAGTTTCAAAGCGTGTGTTTTCAACGGAAATTTTTTTCGGGCTACACGAATAAGATATTTGCGATGGAATAATTCCTCATGGAACATGCTCAAATATATCAAAAACCTTTTTCGACCTGTAGGTTTGCAAATGAACCTGCAAATGATCTGGGCATGGGAAAATTTTTGTTCGTTGTTGAAAGATTCAAAGCGGGTGATTTCTATCGGAAATTCTCTGGGGAACACGAATAAGCTGTTCATTATGGCTCACCGATTTTGTCGTTCTGATGTGACTGACCAGACGCTCCGTATCTTCGAATGCATCCTACTGTCAAACTCATTTGAGACTCTCGATATGTCGATGTACATTATTGACCCAATATCGGCATCCAAATATTCTGTTAGATCTATAGATAAGCATCGATAAAATTTTCACAATTAAAGAAGTATTTTTGCCAGAACGGAGTCCTTGTGATATAATTATACTTCGGAATAATAAATTATAATGAAGAAATCAAAATTACTGTTTGCTGATATGAATAATGGTTGACTTGATGATGAAAAGATTTTTTTTCGCAAATTGAATACTACTAACCGTTAATCGCAAAAAATTTCATCAAAGCTTAATCTTCACAAGCGATTTCGTCGATCAACACGACGTATAACCGCGCACTGACTGTCAAAACATCGCACGACTCGCGATGTACGAATCTGCGCACAGAAACCACCGTTACACGGAATTGATGTTCGTGTTTCTCTTGAAATTATCTCACTGACTCTTTTCAAGTGACGCGCAGATCCTTTACCCGTATTACGCGTATATGTGTAACTAAACGATTTCTCCGGTTAAAGTGACAGACATGAAACCGCAATCAACTGTCAAAGTCATCGCGCGACTCGCGATGTGCGAAGTCGCGCACACGCGAGGTCTGAAGTCGCGCTCGAGTCTGGCTAACCGACCAATCACAGCACGAATAAAACGGCTTCAGTCCGAACATAGCAATTTCGTGACACCCCAACTTTTTATGCGGGGATAATAAGAATAAATCGCCTAACGACTAACACAAATATCATAAATGCAAACAAACAAAATACGTCTGCTGCGCCTCAATTTGAGTAATCCAAACGAATACGGCTCCATGATTATCGAAATGCGGATCGTGATTTTAGTCTTTAATATTTATTCTTACGCTTCTGGCTTTTTTTCTTGTTTCTACTTATCTTTTTTTTATGTCTAGTGTGACGCGTTAATATTATTTACCGGTCACAAATAATTACCGAAAGCTCCACTCCGCATCTTTCGCCCTTGGTGCCGGAGGCAAAAATTTTAATAAATACATATATATATCATACACATATATCATACAGGTAGTATTTCGATATGATCTATAGTAGATCAGGTAGTATATCGATGAACTACGATTATATGTCGGTCCGGCATGTGCCGCCCTCTATGGTCTTATTGCGGTATACATAAGGCAATATCGTTAGATTATCCCCCTAATTTTTTGGCACTCTCGTTTCATGACAAAAAATGCCTATTGCAACCGCATTGAATTCTGGGTCGGATGTCCGTCCAGACCCAGATCTCAGAAGCCTGTGTACGGAATTGAATCTCCTTCGGAGGGTATTTGCGTATGGTTGTAATCTCTATGCCCAGGAAGTTTAAATCCAAACGGATACGTAAAATGAAGTTTTCTGAAAAAATAGCCATTTTCAAGCGAAAGAAGACGTTTTATGACCAAACGTAGTTGAAAATTGGAATTTCACGAACGAATTTTTCTGTAACTCACACAATGTGTGTATCTGATTGTAAACAAATGTCCCACGAAGTATGAATCCAATCAGAAACCATTAAGTTTGCATTTTTTGCAGAAAACACCATTTCAATCAACAAATGCTATTTCAGCCAATATGCATTTGGAACTTGAAAGTTCACGAACAAGCTTTTCTCTAACATCTGCATATGATTGTAAACAAATGTCCCAAGAAGTATGAATCGAATCAGACACCATTAAGCTTACAATTTTGGCAAAGAAAACACAATTTGTAACGAAAAAACAGCTATTTCTGCTCATGTACACTTGGAACTCGAAATTTTACAAACGAATTTTTTTCTAACTTACAGAATTTCTGTATATGATTGGGAACAAATGTCCCATGAAGTTTCAATTAGATTGGACACTGCTAAGTGAATAGTTTTTGCACAAAAACAATAGTTTGAACGAAAAAAATACTATTTTTCTCACTGACAGAATATCTATATGACTGTCAACAAGCACAAATCACTTTCACGTAAAGCATAGTCCTGCGTACGTGACGTCGCCACATACGTCACGATGTTACGACCCAGGGCTCTAGCCCGCTGAGAGTCGATCGTTGATTGGACTTTATGAAACCGGGGATTTTAAAAAGGATTCGTCGTTGTGGATGCTATCAAAATAGTGCGGTGGTGCAGGAAATTCAATCAAAACAAAAATAAAACGAGGTGAAATTTAGAGTTAAGTTTAATCGTAGAGAAATATGAAAATCGGTACAAACGAAAATTAGGAAAAACAAAGGAAAATCGTGAACGCAAAATAAAATCTAATAAAACGAGTCTTGAAATTCTCGCGACGATAAAACGACCGAACTCGTCAAATGCCGTCAAGATCATTCTCTAACTATTACTTAATTTCTAAGATATCCTAAGGCCGTTGGGGTGGAAGAGTCCAAGAGTAAAAGGATGCGCTTTCTCCGATACGATTATGCTATTCGTCTTGCTCTCGCATGTACACGCACTCGCAAGCACACAGGCCTTCCCTCGCAGGGGATCATGCGAACACACACATACACACTGGCCTTCGGGAGGTCGTAGCTTTCTCTCTCTCTCTCTCTCTCTCGAGGCGAGTGAACGTGTGTTTCTTGGCTCCATCCTTATACTGGAGTCATTCGCGTATTTCTTATCTGAAAAAGTCGTGTGATAACTTAAATTATTCGCCGTAGTGCCGTGAACTGATAGCCGGAATCTTGTGCAAAAGTGCAGTTATCATTTTAGTGATTGCATCTAAACTGCTTCGTTGCTGAGGATCTCATCGAAACTTGACGATTTCGTCTATTCCAAAGTGATAGTGTGATCGACGCAGTGACTATTGCGCACCTGTAGTTTTGGTGTGTGTGTGAGTGTTACGGCTCTACGGCTCTATGGCTCTATGGCTCTACGGCTCTACGGCTCTACGGCTCTACGGCTCTACGGCTCTACGGCTCTACGGCTTTTCTCAAGGCAAATTATCGTACACTACTACCATAGGTATGTGTATTCATGAGGAATTAAGTGCGTGCCTATCTCACTGAATTTTATATGGATAGAATAAGACACATTGTCCTCGAAACCGGTTTTCTTTGCGCATGATAATCCGTTGACTTATATTATTTAGTAATGATATAGACGCTACGTTCGATATATTAGAGGAATAAGCATACACATTCGTACGTCAATATCTCTTGGATTATATATAATCTCATTCTGAGCCGAATTCGCGAATGGAAATTTCGTTGGCGGTATTGAACTTTAAGTCTATCTCATGCTTCAGGTGCAAATGCAAAATAGCTGGATTCAGATCTGTCTGCCATGAATGCGATCGATCTTTTCATCCGGGGTGCTGTAACAATCACTCACTTACTAAATCTGCAAATAGTTGCTATACAAGAAATTTATCGTCATTATCGACAAGTATCATCAATACATCCACTCAAGCAGACGATAGTCAAGCGACAAGTAACACCACGATGGCTTCATCAAATCGTGATCTCCAACTCGCTCCTTCTCAATCCAAAACCAATTTCAGTACTAGTGCTTTATTGGCCAAGATTCTAGCGAGAACTGAAAGTACTGAAAGTAAAATTACTGAGTTCAGTAATCGTCAAGAAAAAACAAATGACGAATTCCGCGTTCTTCTCAATCGCATCCCAGTACTGAAAGGGATAATCTCTGAGCAAGCGGCCCATATTCACGACCTACAGAAATCGAACGAACAACTTCGGAAAGAGGTGGACAATCTCAAGGCCTGCTCGTCTGATCGATCAACAACAAACAGTGCGTTAATCATGTCAGCTGTTCCGACTAACGTGACGGTCTCTCTTGAAGATATTGCCAAACAAGTATTTTGTGTATTGGGTACACCCGAACTATCGGGTCACATCCCATCCGTCCGTCAGCTCGTTGGAAAACGTATTATGAATCAGGATTCAGGGGTTACATCTCAGCAGCATCGTTCTTCAGCTTCGTACATCCTCAAACTTACATCAACTGCTGTACGTGATGTTGTCTTGGCGCAAGGTGATCTTAAACGCTCTGGAGTATTTGAGGATTGCCCGGCTACCAGTATGGACATGAATATCTACTTCGATGAAATGCTATCGACCTTAACATACAATCTATTAAAATCAACCAAGAGGACTGCTGCCAATCAAGGATATAAGTATGTATGGGTATCCAGGTCATGCATCTTCGTCCGGAAAGATGATGGTCATCTGAAGATTCAAATATTGAACAGCGAGGATTTATCAAAAGTCATCTGACCATCTGATGTAGCGCAAGATCTTCGATCGTGTTCAACCAGCTGACCCCAGCCTAACTCAATGTCATCGCATCGTAATTTTCTCAAGATCCATCAGTTCAATGCTCATTCTCTGTTAGCGCATATCGATCATATCAGATATGATTTCACTAAATATTTTGCGCATATAATTTCGATCGCGGAGACATGGCTCCATTCTCACATCCATGACGTGCTAATTGAGATTAAAGACTATTTTCTTATACGTAAGGATTGCGAAGATAAAAACAACGGAGGTGTAGCGTGTTATATACACAAGTCACTTACAGCTAAGATTCTTTATGCTTCCCCGTACGAATTTACAAATGCTCCAGAATTTCTCTTACTTGATATTCGCCAAGACAATTCAAAACCGCTTTTGTTCGCATCTATCTATAATCGACCAAAAAATCAGCTCTTTCATGATTCCGCATCAACACTAGACCGTTACTCGTACGCTCATGGAAATATAATTCTAGCCGGCGATCTAAATTGTAATATTCTTGCGAACAACTTTGAGGCATGTTATCTTGAGGAATTCATCTTTTCAACTTCGTACCACCTTGTTCAATCCGGCGCAACGTTTCATACTGCAACTAGCGACTTATTGATTGATTTATTTATTGTTTATGATCCTGATAAAATAATTTCGTTTACCAAATCTGATGTCCCTTTTATAAATGGTCATGATTTACTCGAATAAAGACTTAAAACGGCTATCAAAAATCGCAAGAGTGATATTATATGAAAAGTGGAACTATTCTCTATCAGTGGCCGGAAGATGAACGGTACAACGAATATTTAAAACGTTTTTAACACAAAAATACGATGTGAAAAATCACGAGATATAAATCGACGTGACAACAAAGCGAGAGAAGAGGCCTATACCGCGCAAGTTATCGACGCGCATCTTATATAGGTGTTATTAAATACCAAACAAGTCTGTCATTGAGTGTGAAAGCATAGTAATCAATCGTGTGCGTGCATCACATACAAATGGGACACTAAGATTTTGTGACTCTAAACAAGATACATCCATCAAGACTGGTATAATCCGTGTCACTCGCTACTGTTGCGCTCACAACAACAACAACAACAACAACAAAACGATGAGGAACCGTTGAGCTGATGATATACAAGAATATTGTATATTCTACATTATCTTCGGTGTGAAATCGGCGTTGACGATTTCCATGGACGATGATGTCGGCCGTGAACCATCCTAAATGCCCGTGTGGGAAACAAATTAAGACGACAAATCACGAATGTAAAAGATGTCTGAAATATTATCACCCGTCGTGCGCTGCCTTACATAGAGCGTACAACAGTCAAAATTAATTGGTAAAATGCGAAGGAGAAATAGTCATATACCAGGAAAAGTAACGAGGAGATACGCCCAACAGCAAGGAGGAGAGAGCAAAAAAGAGAAGAAGAGATGACCGGAACGACGAGGGAAATCGTGAAAAAGAATGGAGCATTTTTTTTTTTAGCCTAGCGTGGCTCGCCTTCTTAGAAGGCCTGTGCCACTCACATCAACAATTTCAGGTCGGACTGCAGCCCCGAACCTATTACACCTCCACCGATACAGCCAGTAGCCTACCTAATTCCCTTGATAGCAATGCGAGAAGGCTCTTACACGACTACCAACGGTTGGTTACGCAGCTACCTCCACCATTGCGATCCGGTGAGTCGGCCGTTCACTCGGTTAAGAGATAGACATCCGCGTGATAAAGACCGCACGGATGCCACCCCCGAAACCGCATGACGACTCCCACCCATCGCAATGAGGTATTGGGACACACTTATTTAAGGTGGTCCCCAAACCACCAGGGATTACAGCCGAAAACACTTGAAAAAACCCGATACATTTTTTCAGCGGTGTCGCACAGTGGAGCCAAATCCCAAAAAGCTGGCCAAAAGTCGAAAAATAAAGTTTAAGTTTCGGTAATTTTTAGTCGTAGGTTAGGTGGGGGAAGAGTCCGAAGGTTAAATTCTTGGCATCAGCGGGCCCTAGCCCTTATACCTGCTTTTGTACGGCAATTGAAAGGGAGCCCTCGAGCGAGCTTGACGCGTCGTGCAGTAAATGACCATTTCAACGCTGTATTGCGCCAAAACTTTACAATATATCCGATTCGAATTATTTCGAATGGAATCAACAGCTGGAAGTGAGTAGAAAATCATTGTGTAACTGGAAATTGATAATAATAGTTCATGCGATAATAATAAATGAATCATTTGTACGAAAATGCACGGAAAATTACAAGTGAAAATTCTAAAAACGTAGAGAAAAGTTGATAAGTTCCACAGTGTTCCACGAGCTGACCTATCACATGTTGTAGATGGATGTATTATTGAACGGAAAACATCGAAAATGGTTGCGCTTAGCTGCGCGCGTGTCATTGCTACGAGTTTTTGCAATATAAAACATAGTTTTCTGAATTTCGTACATTAACGACGCGGAATGTCTTTCTTGAATTGAATCTTTTTCTTGAATTTTATTGCGGTCTTCATTGTACACTGAAATACATTGGCACCTATCCAAGCACTTTTTTCGACCATCTCAGATGTGCCCCATAATTGGTTATATTAAAGTGCTACTAATTTGTGAATTTCTTCACATTTTTAAATTAAAAATTTTACAAATCGCCGTTTTCTTTCCAAATGAATATATTTCGGAAATTTGTAGTAATTGAAAAAAAATGTCTGTACATAAAAGTTGTAGTTTTGTGTTAGCATTCGAGCGGAATATTTGAAATAGTTTTTACGTTCCGGTAACGCTGATTTTTTACCAAAAAATAGAATGATTATTTTTTTATTCAAAAAAGGCCACTTTTTTTGACTGAAAAAATTAGTCTTTCAATATATCTGACGATATCGCGAAAAGATCACTAGAGTGACACGGATCGAGGTTCTCGGGTAAAAAAATGAAACCACACAAATTAACTTTTTTTTCTACCGAAACCTGTGGCTGAGTTGACAGAGAATCCCTCATATGCCTCTTAGTTATATGATTAAGCCCCAGAGGGAAGAGAATATCAGAGAGTTTAATGTATTGAGTTCTATGGACCGTAATTCTTTTTTATGCATATTTTATTTTCATTTTCAAATAATATTTAAAAATAAATAATAGAAACGAGGTTGAATATGGAATTATCCATCTATATAGATATTATATTTTTCAATTTTAGAATTAGTCGCTGATGAACGTGGAGGATGTGGCTTAACAAGGAAGGAAATTTTTTCGATCACGAAAGGTCACCTGAGTGGAGGAGTGCCTGAAACGTATGCAATAATCGAAAATTTTGTGTCCACAAAATTGCAACGCCCCTTCGCTCTATCAGACAATGCAAAAACTGCCCTCCGCAAGTTGTTGCACCTTTTGCATAAAAAGTGGCAGCACGCATCAAGACATGAAGAGAGATTTCTGCAACAATATTCTGAGTGGTTGAACGTGTTTGTTTCTTTCGAAGAATCAAAAAAATCTTCGGAAAAATCTGCAAATTTGGGTCGGCCTTCTTCAGAATTTGTAGAGTCTAGTGACCGGACAAAACGAAGAAGGACTGAAGAATTACGCACAAGAAATACTACGGACGAATTAACGTATGCCACTCAAATGAGCCTTCGATTCTCCGGGAAATCAGATGCTGCCAAAATTGTCCGTGATGTGAGACTGGGGAGCCCATCACGAGCTAAGAAGTATAAGGAGTCCATGGATACCATTCGAGAAACGACTTTATCTGCGGATGCTGCTTTGTCGCTCATAGTCGAACTAAAATTATCGAAATGGCAATATCAGCAGCTTCGGAATAGAAGCAAAGAGCAGAGCTGTGATTTATTTCCGCCGTATAAATTGCCATATAAAGCCAAGCTCAAATGTTATCCGCCTAAGTCAGATATTTCTGTTAATGAATGTAGTGCTGAGGTAAAATTGCAAGCTTTTCTGCATCACACAGCTGATAGAATATTATTGACACAGATGGATGTTGTCAAAAGTTTGTCGGCTGAAAATGTTTGCAGCTTGATTTTAATTTGTAAGTAGGGCTGCGATAACACTTTATTAGGTCTGATAGTCGATCAACCAAAGCCTGGTTTCGGTAGCTCGAATGATGGAAATACCGCTCGAAGATTTTTCGAAAACTCAAGCATTTCTGCTGCGATAACAGGGATAGATGAGGACTTGATTAAGCGAATCCATGTGATATTGCAGACAATTCCGAGTGGCCATGAAATCGATTTCTTAAAATTCCAAGATTATGCCCTACAGATAGCTCAGAACTTTGTGCAATTATATCCATGGTTCTACATGCCAACTTCGGTACACAAGATATTGATTCATGGTGCAGAAGTGACAAACTCAGTAATATTGCCGATGGGGCAAATGTCTGAAGACGCCCAAGAGTCTACTAATAAGTACATTAAAAAGTTCCATGAAGATTTTGCAAGAAAGTGTTTCCGAGCCAAAATAATGGAGGACATTTTTTTACGGTTATTATTAATATCTGATCCCTTTATTTCGAGTTTGCGCGAATTACCTCGAAAAAATACAAAGTCGTTCCTTCCAGAAGCACTTTCATCGTTAGTTGCGCCACGTATACCAGCAAGTACAGGAAGTTCCAACGATTTAATGGATGAATCAACTGATTGTGCATCATCTGATTCTTCGGATGACGATCTCTGAACTTTTAATCGACTGATTGTATGTTTATGCTATTATATATCACATATGGATATATTTTGTACATTCTCTATAAAAGTGATTTATGTCAAATGCGCCGTTTTGTTTTTATTTCAAATTTTAACTTCGGATTCGTAATCAACGCCTCCGAAAACCCCCGAGTACTGACTTTCGGCCGAATTTGTAACGCTTTCGACTATTTTCCAGCTTTTTGGGACTTTAAATCCGCCATTTTGTTTTTATTTCAAATTTTGACTGCGGATTCATAATCAGCGACCCCGAAAACCTCCGAGTACTGACTTTCAGCCGAATTTATGACGCTTTCGACTTTGCGCGAGCTTTTTGAGACTTCAAATCCGTCATTTTGTTATTATTTCAAATTTTGACTTCAGATTCATAGTCAGCGACCTCAAAAACCCCCGAGTACTGAGTTTCAGCCGAATTTATAACGCTTTCGACTTTTTGCCAGATTGTTGAGACTTCAAATCCGCCATTTTGTTTTTATTTCCAATTTTGACTTCGGATTCATAGTCAGCGACCCCAAAAACCCCCGAGTACTGACTTTCAGCCGAACTTATAACGCTTTCGACTTTTTGCCAGCTTTTTGAGACTTCAAATCCGCCATTTTATTCTTATTTCCAATTTTGACTTCAGATTCGTAATCACCGACCCTAAAAACCCCCGAGTACTGACTTTCAGCCGAATTTGTAACGTTTTCGACTCTTGGCCAGCTTTTTGGGATTTGGCCCCACTGTGTGTCGCCGGGATCAAACCGGGGTCCGCAACTTGCGAACCCGCGCTCGACCCACACGGCTACTGCTCTCCCCCGAGAATGGAGCATGAAAAAAAAGATAGACGTTATACTAAAGGATATGCAATATGTAAAAATAAATGTACATGAAGCAAATGAGATCAAAAGAAAACTGGAAGGGGTTGTCCGAGGAGAAATTCAAAAAGCGGTAGTCATTAAAAGAAGAAATCAAAAAAGGGAAAATAGAGATGGAATTAGCGATTCAAAAAAGTGTAGCGATCGAAGTACAAACACCAATTGGAAAATATAAGAAGGAAGTCGAAAATACTGTACAAAACAGAGAAAAAACATGCTGGACAAACTTGCAAGAACAAGGCAAAGAGACTTATGCACAAGTAAGTAAAAACAGAAAAGAACAAAAAGAAATAGTAGTCATAATTGAACCGACAAATGAACAAAGTACAGAAATAACAAAACGCGATGTGAAAGTAAAAATCGATATCGTAAAAGCAGGAATAAGCGTAAATCGAATGACTCAAGGAAGAAACGGAAAGATAATTGTTGGATGCTCACAACAACAAAACAGAGAGAAATTGTAAGACATCATTGTAACCGAATTAGGCGAAAAATATACAGTCAACACACCAAAAACGAGGAAACCAAAAATCAAAGTGACAGGAATTGATATAGATGAAAAAGACGCAACGGAAGAGCAAATAATTGAAAAAATTTATCAACAGAATAATCTGGAACAAAGGGGTCAAAAACCAAGCATGAAAATAATTAAACAATAAGTATACGAGCAATATGGGAATATAACCCCTATTATAGAATCAGATGAAGAGACACACAGAAAACTACTGGAACAAAACAAAATCAAAGTAGGTTGGAACATATGCAGAGTTACGGAACATATTACACTAACGCAATGCTATAACTGCTGGGGATACCATCACATTGCAAAAAACTGTAAAAAAAACAAGTATGTTGCGGAAGATGTGCAGGGGAGCACTATACGAAAGAGTGTAACTCCGAAGAGAGTTAATGTGCGAGCTCTATTTTTCATCAAAATAGACTTAATCTAAAAAACGAGGATAGAAGACACACAACAAATGACAAATTCTGCCCATCGTATGGATATTTTTAAGAGAGGGAGAGGGCGTTAGTAAGCAGGTAATCGTCAGAGAGCAAGAAAATGAATATAACGGGTCTATAGTATGTCTAAATGCGCGTAGTATAGTGAAGAATTTTGATGAAATATTTTGATGACTTTTGATGAAATAAGCTTTGACACAAAAATAATAAGAAAATTGGAAAATAACTGCTGGAGTACAGCGATAATAATAAAAACTCAAAAGTTCAAGGTTACTATTGTACTAATATACCATTCACCTAGCTCAAGTGATACAGACTTCTTAGATTTTATGGAAGAAGAAATTGAAGAAGTGAATAATGAAGGAAACTGTATATGCATTGGTGATTTCAATATTGAGATGAGTAAGAAATCGAGAAACTTTTATGCAAAGCGACTGAAAAATCTATTCCTAGAAAGGGGAATGAAACAATATGTTAATAAAGTAACAAGAATAGAACAAAATTCACAGACGATTATTGATCTAGTATTTAGTAATATCAAAAACTTATTAGGTGTACAAATAAGTTTCCGCGGTTTGTCAAAAGATGGCCCCACCAGAAGGTTATGGAGAAATTGTCAGATGTAAAACGTAATATCCCAAGTTTCGTCATCCGGCAACACCATAACCTTAAAGTACTAGTGATTCCGTATCAGCATCACGTAATTTTTTTCGTGCAAAAATGTCAAGTTTTGTGCCGAATAAGCATCATTTGCGGGAACTTTTGATTTACTTCTTTAATTTGAAAAAATCTGCAGCTGAGGCGCATCGATTGCTTCTAGAAGCATATGGTGAAGCTGCTTTAGATGAGAGAAGTTGTCAGAAATGGTTTCAAAAGTTTAAGAATGGTGAGTTTGACGTGAAGGACAAAGAACGGACAACGGAACGGAACGGACAAAGAACCTGTGAAACCGTTACTGGAGCTCTCTACCGAACACAATTGATGAGATTGAGTCGGGCACTTAAGGAAAAACGCGCCCATTACTACTCCAGACACGACAAAATTATTCTTTTACACGATAATGCTCGTCCACATGTTGCGGCGCCGGTAAAAACATACTTGGAAACACTCAACTGGGAAGTTTTACCCCACCCGCCGTATTCACCAGACTTAGCCCCTTCCGATTATCACCTGTTCCGGTCGATGGCACATGATCTGTCTGAGCAGCTTCACATCATATGAAGACACCAAAAATTGGGTAGATTTGTGGATAGCGTCAAAAGATGAAGAGTTTTTTCGACGGGGTATCCGAATGTTGCCAGAAAGATGGGGAAAAGTAGTGGCAAATGATGGAAAATACTTTGAATAAAACGTAATGTACTGTTCCTTCACAATAAATTCCTAATTTTTTATAAAAAACCGCGGAAACTTATTTGTACACCTAATATATAATAATACATGAGACACCAAAGATAACGGACCATGCTATAATAGAAGTAAAGTTAAAATTATACTCAATAAATAATAGAGCAATAATAAAAGTAAAAAGAAATTTTAAAAATTTTGATGTGAATAGATTTGTAAATAAGCTAAAAGAACAAATGATTATAGTGACCAGTAATAATAAAAGTACAATTACGTACAATGAAAACGTTGATCGTATTATAAATAAAATAGTTAGTATACTGGATATAGAAGCACCAATGAAAGAGATTTAAAGAACTAGTAAACATGTGAAGAAAGAGTGGTTTACTGATGGAATGGAAGAAGCCCTGAAAAAAAGAGACCAATGTTATCAAAGAGCGATAAAAAGTAAAACGGATAGGGACTGGAAAACCTACAGAAATACAAGAAATAAAACCGTTAGTGTACTAAGACGGGCTAAAAAACAATACTATGAACGAAAAATTGATGTGGAAAACCCTAATAAAACTAGTAAAAGGTGAACAAGAACCAATAAATTATGACACGGGTATATATTTTAATGAAATACTGATAAAAGGTTACAGAGAAATACAAAATAAGTTTAATAAATATTACATTGATAGCATAGAGGATATAATACAAGAAATAGAATGTCAACAGATCAAAGCCAGTATAAAAGATATAGAGATGGTGGAAAAACTATTTATTCAATTTAAATTAATGGACATGGAAAACTTACGAAAAATAATTAACAAGGTACCTAAGAGAGCCGGTACTGAGGAAGGAATATCAGCAGAAATAATGGAAACATCTTTCGATGTGATGGGATGCAAATGTTGGAGCTATATAATAACTCACTAAAATATGGATACTTCCCGAAAAATGGAAGAGATCTGAAATAATTCCAATCCCAAAAGTTATAAAACAAAAAAAGGAGAAGAATTCAGACCTATAAATATGCTTCCTCAATACGAAAAAATACGTGAAAATATAGTTAAAACAACTGATGGAATACTTAGAGAATAATGATTCATTAACGGAAAACAGTTTGGATTTAGAAAGGGGCATTCATGTGAAGGGGCAATACAAACAACACTGTCGAAATGGAAAAAACAAATAAGTGATGGAAAAATAATGGGTGCAATTTTCATTGATCTGAAGCGAGCATTCGAGACAGTCGACAGAAAAATATTAATAGACAAACTTAGAAAATACGGAATAAGGGGAACAGTATTGGAATGGATGGAAGAATACTTGACAGAGCGTTCACAAATTTTTATTATAAATAATGAAAAGTCGGAGGAATGTTTTACAAAATATGGCATTCCCCAGGGCTTGGTATTGGGACCCATACTGTCCATACTGTATGTAAATGATATAATAAATGTGGTGAATAATGATTGTGAAATCGTATTGTTTGCGGATGATATGATTATATATACCAATGGGGAAGGGTCAACAGAAATACAGAGAAAGCTAACTGAACAGTTACATAAACTAGAAATATGTTACATAAACTAGAAATAAACTAGAATATAACAATAACAACCACAGAAGGAGAAAAATTAGAAAGAGTATGGGAAATAAAGTATTGGGGGGTAATGATATACAGAACATATTATTAAGAAAGTAGGTAAAAAGTAGGTATAATATACAGAACATATTATTAAGAGAGTAGGTAAAAAGATAAGCTTCCTCAACCGAATAGGGCAGTTTCTATCTCCCATAACAAGATATACAATATATAAAACAATTATATCGTCACCTTTAGAATACTGGTCCACAATAATGCTTAACATGTATACAAGACATATAGACAAAATTCAAAAAATGCAAAATAGAGCTATGAGAGTGATTCTACAATTTAACAGGGAAACAAGAATATGTGACATGATAGAAACATTACAATTTATGACTATCATAGAAAGGATCGAGTACAATGTGTTGGCATTTATATATAAGCTACTCGGAATGGAAAAAAACCTCAAGGAAGAGAAGCAAACCGGGGGAAATAGAAACGGCATGCTAACGAGATAATGTAATAAAATGAGAGTAGAGATGAGGAAAAGAACTTTTGGACAGAAATAATTACATAATGAAGGATTTAAAATGTACAATGAGCTACCGGAGGAAATAAAAAACGCAAAAAATGTAACGGAGTTTAAAAGAATGACGACAAAGTATGTAATGCAGAGGAGACGAAGAAATTGAAGCAAAAAGAGATTGTCAGACTGTAAGTTAGATAATAAGTTAAAAAATAAGAAACGTTGTAAAGCGTTAAGCGCAGAAAATAGCAAAACGCAAAAAAAACTGATCTCTCTCTCTCTCTCTCTCCCTTTTTTGATGAAAGGCGTGCGGATTCTTCCAACCTCAATCTTCTCTGGTGGGCCATATTCAGACGATTCTCCCTCTGGTTTCGTATGAGAGGACACTCTCTCTTCATTGTGGATCAATCATCAATGCTGCTGCTACCTTGTGTGCCATTCTCGATCTACGCACTGGCGTTATCGACTGGGCATCTGTCAAGGCTCCCCACTCCTTGCCCGTCGCGCGCACGGTACTGTGTCTTTTCATTATTCATCTTTCATCGAATGCCTCTACGCTCACGGATCTACTGCGTCGCACCATAATCGCTTAATTACCATCGATCATCGCAACTGATCCCGCACTTTCGCTCGATTATTATCTGAGACGATTACATTTACTCAGCTATCATTGAAGGACTCTATCTCCATTAGATTATCATTCGAGGCGCTTATCTTCATTCGATTATCATCCGAGACGCTTATTAACTTTTCGCGTACAGATGTCTCGCTGTTCGCTCTGTAAATTCAGCGTCAGAGGTCAGGGATCTGATACTCTTGTATGCACTGGTGATTGTGGCGCTGTTTTCCACGTGGACTGTGCCATCAAAAAATATCACTATAATCCAGCCGACGTTTTCCACACCGCAAGCCCCCGTTGCGATCCTTGCGCAATGCAACGTTCTAATAAAACTTCCCATACTCCTCCCGCAACTCATGATCCCATTAATTCATCCATCAATTCACCTCTCGTCTTACCTTCTTCCATTCGCCCTTTTCCTTTGCATACTTCCTCTACACCGTCAAGCAATCAGTCTGATCGTGATTTACTACTAGCTCTTAATGCTAATCTTTCGGCTTTTATTTAAAAGCAAACTGCTGTTAATGATGCTCATACAGACAAGCTAAATGATATCCATAATCACACCAGACTACTCGAAGCTCACGAAGAGAGACTCACACTTTTGAAGGCTAGCAATGCTCTATTGACTCAACAAAACGCCGATTTATCCCGTGAGATTAATCTATTAAAAATCAACACACCTATCTCTTCTACTGTCGCCAAAATTTCTACCGAAATCTCGATCTCCGGCGTTCCGCTCACCGTCACAGACTCGCCTCAATTGATTGTTGAGAAAGTTTTTCGCGCTCTGGGAGTGCCGGACCTTATTGGTGATATATTGGGAATACGTAGCTTAGAGAAAAAAGTAACTGCGGCGACCGGTCCGTCCTCATCTGGCACTGCAGAGAGAACCAAGAAGTCGTTCCTCTTGATGCTGAAGTCCCATAAGACCAAAGACTTTATCATTGGCAAAAAGCATTCAGGAAAAGATTCAACAGTAAAAAAGCTCTTTAATATTGATCAGCCTGGCTCCGTCTTTGTCAACGAATTCTTACCGCCAGCGCTCTATAGCCTTCTACGCTCAACAAAGACTCATACAAAATTTAAACGCTATAAATATGTTTGGGTCCGTTCAGGGATCATTTTGATTCGCAAGAATGATGGTCAACCGTCTATTACGATCTCATCCGAAAATGATCTCAATAAATTAGATTGACTTCAGCCAGCCAGTCGAGTACGCTTCCCCACGGTCCCTCTATCATCTAGCATTAGAGTTGCTCAATTTAACGCCAACTCCATTCGTGGCCATCTGGAACTCGTGCAACTGATTACTTCAGAACGCGCGTTTCATGTTATTTCTATTTCGGAGACCTGGCCCCATTATCACCTTTTAGACGATTTGGTTTGTATTGAGAATTATTTTTTAATCCGCAACGATCGTGTCGGTAGAGGCTGGTGGGGTGGCGTGCTACCTACATAATTCACTCGGAGCGAAGATTTTAGCAGCCTCACCTAACCCATTTTCTACGGCTCTTCAATATCTCATCCTAGAAATTACGTTTCCCAACCTCGAGAAGCTACTATTTGCGTCGATATATAGGCAACTTAAGGGTCAAATAGTCGATGAATTTTCCCAGACTTTTTCTAATTTTACTCACGCATACAAAAATATTATTATAGGTGGAGACTTTAATTGTAACCTTTTGACCGATAACTACGAAGCGCGATACTTGAGGGAATTAGTGTTCTCCCTTTCGCTCCATATTTTTGAATCTCCTCCTACGCACCATACTGCCACCTCAGACTCTTGGATTGATGCCCTGATAATAGATAGCCCTAATAAACTTTGCTCCTTCACCAAGTCAGAGGCTCCTTTCATTGCTGGTCACGATCTTTTGGAATCGCAACACTCTTTTGATACTGATCTACTTCCAGAACGTACGATCACACGCTGAGCGTATCGCAGTTTCTCTGAGGAGAACTTTCGCCCCGCACTGTTATCTAGATTTAATAATTCGGACATAATAAACCTATTATCTAATTTTCTCGATGTTGGAGGGGATTCTACTGTGGATGTGGATTGCTTCGTGGACGAATTATCGAGCGCATTTATAAATTTACTTAATGATCATGCTCCTTGACGTACTTTTGTCGTTAAGAAGCCATCTACACCCTGGCTTTCTCAAACCTTAAGAAATCGTATCTCTCACCGAAACAAGCTATTCTCTTGGGCTAAACGTTCTCGCAATTTACTCGACTTGGCGATTTTCAGAGACTATAGAGATGACTCAACTTCGGCTTTACGTGAAGCTAAAAATGCATATTTTTCAGAGCGAATTTCCAGAATTTCCGACCCAAATAAGCTTTGGCTGGAACTCGCTAACCTAGGACTTGCGAGGTCTACACTTTCGTCTCCTGTAAATTTCTTCACTCCTCATGAGCTGAACGTCTTTCACACTTCGGTATCCAGTCAACTACCATCCTGCTCATTTAACGAGTACCGTACGATGTGCGCTCTAATTGAGCCAATCCGTCCGCAATTTGTTTTCTCCCCAATCACTCCTCATCACATACACCTATTGATTACATCTCATTTGAACTCAGCTTCTCACTCTTCTGGTCCTGACCTCATTTCTCTTTTTGCCATTTCTAAATCTCTTCCGGCTATTCTTCCTTTTCTCTCCTCTATATTTAATCTTTTACTCATCTCCTCTTCTAAATTTCCGCATTCTTGGAAGCGAGCCTTTCTTCGTCCACTCTCTAAAGTCAAGACTCCGCTGACACCCTCAGATACACGACCGATCGCCAATCTTTGCGAGTTTTCCAAGATTCTTGAAAGATTGGTTCATAAGCAAATCATGAACTGGGTTGAGCGTAATCATATATTCGACTCACGACAATCCGGCTTTAGAAAAGGTCACAATACGCAATCTGCCCTCCTGCGTGTTTTAAATGATGCTAGACTGAATATCGATCAGAGACGCATCATCATCCTAGTCTTATTTGACTTCTCTAAGACGTTCGATACTGTTCCTCATTTACAGCTTCTGGGTAAGCTCAAGAGGATTGGCTTCGCGGATTGTGTTCTTGATTGGTTTTTCTCTTATCTAACCGGCAGAACTCAGGCGGTTGTTGATGAGCGTGGTGGCTGCTCCTCGTGGTTATCGACGACTTCTGGAGTTCCTCAGGGTTCTGTTCTTGGCCCACTTCTCTTTACGTTATTTATCAACGACATCGGGTCTGTGCTGCGTCACTCTCAGCACATGATTTTCGCCGACGATACGCAGATCTATCTTAGGTGCCCTCTTTCTCAATTACATCAGGCGATTCAGTTGTTGGGAGAAGACGTTCACCCCATAGCTAACTTTGCAACTGTAAATGGTCTGAAACTCAACTTATCTAAATCTAAAGTTCTTTTATTGGGCAGCAGGGCCTTCATGAGCAGAATCAACCTTGAGGAGCTTCCCGTGTTATCTGTGAATGGGGCGGCCATCCCATACGTCGACCATGCGCGTAACCTCGGAGTTATCTTCGACAGCTGCCTATCCTCAAAACTCCACGTCAACCATATTTCTCAAAAGGTTTATTTCACCCTGCACAAGTTGAAGTTTAATCGGAATATCCTCTCTCGGGAGCTGGGAACGACCCTAATCTCTACCTTAATCCTTCCTATCCTCGATTATTGTTGCCTTGTCTATCATAAACTTGCCGACGAGCTGAATTTGAGGCTCGAACGTCTAGTAAATTGTGGCATTCGTTTCATATTCGACCTCCGCACTGTGGGCAGAATCACAGAAAAATCGGCAAAACCCAAAAATTGAGTGTTCTCATTTCGTATTTCTATGTATGTCATTTCAAAGACCAGGTATTTGTACGCCCTATTGTAAAAGGACCGGTCCCTACCCTTCGCGGTACTCGACTTACGACAGTCTGAACTCGACCGTTCGAGAGTGAAGAACGTAGCGATTTTGTACGCTGAAATTTTCGATTCGCGCAAAGTGAAATATATTTTGTTCTACGCTACCGATTTCAAATCGGTAAAATGGGAGATAATCTTGAAGGTATGTAGAATATTATCATGTCAAATAGTTTTTTGAAATTTGAAATATTGTATGTATAAAAGAGTGTTCAATGTATGCATTTTAAGCAAGCTTGTAAATTTATTTTTCCAAAAGAAGTATAAAAATAGTTGTGATCCCAGGAGATCCCAGACTTTTGAACATTGTAGCCTATTGATAATGTTATTAAGATTAGAATTTATAAAAAAAATTCTGCAGATTGTTGCATATCTGGCTTTGGGAACCGGAATTCTCATGTCGCGCAACGCTTGGCTTCTTTGTTCAGGCTGGGCGCATAGTCCCCAGCAGGTAAACGTATACCTGCTGGGGACAATAGCCGGTCCTTGTGGAATATAAAATAATTTTCTACCCAGTGATCTATTCGTAAAGAGTCATGATTCATGTAACGGGTGTTCAAAATGTTACAATAATTTATTCTATCATTTACAATTAGATTAAAATTTTTCCCATGAACACATTCATTTTTAGTAAATGTTTATCATACTTGTTTTATTCTAGGTTCACGTGCCATGGATTACACGTGCACTTATCAGGATATTTTTGGAATGATTAAAGAGAAATTTAAATTGTGCCTGGATGAGCAACTTCAGATTTTTGAGGAAAAAATTACTCTTGAGTCATCCGAATCTTTCACGATTGACAACAATGAAAAGGATTCATTAAAAAAATTACTTTGTAATATCAAAAGTAGATGGCTCGAAGTGCACAGAAGCCACGATGCATTTTAAAAAAAAAATGAAAAATGGTTGCAAACTTCAATAACTATTTTGGTAATTAATTTTATTGATGTTTCGAAAACTCGAGTTATGGGTCAAGATGTATAGTATAACGCTCGCGCTATTTTTTTCAGAATTGTACGAAACCAATTGGAGAGCCATCAACTTCGGGTGTATCTGGGTGACCTCGAAAATTGAGTTTCGAAGAGTTGATAATCAGATCGAGTCTCTCACCCCTTTTACGACATTTATTGACAGGAAGGAAGTTACTGTTAAATACGAGCTGTATTTCACTATGATTGACGGCAAAGTTTGCAACTCCGTGACAAATACAAAATCCGCAATGCGTTGCTATATATGCAATCTCACATCATCGCAATTTAATGACATAGAGCTGATGAAAACTGTAGACGTTGACAGAACTCGACTCGAACTTGGATTATCAACGTTGCATGCGTGGATCCGTTTTTTTGAGTGCTTCTTGCACATCGGCTATAAAATCGGTGTTCACAAGTGGCAAACTCGAAAAGATGAAGAAAAAAAAGTAGTTGCTGAGCGAAAACGAGTTATTCAAGCCGCATTCAAGAAAGAGTTGCATCTTGATGTTGATAAACCGAAACAAGGGTTTGGTAGCAGTAACGACGGAAACACTGCGCGACGTTTTTTCGAAAATACTCAAATTTCATCAAGAATTTTGGGTTTGGACGAGAATATTATGAAAAGATTCCACATAATATTGCAAGTTCTTTCAAGTGGCTTTGCCGTAAATGTAACTGCTTTCAAACAATATAGTCTTGAAACCGCCGAAATGTTCGTAACTTTGTATTCTTGGTACTGCATGCCACCTACGGTTCACAAAGTTTTGATTCACGATCCTTTGATAATTGAATGGTCCCTGCCTCCTATCGGGCAAATGTCAGAAGACGCACAGGAAGCCCGTAACAAGGATATTAAAAAATATCGCGAGTGTTTTGCTCGAAAACACTCGAGAACAGCGACCATGCAAGACGTTTTCAATCGACTCCTCTTAACTTCAGATCCGTACATATCGAGCATGGGCAAGCAGTATCCGAAAAAAGCAAAAAGTTTATCACCAGAAGCATTGCAACTTTTGCTCTGTACCGATAGTTCTCGCGATAAGTATGGTTTAGGTGAATTAATGGAATACACGAGTGACGAATCAGAATCCACCAATTCCTCTGACGACGGCGATCGCGATTCCGACGCTGACGATTATGATTAATATTGAAATCAGGAATAATTATTAATAATTAATATTATTATTATTAATTATTAATTATTCTATGTAACGCACGTATTATTTTCGGTAAAATTTAATTCGTTAAGTGTCGATTGCTGTTTCAAATGTATTTAGCAATAAAATTCGTTAAAAATGATTTATAACTAATTTTCCGAAATTATTTGAAAACTTTCCCTCACTTCCAGACAATCGTTTTGTTTTCCCCAAATCTCATTCAAAATTTATAAAAAACAACCTTCAAAACACAAATATTGATTCCTGATAGCAAAAGTTGCTTATGAGTAAGATAAAAATATATTTTCGGTTCGCCATTTTGTTTTTTTCGAAATTTTGATTCAGGATTTTCAATAAGTGACTTTTAAACCGCAAATTTACCGATCCCTACACAAATCGGATGCTTTTTAGTAATGCAGATAGTCACTTCCGGTCCGCCATTTTGTTTTTTCGAAATTTTGATTAGAGATTTTCAATAAGTGACTTTTAAACCGCAAATTTACCGACCCCTACTCAAATCGGATTCTTTTTAGTAACGCAGATAGTCACTTCCGGTCCGCCATTTTGTTTTTTCGAAATTTTGATTCAAGATTTTCAATAAGTGACTTTTAAACCGCAAATTTACCGATCCCTACTCAAATCGGATGCTTTTTAGTAACGCAGATAGTCACTTCCGGTCTGCCATTTTGTTTTTTCAAAATTTGGATTTGAGATTTTTAATCAGTGACTTTTAAACCGCTAATTTACCGATCCCCACTCAAATCGGATTCTTTTTAGTAACGCAGATAGTCACTTCCGGTCCGCCATTTTGTTTTTTCGAAATTTTGATTCCAGATTTGAAATCAGCGAGGTTGAAAACTTCAGAATCACCATTGCATTTTTCAGTACGCACATCGGCCTAGTTTTGCTGATTTTTCTGTGAATCTACCCACAGTGCTCCGTCGAGATGTTCATGTCACTCCGTTCAGACGACGATTGGGTTGGTTAACGATAAAAGCCAGACGAAACTATTTCCTGGCTTTAGCCATGTGGAACGTTTTCCATCGAAGGTCGCCGCCGCTCATTATTGATCTTTTCCCCAGAGCGGATCTGGATGCGACTCGTCCTCGAAGAAGGCCTCCGAATACCTTTTCCATCCCCAATCACCGTACCTCAGCCTATCATAACTATTTTTCTTTATCTGGCTCATATCTCTGGGACTCTCTACCTCGCGAGATTAAAGACTCATCTAGCTCGGAACTTTTTAAGCCTCGTTTGTACTCTCACTTATTTTCTACCGATCGTACTCTTTCGTTTCGTAGTTCGCATTATCTTCATTCTAGCTATTCTTTTTATTTCTCATTGTTCTTGCTCTATAATCTTTCGTGATGCAATCCTCATCCACTATACCGCGTTTCATGAAGAACTCTGTACGTCCCTAATTATAAATAGTTGTAAGCTGCTAATCGCTATCTACCTAGTTGTACTGGCCTCTTATGAATATTCTATCCACCCTACTCACCCTACTCACCCTATCCTAGCTCAATTCTATGAATTGTATCCTAGACATTATATGCTATTATTGTAACAAAAATATTGTAATCCTTAATGATATGTTCTTTTGTAATATGAATTTTCCAACGGCTTGCCAAGGCATAAATAAATCAATCAATAAATCAATCTCTCTTTCTCTCTCGATGAAATCGAAAATCTGGCAATGCCCTTTAAACCTGCAATCTTATTCTTAACAGAAACTCATGTAACAGGCGATATAGATGACAATAAACTGCAAATTACGAACTACAAATTTGTAAGACTCGACTCAAACAGTAAAAGAACAGGTGGAGTGTTGACGTACATAAATAAAACCTTAAATTATAAAGTATTAGGAAATAAAAATATTGAGCCGAATACATGGATTAGTTCGATTAAACTAATGGGTGAATATCAAGGTATTACAATAGTCAACGTATATCATTCTCCAAATAAAAGCGATGGCTTTTTATTGAGCAAATAACGAAAGAATGTGAAAACCTCATAGGAGGCGACCATGTCATTGTAGCGGGTGATTTTAACAGATATGACTCAAAATAACCAATATACCAAAAGACTGGATAATAACTCAGCAAATTTAGGATTTAAACAATATGTAATAGACTATACTAGAGTAACAAAGATGTCAAAAACAAAAATACATCCAGTTTTCTCAAATTTCGGTCTACCAGTAAATGTACTTGACTTTCCAAAAATAACTGACCATCTCATAGTGGATATAGGCTTATTCAAAAAAAGAACACATGATAAACTAAATACTGTAATATTCACTTGAGACTTTTCTAATCTTAATCTGGCACAGGATTTCTGTTTAATGCTACAGATGGAAGTACATGACAAATTTAACACAAACACATACTTGAACAAGGGCGCAACCGAGATGGCAAAAGAAATTATTGAACTAATTGTAAAGGTCATTAATTTAGTAGCACCGCAAATTCGAAAAAGAGTACCGATAAAATGGATGGAGAAACCGTGGATAACGCCGCAAGTCAGACTAGAAAGTGACAATAGAGACAATGCATACCGAATAGCAAGACTTACGAACACACACGAAGATTGGGATAAGTATAAGAGATTAAGAAACAAAGTAGTAAACGCCATTCGCAGCAGTAAAAAGAAATATTATGAAAAAAATATTGATAATGTTAAATCAAATCCAATTAAAATGTGAAAGCCTTTCAAAGAGCTAATAGGGACTAAAAAAACAATCGAAGGCTCAAAAGGAAAAAAATTTAGAGGGGAACTATGTATGAAAGATATAGATATTGCAAATAAATTTAATGACTCCTTTCTACAGAATATTTAAGATATTGTAAAAAATAAGGTAAACACAAGCGACGCTGAAAATATAATAATACACAGGAGTGGAGGGGGGGATTTAAGTTACTTTACAAATACGACGTACGAAGAAACAGACAAAATTATTAGTGAGCTAAAAAATAAAAAAAGCACTGACGAGGGAATGAGCACCAACTTTTTGAAATTAGCATGGGGAAGTGTTGAAGAAAAGTTTTTAAATTTACTGAACAAATCTCTTCAAAAAGGGATCTGTCCAGAAAGCTGGAAAATCTCAACCATGGTACCGATACCAAAGATTAATGAGAGCAAAAATGCCGAGGACTACAGACCTATTAATATACTGCCAATTAATGAGAAATTGCTAGAGACAATAGTTAAAAAAACAACTTTGTTCCTACTTAGATCAAAATAATATAATAAGCGAACAACAGTCAGGTTTTGAAAATGTTGCGCATTATTATAAAAACATCATTATTGCGGGTGACTTCAATTGCAATTTACTGAATAATAACTATGAAAGTAATTACCTACGTGATCTTACATTTCCTCTCTCGCTGCACGTCCTTCAATCTGATGCCACCTATCATACGGCTACGTCTGACTCATTGCTTGATGTTTTCATTTTTGACGATCCTGACAAGGTCTTTAATTCATCTATATCGTCCTCTCCATTCATTCTTGGTCACGATTCGCTTGAAATTTCGTATTCGTTTAAAATATCATCCATAATCAACCGTATGATTATCAGGCGATGTTATAAGAGAATCATCTCCTCTGATTTTTTTTACTTTTTTACAACCACCTATTGGAGATCTTCAAGCTGTGGCTGATATATCTACTAGTTTGGGGGTTGATAATCTTTGTAATGTCTTCACTGATACACTTATTGGTGCTCTTGATTGCTTTGCTCCGTTGAGGACGTTTCGGGTTAGGAAACCCCCTACACCATGGTTCACTGATAAACTCAGTCAACGCCTTAAAACTAGAAACAAGCTATTCATGTTGGCCAAGCGAACGTGTGATTTACATCTCTACGAAAGGTATAGTTAAATGCGAAATCAACTTGACATTGACATCAAACTGGCGAAACACTCCTTCATATTCAAATCTCTCTCAAATATAACAGTCTCGGCTAAATTATGGCACGAACTTGCATGTTTAGGACTAGTAAAGTTAACATCGGTCTCTCCGCTTCACTTTTTTTACACCGGATCTACTCAACTCATACTATTGCTCGGTCTTTAACGCACTACCAATATGCTCACATCAGGATTTTACTAATGCTATCTCTGACGTTATTCGTCCAGCCAATACGCCTTAGTTTCCCTTTCCGACGATATTTGGTGAAACAGTTCCTGAATTACTAACTTCTAGTCCCATGAATTCATTTGCTTCTGGTGTGGATGGAATCTGCTTGTTTACGATCCGGCTTGCATGGCCGAGAATGGGACCCATTGTACTTGTCTTATTTAATGAATCACTCCAAATAGCCACGTTTCAGAAGATGTGGAAGAAGGCTTACATTTGTGCTCCATCGAAAGAATCTATTGCGCTTTAATTTGCTAAATCCACGCCAATCTGCTTACAGACCAAATCATGGTACACAAACTGTACTGCTACAAATCGGCAATGACATAAGCGCTGCCATTGATAATAGGCTTATTACTATCGATATATTATATGACTTTAGTAAGGCGTTTGACGTCGTTCCTCATCCTCGCCTATTGTCAAAGCTGAAAAAAATAGTTTTTCAGATTCGTTACTTGAATGGATATTCTCCTATTTTACGGGTAGAATGCAAGCGGTCGTAGATGATGATGGAAATCGGTCTTCTTGGTTGCCAACTTCCACAGGTGTTCTCCATGGATCAGTGCTGGGTCTATTGTTGTTCTCCCTGTACAATAATAATGATTCTCGGTAATGATGCTTTAGTGGAAGGAATTGAAGTGGCTAACTTATCGCCTGTAATTATTAATCACTTTCCTCTTCCCTTCACAAATGAAGCTAGAAACCTAGGCATCATCTTTACATCAAACCTTTCGTGTGAAAAAGTATTTTTTCCATCTCTCAAAAAGTGCACTTTGTTTTGCACAGGCTGAAATTCAACAGGCGGAGTCTATCTACTGAGCTTAGAGGCAAACTTATCAGAACTCTTGTATTCGTTTTCTTTTTTATCTTTGTCGAAATGAACATATTACACCTTTTAGGTACAGACTTGGCTTACTATCTGTAGCAAAACGTAGACGATATTTTTTGGGTGCACTCCCGTACCGGTTGCTGAACCTGGATGGAGCATAGTATTTACGAGAATGTTTCACCTTACTTAATCCACAGTTAAGACGATCCGCCAGATTAGCAAATCCCTTAGCTATCTTTAGCATACCTCCATATCGAACGGAAGCCTTTAAAACACCTTGTTTGGCCTATCGGCGATATACTTATGGCACTCACTTCCTGGAAACATTACTTCAGCGGCATCATTAGCCATCTTCAAGAATAGTCTTTCCAACTTTCTAATGGTGACTGAGTCTTCCTAATTTGATTATTTGATTATTGTAATGGAAGTGCACGTATTCTTGCGATACCAAAATGCGGAAATTCTAGTTGTAAGGCAAAATATACAAATTGAGTAGTAATAAGCACATGCATAAAGAGAGCACATACTTCTCTTTATCATATTGTGTTTACTCTGAAATTCAGTTTATCTTTGCTCTTACCTATTACCTATTATAAAATAATCTATGTAATGAAAATCTTGTACTTATATCTCTGAATCAACCTATGTATGTACTGCTTGCCCTTCAGCGTGCTTGGGCATATATTAAATAAATATATTATATTATCAGTTGTGACGGGACTTTTCGTGAACGATGAAAAGCCGACTCTGCGAGTCACAAAATAGCTCACGAGGTCGCTCAAGGATGGGCGCCAGTTATTAGAATAACATTCTAATAACAAATTTATTTTTCTTCGAACTTTCTCGCAGATTAAGTTGCTGGCAAGCTGCAGCCCTGGATTGGTAGAGGGGCAGGGTTGCGACGAGTACGGCAAATAAATTTACTACCAGAGAAATTGGGGAAAAATGACATAAATCGACTTTATTACGTTAGCTTTAAGAATATGAAATCTATAGTGGACTATTTCAGATTTGACTTTTTACATGAAACAGAATAAAGACCCCAATTCTCGATTTTTCTTCTCAATATTCATTCACACTAGTCCTGGCGGTCTCGACAACATTAAACACAATACTTAACTCACGAACGCGACTCGGATCCTCGATAAAATACTTTCCAAAATTCGTCAATGATTAAAATTACCAAAACGTCAATTCGTAAAACAATATAGCCACCAAAATCTAATAATAAAAAAAAATATAAAAATAAAATGAAAATGAGACGTCAATAATAAAAATTTGGCTTCGCGAGTCGTGGATGTTACACAAAGAAAAATTATCACCCAACCACAAGATGGACGATTTTCGAGAACTTTCGAGAATTTCAACTTAAAATTTACTTCATATAATTTTCACTGACTGAACTTATTTCTTCGTCGGTCGAGAACGATACGAATAACACGAGCACACTTAAATTTAGGACTCAAACTCATTAAATAGGGATCCCTCTCAGTAATCCCTTACGTGAAAGAAATTACGCGCGAAAGACATGGGTTCGCGGAAAAAGACTCGAGAATTTACCGCGCACGTGAACACACCGTTGCGACAATATCGCTTCAGACTTTAACCAAAAACCAAAACGCGAACAATTCGCAAACCGAACAAAATCTGAGCGAAACGACGAGCCTACCGGTTTATTTTCTGCGGACGGAACTTCGGGAAATTTCCTCGATAACTCAATCCTTGAGATTATTCGATAGCGTCACTTTCTTGAGCTGGGTGATTTGGCACGGCACGATAACTACGTCTCTCCTCTTACACGCTCTCAGCTTGAGTCCTTTATCGAGCCCCTCGCATTGATCTCGCGCGCTCGCCAGCGTCTTCGATCCCCACCCTTTCCCTTTTAATTTCCGAAAAGACCACGATAAGCATGAGGGCTTTGTGCGCCAATTATAAAATAGATAACGCGCCCTCTTAATCGCTGGACGATAGAAGTCCTCTTTTCGTGATTTCTTCTACTCGGTAACGATGGATTGGTCTCGCAGCAAGATGTTATGATCGCAAGCCCTTTTCTCACGATGTAGACGTGGATTTCGATCATTGATGTGCTTCAAGATTTAAATGAACGCGTCCCTCTCTAATCAACGAGAGCGACGACAACGACAGTACAACGACGTTCAGAACGAGCAGCCAGTAGCGTACGTGCGATTTCGATATGCCCGGACTGGTTGTCAAGTACCTTCGACGGCGGGAACTACGATGCGGTGACCGTGTTGCCGGGTAAACCCGCCGTTCACTCGCACAATAATTCATGAAAATAATTACAAATAAATTAGAAATCTAACGGTCTGTTCACGCATTTTTGGCCCTGTTGAATCGCCAGGGGGGACTCAGCTGAAGAGAAACGTCGCTCCTCATGCCGTGCCTTATGCGCGTTGCTGAAATTCGCGCTGATTGACGCGGTGCAATCAATCTCTCTCTCTCTCTCTCTCTCTCTCTCTCTCTCTCTCTCTCTCTCTCTCTCTCTCTCTCTCTCTCTCTCTCTCTCTCTCTCTCTGGTCCGTTGAGGTTTGCAGTGCAGCTAGGGTGCACTCTCCACATAGGGACCCCCTCCTCCGGTCCGTCTTATGGTACGGCGAGAAACTTAAAAAAGGCGTGTACACACACACACACACACACACACACACACACACACACGCACACACACACACACACACACACACTCATTTTTTCTTTTTTTCAAAATTCTTAGGTTTTTATATATATTTTTTTGTTCTTAAATTCAACATATCAAAATGATTATCGGAACACCTATTTTTTTTTGTACTGTTTACATTATTGTTTTTTTTTCGTTTTACATTCAGCCCGAATACATATAAACATTATAAACAAATTTATGATTTACATTTGTGATCTCTCTCTCTCTCTCTCTCTCTCTCTCTCTCCCTCTCTCTTTTAATCTTCCGACCATCATCATCATCATCACCACCGGAGCATCCATTTTTACTATGTTTTCGATTTATTGTTCACATCATTAATTCATCCATATTGTTAATAACGTAATCCCTTGGTAGTGTATAAGTAGAATTTTAAAGCAAAAATCTTTTATTGCCATTCCAGCTGAGAGCTAACTTGGTCTAAGCAACAGTCTCGACACTATGTTTCCGACCACATTTTCGTGGTAAAATGAACACTCTTCATAATCGTTAAATGTTATCGATCTCGAAGTTGATGTTCGAATGTCTTCGGCCCTTTTCTTATCGTTTCTGTCACCTCAGACTCTGAAGGTGTATAGCTTAGTTCTCAAACCCACAAATTCCTTTACCATCTTTCCGTTATTCTTAACCTCCGTGAGCCCTAATTTTTTTTCAATTAGCTAATTGTATGCCATAGCGATTGTTGGGTGCATAATTAGACGTATCAAATCGAGACAAATCGTCCTCATCGTAGCTGTATATATCGGGAGGGGGGGGGGTCGGGATGTGATACTCAGACTGCCGGTATCGGTGTAAAGTTATTTTACTCTATCGACATTTTTTCTTTTCCATGTAATGATAACGGAAATCGCAAAAAGGGGTGATTTTGACATGTCGAGAATTGCAAACTCCACATATGTTGGTTTCATAAATTTCACTTTAGCTCGTGCAGCTGTGAAATGTCACCTTTGCAATCAAAGCCCTTGCACCAAAAAGCTCCACCCTATTTCATCACAAGCTTAACATCTTGATGTTACCTAATGTTTTTCATTATCTTCCCGAAAACTGCATCATTCATGAGTTTGAAAAAGTTTTTCTTAAATTCATTGTTCAATTTTTTACACAGATCAGTGTCAATATCTACATGCTCTTTTAGCCACGCTTTTTGTTTGAATTTTATACACGAAATCACGTGAAAACAGACCCTGTCTGAAATTATTTGTACACCAAGTGGGAGAGTAAATAGCCCCTCTCAATGCTGTATCATTGAAAAAACCCATATGTAAATAATAGTTTACTTTTATGATACTGACGTTGATGAGACTCGAGACCGATTTTTCCAGGAATAATAAAACTGTTTTTCCGATTGAGAACCCCAGCTGATATCGATGTCTTATTTTTTCTTATGATCTATTGATTATATGCGAAAATTCATAAAAAGTTTTATCATGATATAAATTAGAATTACCGTGAACTACAATAAAAATTAAAATTGTTTTGAGCGTTTTCATTCCTATTTTTAAAAAAAGTAGGAAGCAAATCATTTTCGATCGAGAGCTCTCAATTGATGTTGATAATTCTCGCAATCTGTAGATGATATGCAAATCTTACGAGAAGGATTGACACGGACATGCTAAGTTGGATCCATCTGGTGGCGAAACCTAGGAACTGACGAAGTAGGAAGCGCAAAGTCCCGTCGACCATGCGAAACGTCGAGGTTTATTAGGATAAATTCGAGATTATTCTAAAAATTGCTGAGATTGGCCACGTAACAATAATATAGATATACTGTTTGGAGTTTGGATGCGGAACGTGGTTATTTTTAGGTTTGGGTCGAAATTTTTGTTTACACGTTTACCGCACCTGTGTCCGGGAGTGAGTAGCATAATTTGTAATGAAAATTTGTAATAAAGAATAATTGACGACATATCTCTCCACACCACTCTGCCACATGCGAGTCGCGAGCGAGCCATCTATAATTACACCGCCAAATTGCTGACGTCAGAATTAATACGTCTCCTTAAGTTCCCAATATCATACAAAAATCAGATCTTTCATAGTAACGATAACTTTGATTTTTGTTTAAATTTTATATTTATCTGGAGCCGTCGATATGAGAATTACTTACTTTGCTCATATTTTGCGAATGTAACATAAATTTTATGCAAAGCTATTAGCAGTTATTTGAAAAACTCTAAACAGAAATGAAATAAGTATGCTGGCTTCTTCATGATATATTTTTTCACGGATTTCCATGTAATCTACGGATTGTGCGGATCAAAAATTGTTAGTCAAGATATTGTTATTCATTCAGATGTTTCAACGTTACAAAAATTTTGATTTTCCTATCCGTAAGATAAGCTAAAACATCCAAGATTTTTCTGAATAATACAATTTTTTTTTCTTGACGAGGGCCCTTGAAAGTGATGATTACGTAAGCTTTTTCATACTTTGCGGGTAGCATAGAAGTCTTATGTGAAGTTATAAAAATGATTTTAAAAAACTTGGAAAGACAGTACAAAAAAGGTGGGTTTGTTTATGATATTACTATCGAATGAAACTTCTATGTTATTCGCAGAAGATGAGAAAAAAATAAATTACATTAATATTCTTAGACCTTTGTCGAGAAAAAATAATAAATTTTCCAAAAATCCATTTTCTTCATGAAAAAAAATGTTTTCCTAATTTTTATGTTGACGATAGAATTTATATATATATCGCTAATATCAGTGGACCGGCAAGCAGAACACGATATCAAAATATGATGATAAAACTTTTTTTAATTTGAATATTGTCTAAGTATAATGATAACAAATAAAATAGTGAATGTCAATGGACCTTCCACAAAAAATATTTTATTTCATTTTTTGCATCCCAAAAATCATGCTTAAACTACAAAATGTCTAAATCATTAGTGTGAGGTACTAATGATGATTATAATATTCACCATGAACATCATCGGAAGAGTTGAAGAGAGATGAGCAATATGTTAGCAATCTCATCGATTAGAATACATGGACGTACGAGATACGGAGAACAAGTGAAAGAAAGAGAGACAGAGGGAAAGGGAAAGATAGAGAAAGGGAGAGAGAGAAATAACGTTGGCAGTGGGCTGCTTGAAAGAATCGAAAATTGTGAACGAATAATCGTCTATGCAGCTATGTGTTGATAATATGCGCTGTGACGAAAAAAGTTAAATCATGCTGGGGTACAGTCGTATATATCACAAATTTGATACTCGACACTGCGTGCGAGAGCGCACGTGCGAGAGAGAGAGAGGGGGAAGTGCTGCTCAACGCCATTGACGATGCCGTCACCAAATGCTTTCTTCAAAAAATCATAAGCACCTCATCGAAAATGCCAAGACCCCCACCCCCTACCCATCCACCTGTTCACCCACCAGCCCCCTTCCCTACACACACTCATGCGAACACTCACACATGTGCATGCATATGCACGCAGGACATGTTGACGAAAAATCCCCCCCCCCCACAAACACGTACACACGCACATACACGCAACACATGTTGACGAAAAAATCCCAAGATCCCCCCCCAACTGCCACCCATCACTCGCCACCCATCGCCCGCCACCCACCACCCGCAAGCCACCCATGACACGATGCGGTTTGGGTCTCGGCTAAGTGGTTGCAACTAACCATCAAAGTTGAGCACCTTTCGAGTGATTTGCAGTTTCACATAGTTCCAATCAAGATATTCGAATGAAACCAATTCGAGAAAAATGCTTATAGCGAATAATAAAAAATGCATTTCGTATAGTTCTAGGGGGTGAATAGGGGTAAACTTATAAGGGTTGAAAGTTAAAAAAATGGTGTAGCTTAAAAATTTTTTTATCTTGTTGAACCAATTGCATTCGAAAGAGCTTAAAAAATTGAAAAAAGGGTTTTTTGGGGTTTTTCGGAACAAACGTTTTTGAAGGTGTCTACCCCTGTAAAATACTGTTTCCGGGTTCCCCTCCAATTTCGTTCTTTTTTGAATATGGTATTCTTTATGGAAATCAAAGAGACACGTATTGTTTTTTCATCGGCGGCGCAACAGTTTGAAGGCTTAACTCACCTTTGAAGTGACTACTGCAGTTTCGCACATTTTCATTAAGGATATTCGAATGAAACAAATTCGACGATAATGCTTATGGCGAATAATGGAAAATGCGCGTCCGTAAATTCCGAAGCGCATTTTTTATTACTTGCCATAAGCGTTTTTCTCGAATTGGTTTCGTTTAAATATTTTGATTGGAACTATGCGAGACTGCAAGTCACTCAGAGGGTGCTCAACTTCGAGGGTGAGTTTCACCCCTCAAAACTGGTTTTCCGCCAATAAAAAAATGTGTCTCTTAGATGTCGATGAAGAAAAACATATCCTGAAATGAACGAAGTCGGAGTGGGACACCGGAAACGGTATTATACAGGGTCATAACACCTCCAAGAGGCTTTTTTCGAAAAATGCAAAAACCCGTACCTTTTACTTTTCAAACCTCTTTCGAATACAATTGGTTTCATCAAGATGAAAAAAGAGTTTCCAAATTACACGAATTTTTTTTCCCTTTTAACACTTATTAATTTATCCCTTCTCACCCCCTCTGAGCTGGAAAAGCCGCATTTTTCATTATTCATCATAAGCATCCTTTTCGAATTGGTTTCATTCGAATATCTTGATTGGAATTATCTGAAACTGCAAAAGTTCTACCCCGTCAACTCGGGCTCCTCAACCCCCGTAAAGGGGCGCGCAGAGGCGGCTGCAACCCGACCGAGCGCGTCTCCAGGTGGCGGATAGGAGAGCAGCCAGGGCCAAAACTGCTGCCCCTGCTCGGGGAACGGGACGTCTTGTGATGACCGCGACCGGAAGCAGGGAGAGGGGTGGCAGAAAAACCCGGTTAACGAGAGCCATAAGGAACCCAGCTGGACTAAAACCCGGCTCAGGGGGACAAAAGCCTCGTCGCGGACCAACTCCCCTAAGCCGAGGCGGGAGCTATCGTGCCGAAGGCTGAATGGCACTTCGGTTATAGTGTCTCTACGCTACCTATGGAGTACCAGGCGACCCTCCATGGTATTTAGCCTTACCCCTACATGCAGGCTCTGTGGGGGTAGACCATTCGTTCCTGAACACTCGATGGGATTATTGGTGAACGGCGACTGCTGTCGGGGCTCGAATTGGCCGGGGTTGCCCGCCAGAGGGGGTGACATCTTTATTGGAGTGGCTCCTGATCGTCAACGGGCTTGTGCCAGAGGGGCTCATGTCAGCCGGGGTGCTTGCAAGGAGGGTGGCATCCCCTTTGAATGTGGCTCTGGGTCATCGACGGTCTTCTGCGCAGGCTCGGGAATGCAATAAAAACCTTCGAGTTCACGCCGACGGTGGGGCTTCGCTTAAGGCCCAGCCATCGGGACGTGTAGAGCGATGCACAGGGCTGGAGAACGTCCGAAATGACGTTCTGGCGGCCCATGCTATCAGCAATCTCGATCTGGAGGTCACAGGGGTGAGCGGGCTAATCCGCTTCGCGCGTGAGGCTGGCTTGCCTATGGGTCCAACAGGCTAATAAGCTTGCCCAGCGCAGGACTCGGGCACAATGGTCCACCAGGACTGAGTGCCCGGATAATTCACAGACCATACCATACCATCCATCCCGTCAAACTATTTTTTCGCAGATAAAAAAGTTAGTCTCAGCCAATTGTCACAAAGTAATGGGAAGAATACGGATTTCTAGTTAGCCGCAACTCTTCACGCAGCATGGTCCGATCAAATTTTTGCAAGAAAAGGTGAAGAAAATGAATGTCTTGTATGGGTGCAGCCTCCTATGCGGCCTAGTCTCACTAAATTTTTGCAACAACACGAAAAGAAGGCGACTTTTTGGCGAGGGCGTAGCCTTTTATGCGGCCGCATCTCACCGAAATTACACAAGGAAGGAAGAAACTATAAACTTCAGACGAGGGCGACACTCTTTATGCGGCCTAGTTTCATCAAATTTTCGCAAGAAAGGAAAGTAAACGAATTTCTCGAAAAGGCGTAGCGTTTAATGCAGGCTAGTTTCACTAAATTGTCGGAATTATTAAAAGAAAACCCAAACGTGTAGCTCAGTACACGTGACAGAAGTGAAACTTCATTATCGGCCCGTGTCCTTACAATTAATACAACCATGAGGATGATGAGTATCGGAATGGGGAAGATTCGAATGAAAAATTCATAGGCAAAGTGTATTTCATAGTCAATGGATGTCATACTCAGTTTATTTCTTCAATTTGCGCCGCTGATTTGATAGGTACAGTTGACAGTATTCACCTAGGATAACTAAAATATGAAATATATACTCTCGGCTTTGGTGTATCGCCAAAAAACCGCACCTAACGTCGTTTCGTGTCTCGTTGTTGCAATATTTTTATTATTAGTCATATTTAAATCTAATTTTTCTTTAAGGAACTAGATTAATGGCTGGGATTCCGACGATGCAAAGTTAATATAAAAATCACCAGCTGAAATAAATGGTAATTTATCCTTATCAGATCCCAATGGAACAGCACCTCCGTAGTCATATTGGCCTTTTTGATGAACGGCAGCGAAAGAAAAAGTTGTTCTTTTGACGAAGGCATTTGCCTCGCTTACCTTTCGCAGCAGTTCATCGAAAAGGCCAATATGACTTATTATGGTGAAAATGCACAGCGAAAGAGCAAATCCGAGAAAATGGAATACAACAAAATGTGTCACTCGAAAACACATTTTTGCCATCGCTGGGAATTCTCAACGTGAGCCATATTGGCTTTTTCGATGAACCATAGCGAAAAAAAAGTTATTTCGATGAATGCAGTACGACTTTTTTACCTTTCGCTTCAACTCATCGGGGAACACAATTTTACTTTCTTTCCGGAAAAATGGGAAATGGTCCTATGGTAGGAGGAAATATCAATCCTATTGAGAAAATCAACAGTGGAGAAAAAATTCTGGAAAAATTCGATAAAACAAAATTGGTACCTGAGATGAAGAATTTTTTCATTTTACATCGCTGTGGATTGTCAACATGAGCCATATTGGCTTTTCCGAGGAAAACCAAAGAAAGGAAAAGTTGGACTGCTTATTGACAACATGACCAATGCGCTCACATGAATTTTCATATTCGGACTAACCTATTTGAACTTTTTTTTCCACTGTTTTATCAAAATTTTCAATTCAAAGATTCAAAAAATCTTACCGATCATGTACAGTGTTTTGTTATTATATATTTTTTCATCTTTCGTGCGCGTGCACGAAACAATTGCGCGGTATAACTGTATATTCTGAGCGTCGAGCATTGTGTATATAGTGTAGAAGCTCTTTTATGACGCACGAAAGACGTGCACGGTATAACTGTATACACTGGTGTTGCGGTTTAAAGGGCTACTCGTCAATTCACTCCCATCAAAAACTCTCCAACGCCGCCATAGAAGTTTTACTTCAGAAATTATCCGTTTACTATTTTACTCAATCGAGATAACTTTGGCTCGGGTTATCTTTCGATTGATGAAATTCCATGCAACTTAGGCCGAGGCAAAGTTTATAACATTACTATGATTTTATCTGCTGTCAAATCAAGCTTAATAATCGTACAGCTTCAAATGGTTGAGACCAATAATCAAATATTGTTTTAGAGTTAGATTGTTTTTCACGATCAGATCTGGAATATTTATTTTGCTTGATACTATTAAAAAGCGGAACCCATGAATTGAAGTTTTCCGCTATATAGCGCTGGATTGTAAATTCATCTTCGTTATTAAACAGTCATTAGCTGCTTAAAAACGAATTATTGATCCAAGTTTTCATTGCATCGATCGCAGGACGGTGAAGTACGATATGGAAGTCTTGAGGATCTTAGAAGAAGAAAATGAAATTTATGTTTTCATTCAGTCGGATGAATCTCAAATTAATATGCCTTGCAATGAAACAACGAAATAACTGAACACTCACCGACGCAAAATTCTCTATTGACATCGTCATGAATTTACCCGCTGTTAATTGACAAGGTACATGAGCCCTCATTATTAAGAGATTGAATAGTTTTTGAGATTCCAACGATGTTTTGTACCATTGAGCTTGGCATCTGAAAATCACTTTTCAACTTTTATCCATCCCTGCCTCTTGCGTTAGGTAATAAGAATGAATGACTCGCGCACGTACAAGTATTCGGCAACTCCATGACTATGATCGATCACCTTTTGCGAGAAAAAAAATTCAAAGAATATATAAACAATTACGGTAATCAGAAATACTACAAAGCGTACTGCATCTTTCGGGTTCATATCTATCATCAGCACAACCTGTACAAGAATTGAAAAAATAAATGTTTTAAGACATTGGAATATTTTCGATCGGTGCAAACGGGTGTTTCTTTCATAATGTATTAAGAAAATGTAGTCATGAGGAACGTCTAGAGGCAAGAAATTATACCTGAACTCCACAGATACTGATGGCTAGCAGGCTTATTATAGTGCCAACTAAAAAAAACGTGGTGTTAGATGCTTCGAGGACTTGACTGAACCTGTACAAATTTTCATTTATTAATCAATGAAAACAAGTCAATTTGAAGTTAGCGTTACTTACACAATTACATCGTTGTGCTTTTTGATACAAACGATCAAGTGTTGAAATGCAGGATCCCACTTAGGTTGAGCACTATCATGAGCTTGAGAGTCCACGAGATCTGCGGGCATTTCGGTGGTGACTCGTTGCAGTTGATGACTGTAAATGTCAACTATTTACCAAAATGGTACAATGGGTAATTGAAGTATCCGTATAATGTATTTTTTTACTAACCCAACCACTGTGAACATTCCGCAAACATGTTGCACTTGTACAATAAACATTGTATCTATAGCGAAAATAACGGGCAGACTGATATAACATGTGGCGTACATGTAAGCAAGTATATAGTAGTAATAAGCATCAACGTCGTAACCGAAATAGTCGATTGGAAAAGGAAATTTTTTCGGAAGTGTTCCGTTAGTGTGTTTCATGACTTCATGAATTCGTGGTATGAGAGGTTGGCCCATATACAGCGCCAATAGAAGGCTTTCGCCAACTAAGTAACAGATAATTGCATAATTATTATAATTCTACTTCATTGATATTAGCTTACGCGCATGCCTTGCTTGCGATATTAGATTACTAGTAAATTAGATCATTTGAGATAAAAATTGTGGACTCATTCAGATTGATTTCAAAATAAAATTTTTTAACTCTCAGGGAACTTTTATTTCATTGCAAACCACCAATATAAGCTGAATTCACGAGGAGAACTCTATTTTATTTTCCCCCAACGTATCATACTGCCGCATATTTTCATCAAGGTTTTTAAAATGTTGAAAACTTTGGCATTTGCCATGAATGCCACCACGAATTGCCATCAAATATGACCAGCAAACCAGTCCACAGCGTTTTCAATTGGTGTCACGAGTCCCCTAAAGTACCATAACTTAACTATCGTTGAGAAAAACGGCGTGGACGGAGTGTAGAGAATTTAGTTATGCTTCATACTTCCCTAGAATAATCCGTATTTATCGTTTATTTATGTTGAGTTCATCTATTACAGTATTCGGGCCATGATAGCATATAGTAAAAAATTTATCAAAAATCCCAACAATTTTCGAGAATGATGAGTAATGCAGAAAAATACTGGTCCATTTTTTAATCATTCTTTTCCCGAAAAAGAATTGATTTTTATTTATTTACAAACTTGATCTTAGCGCTGAAACGCCCCGGCACCAACACGTCCGAGCGCCAAAACGTTCCGGCGACAAAGCGTCCCGTTGACGAAACGTACGGCGCCAAAACGTCTTGCTGTCGCCGATACAGTGCCGTTAGACTTTTAAAGATTGTCGGTATGGAACTTCGCGAAACACGCTGACAGAGTATTTATATTTCATAAAATTTCCAAGTTTTTAAAAAAATTACAAAGTTGCACTAGTTCCATTCGTCAGAATATCGGATTCAAAATTTTTATATAAATATTTTCGTGCATGAAGGTATAAGCTATCAAATTGTATAAAAATTGCTCGAGCTGTGTAGATTTGATGTGATTTTGAAACGTGGAAAAAACAGGCGTGATCGCTTCAGCTTCTTTAAATTTTGAGACATCAGGCTCAAATAGTGTAGATTGAGTATTTTAGTAGACGAAAGAACTTGGTATTTAGTTCCCCATAAATCGGTCGAGAAGTGTAAATTGCATGAATCTTTGCATTGTTTCAAAAAAGAGCAAAGAAGCAAACTTTGCCTAACATCGCGACATCAGCCTAATAAACCGTACAACACTGTTAGTATGGGTGATGAAGTTTTCTGTTCTTGAATCTGGCGAAAATCGCTTATAGTATTTAGGTTTTTTTAATACTTTAGAGCTTTTGCAAAAAGTACTTGATCGTTCTAGCTTACGCATATGTCATTATAACAGGCTCAAAAAATGTTCTATAGATAGTTATTGAATGATGTGATCACTTTATCGTACGCGAATTGGGCTATGGTGATTCATTTTATGATTGAGGAAGGTTTATTACTGCATAAAATTTATGCAAATCCAATGTGCAAATTTGTATTTGCAAGCTTCTTACCTGCAAAGGCGATTGTAAATTGTCTTCCTATTTCCGCATATCGACGAAGTATATGTATCTCTGGTCGCTGAGCCAAATATATCCAATCGTTTTTAATACATTGTAACATTTTCAACATCTGTAACCCAAATATATTATGGAAATTCTTCACCGTTGAATAACTTTTAAGTTATTATCAAGATGTAAAGGACCTTGTCTGAATTGGCGACTTGATTTGCCAATTTAAGGATGATCACGAGACTAATTATCAACAGTGGTGTACTCTCGATGATGATACCCGGATGGCTCCAATATTTCTTGAGCGTTATAATCTGACCGTTGAACAAATTGACTTCGACAATTGTGATATTATATATTGCGAAAAAGTTGCACGACACTGTTAGTAGCGGGGAGTGTTGGACGAAAATTCAACTGTGAACTTTTTACCTGAGGTACTACCAGCGAACATGCCAGGTATATGTAAAGAACGAACATGAAGAAGCTTCTACCTCGACTCTGATGTGGCCATTGACCTATGAAGCACAAGAGCAATTTATTGATTCTGTAGTAACGTTGTTGAAATATATCCGTCATTCTTATATGACAGTACGTGATGCTCTGCGTGACGTTTCAACGATTCCATTTTCGCTTCACCATCACACCTATCATTTGTTTGAGTCGCGGCGCAAAGTGTAATTACCCAGACAAGTCTGCGAGTGGTGTTGATAGGTGAACTGACATTTAAATTGCTCATCAGAATTCCGTGCGCGGGGAGAAAACTGCTTCCGCCTTGCAGTCCTGAGGCAAGCCGTATCGATTTATTCTTTGCTGCTGAAGTTTCCTTTCCCGTGCAGTACTTTTCCAATGATACCACTTGCAAACTCTCGATGCAAGTGATTCGAAGTCCCTCTTCATCTGCAGACATACACTGCTAGTCATATTTTCAAGCATCATCAAAGAATGGTTTTTCAACGTTATCATACAATTTAGTATTACTGATTAATAGCCAACAAGATTAATGATGGGAAAGAGTATACAAGATGTATATTGAAAGTGAATTTAATGGTATGTGATGTATTTTGAAAAAGAAAATTCCACATTAAGTACAAAACACCAAAAAAGTAGAGTTAAAGTATTGCTTTTTTAATTTCTATTGTACACCGATGTCAGGATGTGTATCTTTGAAAATGTTTATTTCTGTTCTGAAGGTTTTCATTTATGGGCTACACAGTCTTTCAGCTTTCAATTCTTATTATAAACTAGTTGACCCGGTGAACATGGTATCACCTACAAAATATTTTATTACAACTATTGATCACCGATTATCAATCTTAATCAAGCCATTTTTAGGATTTTGTACCTCAAGAGGACAAAACGGAACCCTTATCGGATCACTTTGTTGTCCGTCCGTCCGTCTGTCTGTCACAGCCCTTTATCTCGGGAACGCGTGGAGGTATCGAGTTGAAATTGAAACCATATACTCAGGTCTACAGTCCCTTGAAGCTGTGAAAAAATCAAACTTCCAAGTTAACGTAAAAAAAAGATACGGCCGTTTATGCTGCAAAAAACGTATATTTCGACACTCTCAAGGAAATCAAAATTTATAGGGTATTTTCCGTTGACCTAGAACTATGAAATTTGGCAAGTAATACTGTCTTATACTACAAGTACAGGGAAAAATCTGAAAACTATAAATTTTCAATTAAATCATAAAAAATATAGTATTTATTTGAAGTACGTAATCAATCATTTGTACGGAACATTCGGTGGGCAAGTCCGACTCGCACTTATCCGGTTCTTGAGTTTAAGCGAGACTAACGAACCGCAATTCATTTTTCTATATTTAATTTTGATTTTTCAGCCGAACTTGAAGTTTTTCCGACTTTTCTTTTTAAACCACCCCTGTATTATAGGGAACAAAACAAAAAAGAATCTATTCGAATTGGTCAAGCCGCTTTTGAGTTTTAGCAACACTAACGAACAGCAGTTGATTTCATATTATAAAAAAAATTATTATAACCAAAATTCGAAAAGTCAATTTTTTTACTCAATTTTCTGTCGGTATTTTATTGTTTATATTTCTTTTGTCATTGAAATTTTTATTTCTGTGATTCACCTGACAGCTGATGATACTACGAATATGTTATAAAAATTTCAAAGCGATCTGAACCTTTGTTCAAGAATTAGAATTATCACAAGGTTCAAAAAAGTGAATCGTGGAAAAATGGCTCTGAAATTGGTGGTCGGGCGCGCCGCGTGGTATCTATTATGAATGCAATCTTATCTTATTTAATAGCATCCTGCGCTATATTTAAATTCTGTAAAGTTTTAACTATTTATAACCGTTCAGGCTAATGGAATTAAAAACAAAAAAACATAAAAAATTTCAAAAAATTTTCCGTATATAAGTCTCAAACAAGAAAAAACCACTTTTTAATAAATTTAAATATTTTTTAATTCTTTTTAATCCATTCATAATGTTAAAAAACTGATGTTTTGAAGAATAATTGAAAATAAACTAACATAAATTGTGTTCCAAATCACCTATTCAAAACAAATAATACCATTTTCTAATCATTTTTAATCGTTATCAATAATATAATACGGTTTTTAAATATTTTTCTGTATTTTCGGATTTAAAATTCGGATACAAAATCTTTTGTAAATTATTTTCTGATGATTATTTCAATCCATAAAATGTGTTTTAAAAATTATATATTATTATGAAACCTATTTCTAAACAAAGTTGGTTGTCGTCTCGCGACTATGCAACTTTTTCGCCTTTTCAAATTTGTCTACACTAAATCTGAAAACCATTCACATCAAATAATTTTTTTCCAATTCATTAATATTTTGACTCAATTAATTTGTCATTTATAACTTGTGTTATTTATAATAATTAAATCAATTAACAATTAAAGTAAATCCCTATAACTCCGTATAACCTTACACGCCGAGTATTTTTGTTTGGTTTGGTCATTAATAACTTACGCAAGCCGAATTTCTTGGCTTGGCTTGGGTAATTTTTTTTTAAATTCTGATTTTTGAGGTTTATTTTGAATTTCAAATTTTTTAGATCTTTTCAAATTTTAAATTGGCGCGATTTTTAAAACTTGGCGTTTTTTTTTACTACTCAGAAGTATTTTGTGGTTGATTTCACTTCTTTTCGAATGTTTATATATACTCGATACAAGAGAACAACTAGTTACTGACAACTCTGATATACAATTGAAATGCATGCATGTCATCCGTCAGCGCAAATTACTGCATATTTGTACTTCACGAGTAAATAGAAATTTATATTTTATATGTATTTTGTATTTTCTCATCTCTCTGATATGCGTATACATTTTTTTCCGAGTATTTCAGTCGCTCCTCTCTCGCCGGTTCAAGGCTCTGAGCGATTGACTGCTGCTCTTCGACCGAGGGCCATGATTCGTTGATCAAGAGTCACGGTTTCGAATTATTCTTTTACATACCTGATGTATCTTTTTGGTGTTGAGCCAGTGACAGGGGAGAGGAGAGGCAAGAGCACATATAATATGCAAAAGAAATTTTCAAAAATTGTCGGATTTTAAAAAAATTTTAAGCCGTGGGTCGCTTGGGCTCGTCGAGGTCCTTTCTCACTCCGGAAGCTTCCAATATTTCATCAGTTTTCGCGTATCTCCATCCGTTCTCGAGATATCGTTATTTTTTCGTAAAAAGGGCGTAAGTAAGCTGCGTTTTACACGTTCGATACGCCCTCTTCATTTCAACATTTTTTTTAAAAAGGGCGTATGTAAGCTGCCTTTTGCACGCTCGATACGCCCCGTTTATTTTAAGCCCGACTACGATATAGTGAGGCGAGGGAGAGTGCCGTGTTTATTCCACATACCCATATTTTAATACTAATACATAGAAACCTCTCTATAAATGCCGTATTATACGAATGCTATCAATAGATATACAAGTCTGTGTATTAGCTCGAGTACGGATCGTGAAATGAGACAGAGCACCGTCTTTATCTCGCACACACGCATATTTTTCCATTAATACATATAAGATTGGTATAAACGTCGTGTAACAATGCTTATACACGGGCTTGTATATCTATAAGCATGACAGGCCACCCGTGGAAGAATTTTGGCCATGATAAATATTCGGAATAATTCGCCAAATATTATATCTCAGTTGTATGTGGGTGGAAAAAATAACGATGGATTTAATTGGAAGATAAATTCATTATTAGATCACCAGGGCTCGTAGATTTTCAAAACATTGTCATGTTTTTTTGTATTATCGAATTGAAATTTAAATCGGCTTCACCGGGAGACATATTCGCGTATATAATATTGCGGCAGCGCTCGCCTGGTATCTTCTCTTAATTCCTTGAATACTTGGCGTCGAGTCGCTGCCGCCTTTCTAGATATATTATTGTCTTGAGAGCGTGTGTCCGGGGGAGGAACGTTATATCCTCGCACAGATTATCGGCCTATCGTTCGTGTACTATGGTCATCGTCCACGCGGCCATGAAAGAGTGGTCCCGGAAGTTATCGCTTGTAGCTGCTGAGTGGTTATCGATTACCGTCCGCGTGGCCGTGAAGGACCGGTTCCATAAGCTAACGTTATCGCCGCACTTGTCGTGTGAATATTGGTTATCGTTTGATTAGTGCGTTAGTAACAGTGCAGTTGTCGCTCACATAGCTATCGTAGTGCTAGTGGTTATCGTTCGAGTAGCCCTGAAAAATTGGCTTGAGGAAAGTACTGTCTCGTTCGGATATGATATGCGCTTCCTCTTCACCAAGGAATTATTGTATTAGTGTGATGTCCTCGCGGAGTCATATTTTGTGCAATCGTAGTATCAAATCGTTAGAATATATTTTGTGTAGGCCGAACATTGATACCATGCGTCGCAGATAGAAGATTATCGTGTTGATTTGGTTGCTTTGCGAGAAGCTGTTGACAAGTGGCTTTTGGACCTTAAAGGGGAACACTACTGTGACGGGGATAAAAATAGCCGATTTTCGGGATTTTTTTTGTAAGTAGGAATGACTATTTTAGGATCGGACAGAAAGCAATCTATTAAGTATATATTCAACTATATTCAAACAAATTTTTATTGAAAAATATTAAAAATTGACAAAATTATTACCATGAACGTAATGACATAATTAAAAATGACTCTGCCTGGTGGCAGCGATACAGCAATGAAAAATCATCTGAAATTGAAAACTTAACATTTTTTTCAAACCACATAACAGTGACTATCGTTGAGCCCAGTCATTTTCTTAAAGAAATTTTTCTCACGAAACGCCGCTCATTTGAATTTTTTTGTTACCGTTTTTTTTTACTTTAAAAAAGTCTTAAAAAATAGTAATTTTTAAAATTTGGGAAATTGGTCACGCACAACCATAGTCAATGCGATTACAAACATTTAAAAAAAAATCCAAAATTGGTTGATTGGTCTTCCAGCAATTGCACAGTGTCAACAAAAGTCGTTTTGAGATATAAGCGTTTGAAATTTTCATTGCATATTCGTTTACTCTGAATGTAGTTATATCTTGAATATTCATACTTTCGTTAAATCATCTATTCCCGAGCCATATGATGGCAGATACTTCTAAAGGACTATCTGCTCTTCTTTTAGGTATATCTCAGTCAATTTTTGAGATTTTGAGTTAAAAATTTGTATACATACACTACTGTAACAAATCGAGGGAACGAAAAAATGTCCTCATTTTTTAGTGGTTTTTAACAATGCTGTATCTCAGTCAAAAATGGCCGTATCGAGATCTAAAAAAAGCTTTTTGAAACTTCGAGTTTCTAGTTTAAAAATCAAAGCCACAGGTTTAACGCAATTCTAAGAAATGGTGAAAAAAAATGTTGCAAATTTTTAGTACTTTTTTGGGCAGCAGCTACTTGGAAAAAAAATTATCAGCTAAACCATTGTTTGGACCGGGTAGCTTGTTTATTTAGCTTCAATTTGCTTTTTGGAGACTTCGATGCGACCATTTTTCGCTGAGATGTCGGGCTTTTAATGACAAAGGATCCTTTTGTATTTGACCATTGGTATCTCAGCAGCCAATGATCAAACACCCAGATAATCTCAACAGAGACAGAGGTTTACAGGTTAACCCGATCTGGTACAGCATCTTCCCGGCTTTTTAATTGACCAGCTGATCAATGAAGAACTCTGATTGGCTCACCCGATGTTTCGCATGACTGACTATTGGGTATATAAACCCTTCCAGAACCGATGGGAGCTCAGTATCGGAGCTTCCTAGCCCTGATTATGCAGACTGAAACGTTTGCGAAACTTTGGCACATTCCTGAAACCAAATGTGGCATCCATCCGGAAGCCAACCAATTTGTTTGAACAAGTAATTACTCAACAATTTTATAGTAAGTTCTTCTTTTTCTTAAACGAATCAAAAGTATTAATTTTCTGAACGCGTATGAATTTTTTCGAGAACTTTCTCATAATTTCAAAATACTATACAAAACATTTTGAAATATAAGAAAGAAGAAATTAAGCGAGCGTTTCCACACTCTAATACATATATTATAAAATGTCTCAAAACCAAGCCTATTAGAATTTCAATTTGATAATACAGAAAAACAAAACAGCTTCTTTGAAATCACGAGGTCTAGTAATTCAACAATGAACTTAGTTTTCTAATCGATCCACTTTTTTGTTAATCTGTCTACACAATGCTGACATATGATGACATCAAGCGATCAACAATTTTTTGAAAATATATCCAAATAGAAAAAAGTCGAATCTATGTGCGAAATGCTTACTTACGCTCTTTTTAAGAAAACTAAAAAATAAATACAAACTGCCGATATCCCGAGAACGGAAATACGCGAAAACGGATGAAATTTTGGAGCTTTCTGGAAAAGGGAGGATCTTGACAAGCCCGAGCCATTCACACCCTCGGATTTTCGGGATTTCGGGGAAAACCCCGTTATGATTATTCCAAATAGTTTCCCTTGAAAAAATTATCAAAAATTACCTTTTTTCCGTTTTCAGGTGTATATTTCCCTCCGAGTATATCGAATACTCATCTTAACTGTTACTTGCTACCTGGGGGTGGATCACACCCCAGCCTTTCTCCCCTTAATTTTAAGTACCTAAACATGAAGGAAATCGCTTTATATCAATATTCGTCAATAATTCGAGACTGCCAATACCTATTCAAAGCCTTGTCATAGCGCCGCACTAGCTTACGTGTCTGTGGTAACTATTCAAAATTGCGTGGGGTTTCAAACACCCCAGTGTGGCAAGTATGATCGAAATTGATTTTGCAGGTTGATTTTTTTTTTAAGTATATTCTTATTCCAGAGCAAAGAATACACTTTTTATATAATATTATTCCCAGCAAACACACTTGGATGATTTACGAAACATTTACGTATAATTGAAATGTAATAACTACGTCATATAATGTTCATCACAAATTCGTAACTTTTTCATAACGCACGTAAACGAGATGTATATAATACGTCCTGCCGATATGTAGTAAGGATGTCAATGAAAGATGTAGGAATTACGAAAAACTATAGACATCACAAATACGTAACATTGATACGTCAAGATCTCGTCACTCTTATACGAGATATTTACATGTACTGTAAACTTGTCAAACTGTTACGAGTCAATGCTGTAACAATTATAGAACATTGGTGATATTATATAATCTCGTAGTATAGGCTACGTAGCAAATATGTATCATATGTGACATAAATGTCACAAGTCATTTTTTGTAACAAATCCGCAACATATACGTATCATATATTACGAGAAATACCTTCAATCATTTCAAGGTTATGTCGATTAAGGAACGTAAACAATATGAGAGTGTAAAGTACAAGGAGGTGATATCGAATAATCCAGCGTAATGCAGAATAAACCAGAATAATACAGCATACATTGCAAGAGGTAAGTTTAATGTGATCCCTTTATTTGAAAGAAAAAAATAAGTCATATGGGTATTTGCCGTGATGGAAAAACACCCAGGAATTTCCCTTACTCGGTTTATAACCTCATTCGCATTGCACGTTCGCTTAATTTCTCTTTGCCCTTTCTCTCTGTGTTGCAGGCCTGTTTTGTAATTGATAGCCTATTTTCAATTTTTCAGGCATTGTGCTGGTCACAATTTTGACTTTAATCAAAATTTGCCGCGCTCATCCCATAATAAAAAATGTTACGAAGGAAATGAGAAGTCGTAGAACAAAATCTATCTAGCAATTCTTTCTGAATCATGCGCAGAGTGTAAGAACCCAGTTTTGAGTTTTTACACTCTGTGTAAAAACCTAACTTTGAGTTTTTACACTCTGCGACTGATTCAGAAAGAATTGATAGACAGATTTTGTTCTATGACGTCTCATTTCCTTCGTAACTCATTTTCCCATGGGATGAGCACGGCACATTTTTTTGCTCTTTATTTCAGAGTTGCAGGCCTGCTTTGAAATTGTTAGCCTATTTTGAACTTTCCGGGCATTGTCCTGGTCACAATTTTGACTTTAATCAAAATGTGCCGCGATCATCCCATAGGAAAAAGTGTTACGAAGGAAATGAGACGTTGTAGAACAAAATCTATCGAGCAATTCTTTCGGCATCATGCGCAGAGTGTAAGAACCCAGTTTTGAGTTTTTACACTCTGTGTAAAAACCTAGCTTTGAGTTTTTATACTCTGCGCATGATTCAGAAATAATTGATAGACAGATTTTGTTCTACGACGTCCCATTTCCTTCGTAACTCATTTTCCCATGAGATGAGCATGACACATGTTTTCTGCTCTTTATTTCAGAGTTGCAGGCCTGCTTTGAAATTGATAGCCTATTTTGAACTTTCCAGGCATTGTCCTGGTCACAATTTTGACTTTAATCAAAATGTGCTACGCTCATTCCGTGGGAAAAAGTTTACAAAGGAAATGAGACGTCGCCAGCAGTTCATTAGCGTAGAGTATAAAAACTCAAAACTAGGCTTTTCAGGACACTGGTGCACCTTGAGGGTTCTAACTAGTCCCAAAAAATTGTTCATTTGGTACCTCAAATGGTGGACGATACATCATATTTGTAGGTATTCTACAAAGATTATAAATTATAATTAAAATGTACAGGGTGTATAAAAATGATGTGTCGCCACTTCGCCCAGTAAATCTCCAGCTTGAGATCGGTGGATATCTATCAAAATTTGTAGCCGCAAAATTGACCTTGACCCTGAAATTCAAGGTCAAATTTTTTTATTGGCTTAAAAAATTCTACTTCTTAAGAGGAACAAAAGTCAGAAAGAAACCATAGGTCGGAGATGCGTCCTTCAACCCGAAACGACAATGTCAATTCGAAAAAAATCGAAGAAGTGCGTTCTTACAAAATATTGTTCACAGAAACACGGGATAAGAATTTTAATAATTATAAAAAAAGCTTTTCAACGCAGACACTTCAATATTTATTAATTGGAATCAAGAAATGTTGCAATTGCATGACGCTGACCACACTAAAGTGAATGAATCGGCATGAGATGAGTAACACAGATCTTTGCGATATCCCTTTGTCGCGTTACCACTACAAGCATCTAATTCCCTAGCTCATTGTTGCCGAAAATCAATTAACACATAGTCCCGCTGAATTCACCTTGACCCTAAAACTCAAAGTCAGTTTCAAAGTCAATTCATCTCGTTAAAAGGCATCTAGTTCTCGTAGAAACGACGAGTTAGGAATGAACCTTTCAATATCAAGCCGTCAAAACATAAAAAATATGCGTATTTCATTTAGTTCGGAGGGATAAAATTCGGAACTGAAACATAATTAAAAAGGCAATCGATATAACTAGGCAGACTTGATGTCTGGCACACAACACGCCTGCTGTTCTATGAAAACAAGGCTTTAGATGGCCAGGTTTACGATAAGCGATTTTGATCTTAACAATAGTTGTTGTCATGAGTTGCTTAAACATCTTCATTAGCGGCAGACTATTAGCGTTACCCGGACTACACCACGTGGAGGTTGTCTGCCTGGTATCCCTTGGCCCTGAAAAGGGCCGTTGTGTTTTGTTGTCCGTTTCGAAAGATTCGTTTCAAATCATTTCAATGACGACTGTGTGTCGGGTGCGTATGCAATGTTGGATTAGTCGTCTCCTGCTTCATTATGACGCGGTCGTTGATGGCGGCGGCGTCGAGGAACCCAGAGAATCGAACCATCATGTCCAATTGCTCGAAGCATTCTAGCTTGTTCTCCAGCTTCCACATGCCGGCCACCATTACGCAAGCACGCTCGCAACCGTGCCTCCAAGTTTCTCGAAACCCTGAGAAGAAGTTCTCGGTTTCGCATCAACCTGGCAACTCCCTCATCGATTCGGCGTCTCAGATCTACCGGCGTCCTAATCGCTCGACCTTCTCTGTAGACGATAGCCTGGAGTGCTCCCCAGAAAAAAAAGTCCAAGGGATTTAGGTCTGGAGAACGTGGTGGCCAGAGATGCGGAGCAGGCCGACGACCGAGCCAACGCGATCCAAACATTTCGTTTAAGAATGCACGGACTTGAAGACCGAAATGAGGTGGTGCTCCGTCGTGCAAAAAAAAATGCGATGGCGAGCATGTCGTGGAATCATGTCCCTCAGACGCGGCATTAAATCGCGTTGCAGAAAGTGCAAATAATTGCGACTGTTCAATCTCAGTGGAAGGTAGACTGGACCTATCAGGGTGTTCTTAATGATACCTGCCCAAACGTTTACTGAAAAACGTCCCTGGTGAACTCGTTGCATCATCGCACGAGGATTCCTCTCAGCCCAGATGCGTAAGTCCTGCCGGTTCACGATTGCGGTGCTGGAGAAGCTCGCCTCATCGGTAAACAGAATGCGTTCAAAAAAATAAGGATCTCCCTCCAGTTTCTGTAGCATCCATCGACAAAAATTACGACGAGCGCGGTAATCTCCAGGATATAGTGCCTGAACAGATTGGACGCGGTAAGGTCGTAGGCCCTCTTCACGAATTATGCGACGCACCGTCATGTGCGCTATACCAACGCGAGCGGCTATTCGACGTAAACCCATGACGGGAAAAGCTCGTGCACGAACAATGACACGCTCTTCAATGTTCCAATGAACACGAGGACGACCGGCTCTTCGATATCCAGCGTTCCGCACCTCAAACCTCTCCTGATCGTTGAACCGCTCTTCGAGTCGTTGAAACTCACGACGATCTGGAATTGCCCCCGGCCGTAGAGGATGACCGTTTGCCCGATCAAGAAGTAACTGACGATAAATTTCGCGAGCTCTTCCAAAGTTTCCGAAAGCTTGATCAATAGCGCGCAACATAAGACGTTGATCTCGTCCATCTCGTCCACGACCACGATGTGGTCGCCGACCACGATTCATGTTATTACGACAGTGACGACAGTGATAGGGCCAACAAAGATTCAGGTAGTGAGGGCGATCACCGATGGAGCGACCACAACGACTTCGATAATGCTAGAGATGACCAAAACTGCCACGACAAAGACTGACTGCGATAGAAATGACCTGGACTGCAACGCTAAAGACTTCGATTATGATAGAGTTGACCGAGACTACGGTGACAGACTTCGACAATGATATAATTGTCCAAGACTGCGACGATAGACTTCGACAACGATAAAGTTGATCGAAATTGCAATGACAAAGACTGCGACGATGATAGGATTGACCGAGACTGCGACGAAAGACTTCGACGATAAAGTTGACCCAAAATGCAACGACAAAGACTTTGACTATGATAGAGATGACCGGGATTGCGACGACAAACACTTCGACGATGATAGAACCGACCTAAACTGCGACGATCCTAGAGATGACCGAGACTGCGATGATAAAGACCTCGACGATGATGGAGATCAATGGGACTGCGACGATAGAACACAGTTTTTTTGTTGATTTTTTTATAACCTCCACGTGGTGTATTCCGGGTAACGCTAATGGTCTGCCGCTGATGAATATGTTTAAGCAACTCGTGCACGGTCACACAAGCACGATATGACTTTATCCCTCCGAACTAAATGAATTTTATCCCTCCGAACTAAATGAAAAACGCACATTTTTTATATGTTTTGACGGCTTGATATTGAAAGGTTCATTCCTGACTCGTCGTTTCTACGAGAATTAGATGCCTCTTAACGAGATGAATTGACTTCGAAACTGACTTTGAGTTTTAGGGTCAAGGTTAATTCAGCGGAACTATGTGTTAATTGATTTTCGGCAACAATGAGCTAGGGAATTAGATGCTCGTAGTCGTAACGCGACAAAGGGATATCGCAAAGATCTGTGTCACCCATCTCATGCCGATTCATCCACCTTAGTGTGGTCAGCGTCATGCAATTGCAACATTTCTTGATTCCAATTAATAAATATTGAAGTGTCTGCGTTAAAAAGCTTTTTTTATAATTATTAAAATTCTTATCCCGTGTTTCTGTGAACAATATTTTGTAAGAACGCACTTTTTTGATTTTTTTCGAATTGACATTGTCGTTTCGGGTTGAAGGACGCATCTCCGACCTATGATTTCTTTCTGACTTTTGTTCCTCTTAAGAAGTAGAATTTTTTAAGCCAATAAAAAAATTTGAACTTGAATTTCAGGGTCAAGGTCAATTTTGCGGCTACAAATTTTGATAGATCTCCACCGATCTCAAGCTGGAGATTTACTGGGCGAAGTGGCGACACATCATTTTTATACACCCTGTACACTTGGAACTCGAAATTTTACGGACAAATTTTTTTCTAACTTACAGAATTTCTGTATATGATTGGGAACAAATGTCCCATGAAGTTTCAATTAGATTAGACACTGCTAAGTGAATAGTTTTTGCACAAAAACAATAATTTCAACGAAAAAAATACTATTTTTCTCACTGACAGAATATCTATATGACTGTAAACAAGCACAAATCACTTTCACGTAAAGCATAGTCCTGCGTACGTGACGTCGCCACGTACGTCACGATTTTACGACCCAGGGCTCTAGCCCGCTGAGAGTCGATCGTTGATTGGACTTTATGAAACCGGGGATTTTAAAAAGGATTCGTCGTTGTGGATGCTATCAAAATAGTGCGGTGGTGCAGGAAATTCAATCAAAACAAAAATAAAACGAGGTGAAATTTAAAGTTAAGTTTAATCGTAAAGAAATATGAAAATCGGTACAAACGAAAATTAGGAAAAACAAAGGAAAATCGTGAATGCAAAGTAAGATCTAATAAAACGAGTCTTGAAATTCTCGGGACGATAATACGACCGAACTCGTCGAACGCCGTCAAGATCATTCTCTAACTATTTCTTATTTTCTAAGGTATCCTAAGGCCCTTGGGGTGGAAGAGTCCAAGAGTAAAAGGATGCGCTTTCTCCGATACGATTATGCTATTCGTCTTGCTCTCGCATGTACACGCACTCGCACGCACACAGGCCTTCTTTCGCAGGGGATCATTCAAACACACACATACACACTGGCCTTCGGGAGGTCGTAGCTTTCTCTCTCTCTCTCTCTCTCTCTCTCTCTCTCGAGGCGAGTGAACGTGTGTTTCTTGGCTCCGTCCTTATACTGGAGTCATTCGCGTATTTCTTATCTGAAAAAGTCGTGTGATAACTTAAATTATTCGCCGTAGTGCCGTGAACTGATAGCCGGAATCTTCTGCAAAAAGTGCAGTTATCATTTTAGTTATTGCATCTAAACTGCTTCGTTGCTAAGGGTCTCATCGAAACTTGACGATTTCGTCTATTCCAAGGTGATGGTGTGATCGACGCAGTGACTATTGTGCACCTGTAGTTTTGGTGTGTGTGTGAGTGTTACGGCTTTTCTGAAGGCAAATTATCGTACACTACTACCATAGGTATATGTATTCACGAGGGATTAAGTGCGTGCCTATATTAGTGAATTTTATACGGATAGAATAAAACACATTGTCCTCGAAACCGGTTTTCTCTGCGCATGATAATCCGTTGACTTTTATTATTTAGTATTGTTATAGACGCTACGTTCGATATATTAGAGGTATAAGCATACACATTCGTACGTCAATATCTCTTGGATTATATACAGTGGGTCACAAAAGTATTCGTACACTGCGTTTTTTGCCAATAACTTCATAGATATACATGATATCGAATCCAAACCTATTTTGTTAAATACTCCATCAAGTATAGAGCCAATCTGAAAATGAAGAATTTTTTCCCATGAATAATAAAAGAGTTATGCAAAAAAATCGAAAATTTTTGGGTAGTATTCGTACATTTACAATTGAGCTGCTAAGCCGCGATACTGACTCACGCATGGTATGAACTCTGCGTAAAATGTGAACAAGTCTTTGTTCACATTTTATAGTGGATAGTGGATAGTGGATCTTCAAGCTCTGAACAGACATGACGGCAAAGAAAAGCGAAATATCAATATCCATGCGAGATGGAGGGATTTTTCTTCAGAAACGCGGTGAAAGTTACCGAAAAATTAGTAAAAAACTAAATCTAAGTTTCACAACAGTGCAATATAATAAAAAAAATACGAAACAACAAACAGCACCGAAAATAAGCCACGAACCGATCGACCGAGAACGAGAGCATCGGAGTATCGTTAAAGAGATTACAAAAAAACCATTCACAAGTGCTCGCAGTTTAGCGAATGATCTCGCGTCAACATTAGGGAAGATCATCTGTCCCCAGACTGTTCGAAACGTTTTGCATTCTGCCCAAATATACGGCAGAACTGCCTGGAAAAAACCATTACTTGATCATACAAATCGAGAAAAACGTTTAGGGTTCTCAAAAACCTGCAGAAATAAATCTATAGAATTTTGGAAACGTGTCGTATTCTCGGATGAATCGAAATTTAACATCTGCAGGTCCGATAGATTTATTTCTGTAGTTTCTTGCGAAACCCAAACGTTTTTCTCGATTTGTATTATTAATTAATGGTTTTTTGCGGGCAGTTCTGCCATATATTTGGGCAGAATGCAAAACGTTTCGAATAGTCTGGGGACAGACGATCTTCTTTGATGTTGACGCGAGATCATTCGCTAAACTGCGAGCACTTGTGGACGGTTTTTTTATAGCCTCTTTAGCGATACTCCGACGTTCTCGTTCTCGGCCGACCGGTTGGTGGCGTATTTTCGGTGCTGTTTGTTATTTCGTATTTTTTAATTATACCGGGTGTCCCATTTTAATCTTACAGTTGATTTATTTCGAAAAACATTGCTCCGATCAAAAATTGAGTGGGATGAAACTTTTAGGGTCCAGAGGGGGACGTTTAAAATTTTTTTTTGTTTTGGTCCAAAATTTAAAATGGCGGCGTTAAGATGGCTGACATGTTTTTTTCACATGGAAACATGATTTTTTTTTTACCAAAATTTTTTTCAAATTAAATCTAACATCTTTTGTGGGAACATTTTTTTGATACAGCCCATAATAGAGGGTGTCCCATCTTAATCTTACAGCTGAATTATCTTGAAAAATACTGCTCCGATAAAAAATTGAGTGGAATGAAACTTTTAGGGTTCAGAGGGGGACGTTCAAAAAAAAATTTTTGTTTTGGTCCAAAATTCAAAATGGCGCTGTTAAGATGACTGAAATTTTTTTTAAAATGGAAACATGATTTTTTTTTACAAAAAAATTTTTCAGATCAAATCTAACATCTTTTGTAGGAATATTTTTTTTATAGCCCGGATATTTTAGACTAGATCACCATTTTTTACTATTTTAGCGTTATGCAGCATAATGACGAAGCCGAGGAGGTCTTCTAAATCCTCCTCGTGAGTGTTTTCTGGAATCTTCTTAAAGGTGTTCGAAGATTCCACCATTTCACCATTCCACCATTCCACCATCATGGTTATCCCGGATAATACTAAAATAGTAAAAAATGGTGATCTCTTATGGACTGAATTTGACTTTGACTTAACACATTTTTTGGTGAAAAAAAAATCATGTTTTCGTTGTTTGAAAAACCTTTCGGTCATCTTAACACCGCCCCTTTAAATTTTGGACCAAAACAAAAAATTTTTTTGAACGTCCCCTTCTGAACCCTAAAAGTTTCATCCCACTCAATTTTTTATCGGAGCAGAATTTTTCAAGATAATTCAGCTGTAAGATTAAAATGGGACACCCTCTATTATGGGCTGTATCAAAAAAATGTTACTACAAAAGATGTTAGATTTAATCTGAAAAAAATTTTGGTGAAAAAAAAATCATGTTTCCATTTTAAAAAAACGTGTCAGCTATCTTAACGCCACCATTTTAAATTTTGGACCAAAACAAACAAAAAATTTAAACGTCCTCCTCTGAACCCTAAAAGTTTCATTCCACTCAATTTTCGATTGGAGCAATATTTTTCGACATAAATCAACTGTGAGATTAAAATGGGACACCCGGTATACTGCACTGTTGTGAAACTTAGATTTAGTTCTTTACTAATTTTTCGGTAACTTTCACCGCGTTTCCGAAGAAAAATCACTCTATCTCGCATGGATATTGATATTTCGCTTTTCATTGCCGTCATGTCCGTCCAGAGCTTGAAGATCCACTGTCGCATAGAATAGATCAAAGCCAATGTGTGAACAAAGACTTGTTCACATTTTACGCAGAGTTCATACCATGCGTGAGTCAGTATCAAGGTTTAGCAGCTCAATTGTAAATGTACGAATACTTTTTTTGCCCGAAAATTTTCGTTTTTTTGCATAATTCTTTTATTATTCCTGGAAAAAAATTCTTCATTTGCAGATTGTCTCTATACTTGATGGAGTATTAAACAAAATAGGTTTGGATTCGATATCATGTATACCTATGAAGTTATTGGCGAAAAACGCAGTGTACGAATACTTTTTTGACCCACTGTATAATCTCATTCTGAGCCGAATTCGCAAATGGAAATTTTGTTGGTGGTATTGAACTTTAAGTCTATCTCATGCTTCAAGTGCAAATGCAAAATAGCTGGATTCAGATCTGTCTGCCATGAATGCGATCGATCTTTTCATCCGGGGTGCTGTAACAATCACTTACTTACTAAATCTGCAAATAGTTGCTGTACAAAAAATTTATCGTCATTATCGACAAGTATCATCAATACATCCACTTAAGCGGACGATAGTCAAGCGACAAGTAACACCACGATGGCTTCATCAAATCGTGATCTCCAACTCGCTCCTACTTAATCCAAAACCAATTCCAGTACTGGTGCTTTATTGGCCAAGATTCTGGCCAATAAAGCACCAGTCAAGAACTTTATTCTGGCCAATAAAGCAACAGCCAAGAACTGAAAGAACTGAAAGTAAAATTACTGAGTTCAGTAATCATCAAGAAAAAACAAATGACGAATTTCGCGTTCTTCTCAATCGCATCCCAGTACTGAAAAGGATAATCTCTAAGCAAGCGGCCCATATTCAAGACCTACAGAAATCGAACGAACAACTTCGGAAAGAGGTAGACAATCACAAGGCATGCTCATCTGATCGATCAACAACAAACAGTGAGTTAATCATGTCAGCTGTTCCGACCAACGTGACGGTCTCTCCTGAAGATATTGCCAAACAAGTATTTTGTGTATTGGGTATACCCGAACTATCGGGTCACATCCTATCCGTACGTCAGCTCGTTGGAAAACGTATCATGAATCAGGATTCAGGGGTTACATCTCAGCAGCATCGTTCTTCAGCTTCGTACATCCTCAAACTTACATCAACGGCTGTACGTAATGTTGTCTTGGCGCAAAAGCGAGCGAAACGAGATCTTAAACGCTCTGAAGTATTTAAGGATTACCCGGCTGCCAGTATGGACAGGAATATCTACTTAAATGAAATGCTATCGACGTCAACATACAATCTATTAAAATCAACCAAGAGGACTGCTGCCAATCAAGGATACAAGTATGTATGAGTATCCAGGTCATGCATCTTCGTCCGGAAAGATGATGGTCATCCGAAGATTCAAATATCGAACAGCGAGGATTTATCAAAAGTCATTTGACCATCTGATGCAGCGCAAGATCTTCGATCGTGTTCAATCAGCCGACCCTAGCGTAACTCAATGTCATCGCATCGTAATTTTCTCAAGATCTATCAGTTCAATGCTCATTCTCTGTTAGCGCATATTGATCATATTAGATATTATTTCACTAAAAATTTTGCGAATATAATATCGATCGCGGAGACATGGCTCCATTCTCACATCCATGACGTGCTAATTGAGATTAAAGACTATTTTCTTATACGTAAGGATTGCGAAGATAAAAACAACGAAGGTGTAGCGTGATATATACACAAATCTCTTACAGCTAAGATTCTTTATGCTTCCCCATACGAATTTACAAATGCTCCAGAATTTCTGTTACTTAATATTCGCCAAGACAATTCAAAACCGCTTTTGTTCGCATTTATCTATAGACGACCAAAAAATCAGCTCTTTCATGATTTCGCATCAACACTAGACCGTTACTCGTACGCTTATGAAAATATAATTCTAGCCGGCGATCTAAATTGTAATATTCTTGCGAACAACTCTGAGGCATGTTATCTTGAGGAATTCATCTGTTCATCTTCGTACCACCTGATTCAATCCGGCGCAACGTTTCATACTGCAACTAGCGACTCACTGATTGATTTATTTATTGTTTATGATCCTGATAAAATAGTTTCGTTCACCAAATCTGATGTTCCTTTTATAAATGGTTATGATTTACTCGAAGTATGCTATGCATTTGAACACATATTCGATAATTCGCGTACTGTCTGGCATCGCAGCATGATTAGTTTTAATGATCAAATCTATACAAATATGGTAAGTAATTTTTTAATGAATGATTATTCTGCATCTACTTATTTTGGTATTGATGCTAGAGTCGAAAAATTTTCACTACTACTTGCAACTGCGTCTGATACTCATGCACTGCTTCGACGCTTTACCACAAACAAACCTCCATCTCCATGGCTCACACGTGAACTTAAAGCACGCTCGAAACAATGTTCAACTTTGTGCAAAAGAGCGAAGCGTGCAAACAGCCTTTTAGGTTTTGCACTTTATAGACACTATAGAGATCTGATCACTGAGGATATTCGGAAAGCCAAGTCTGAATATCAATTACAAAGGCTCCATATCAATTACAGTCCATACATGACTCAACTCTTATGTGGAAAGAGTTGACAAACTTCGGTCTAGTTAAAGCAAAGTTAAATTCACCTCTTCACTTTTTCTCGCCCAAATGTCTTAAGAGGAAGCTAAATACCGACACTATGCTTCGAAATCGCCATCCAAACTTGCTCTCATACGAATGAATGGAATTCAATAAAAATTTAACAGCATAATCGGAATTATGGCACAAATGGAGCCTCACTAACATTTTTTTGAAAAATAAAAAAAAAATTGTAGATCCGATTACCATCAGGAATCTGTAATTGAAAATCTTGAATTATGAAACTTTTTACTGTATTTCGTCTAAACTAAGAGTGAGGCTCCATGAAGAACGCCAAGACACAAATATCAAGACGTTTTCGACATTATTTTATGGAAAAGACACATCGTAAGTTTGGATGGCGCATAAGGAGATAAATATCGATAAATTGTAGTTTCATCGAAACACGAAATGACGTAACCTAATATTTTTGGGGCTCCAATGATTTCGTTGTAGTTAGTTGTGACGCGTTTTAGCCCTTTAATTATCAATTAATTGTTAATTAACTTGTCCTCCTCTGAATTTTCAAAATTTAATAAATTTTCATTCACGGTTTTGGGAGAAAGACTGGACGACGGTGATAAGTCGATAATGTAGGGATTGAACGAAAATGGTATTTAGCCTCCTCTTAAGGGGCTACACCAGTATGACACTTTCAAAAAATCATTTTTTTTTGCTTATTCGATAGTTTATACTTTCAAAAATATCCTGTAGAGCGTCAAGGTCGTATCTTGAATAGTTTTCGAATGGCCAGCTATTCTCACCCGTAGGTGAGAATAGCTGGCCATTCGAAAACCAGCCAGCTATTCTCACCCGTAGGTGAGAATAGCTGGTGTTCCTATCGTCGCGTGGAAGCTCAAGGAATGGACTTATCAAAGTTCAAGCACGATTTTTTACCGCTTGATAAGGATGATACGGAAGCTTTGAAACCAATTTATACTGATTTGAGTTCAAGGGAATTGCTAGAGCGATGCAAAGGAGGAAACACAAAACAACAACGAAAGTTATAATGGGTTGCTATGGCACTTTGCTTCAAAGCACCTTCACAGCGGAATGAAAACAATTGAGCTCGCTAATTTCCTAGCAGTTTCAATATTTAATGATGGTTTTTATAGTATTTTAAAAATGATGGAAGTAATGGGCTTGGTTGTTGGCCCTATTGCGGAAGAATATGCAGTTCAAAGAGATGACAGCCGAATCAAGCAGGTGGAGATACGTCACGCGGCGTCCTCACAAGGGGGACGAACAGCCCGGAGACAAGTGTTACGTCAAAAAGTAGGGTTTCAGATAACCGTTTGTTACTTCAATCGACGGAAGACGAACGAGATGATTCGCGACACGCTGGTCAGGGAGAGAAGCTCCCCCCTTACCACTCCTGGCCACGGTATCGTTTATCACAACCCAGGTTTAAGTCTAACCTCTTCGGAAATTTACTTAGGAATGGGCACGGAAATTTTGTTGGTTCGTATCTTGTGGTTGCCTGTTATTACGAATGAGGGTGATTAACTTGATTTCTAATTGTTGGTTGGAAAGATCTGAATTTTCGCTTACCTTGATTTCTGCGGGGCCTTGACGAAATTTAGTGGCGAACGTCTTGTTGATGGAGAGAATGCCCCGTGGATTTGGCATCAGTAGTTTCGCTGGGCGAACGACGTAGTTGCGATTTCGTAGATTAACCGAAAATTGTATTTGATCTTTTGCTCAAGGATCAGAGCTCGAGCAAAATAAAACACAGACTCAATTTGTTAATTAATCTTTAGTAAACTTGCAGTTTATTCTACTCACAAAATATAGATAGCAAACAACAATCTCAAGAAATAAAATCCAATACGCGATGATGAAAAGACTAACTAGGTTTCGCATTTATAGACTGGTTCCATGAAAAAATATTACAAATTACGGCTTATCGTGACTAAGAAAAAGAATTCTATTGAAAATTTTACAAATGGTCGAAAATTCGATTCTCTCAAATACGTGGAACGGAATTGTTTGAATCGGACTCTATTCGGAAATATGATTCGGATACAAACTCTTTTATCCTGGTTCAACTGAATATTCCAACTTTGAATCGTGAGACGGAGAGCTGAAGAATATTCTAAGTCCTGACTTGAGCAAATCGATTACAAATTTTGATCTCGTACAAGTGTCTCCTGGGAGAGGTGCTGAGTGCTCGAAAATTATCGATCAAGTATCCCGCGGACCATTGGAATTGCATTCTTATGATCTAACACCGGCTGGTGGGTGCTCTTTTACCGAAGTGGGGAGAGTGCATCTTCCCCATGGGTCTGACATGGCGAGAAGATTTTTGGCAGTTTTAATTGGTGAAGGATCACGTCATATACAGAGGCGGGGGGTCATTTTCCCCCAAAAGATGGAAAATATGCATCTTTCCCGTGTTTCTGACAGAGATGGGACATCTCCGATGATTGCTTTGATTGGTTCCGTCCATGGTGCCATGAAGAAGGATGGGGGTATTTGTCTCTCCCCTTCCTCGACTGATCTATTTCCCGTGGTCGATCCGGTGCAGGGGAACTGACTTGCTTGCGCAATCTCTCGGTATGCAGGGGTCATGACTTGTATTTGGTTGACACGTGTCTTGGCCTATTGCACGTGACTTCGGTGGTGACGCGTTAAAATAACCCTATTTAAAAATAACACCCGATAAAATAACACGCAAAAATATCACACTCCAAAATAACACAACGTTTAAATAACACACGACAAAATAACACACCGTCAAATTAACACCCTCCAAAATAACCCAACGATAAAATAACACACGACAAAATAACACTGGTATTATAATTTTATTTCTCACACGTATTTGTATATGCAATCTTGTGTAAGAAATAGTTCAAATCTTAACCACCAAAATAGCACTGGTATTATAATTTTATTTCTCATACGTATTTGTATATGGAATCTTCTGTAAAAAGTAGTTCAAATCTTAACCACCAAAATAAAACTAGTATTATAATTTTATTTCTCATACGTATTTCTATATGCAATTTTCTGTAAAAAGTAGTTCGAATCTTAATGTTGTAAGCAGCACCTCTTAAATATTCAACGAGATCTTCGGTCACATCGAAGTCCGCGACAACCATCTTCAATCTATCGTCAAGATCCCGATATGTTTTGCGTCTTTTTCTTGCCATTGGGCGATGTGCAATGTATTGCTCCCACATGAATTCTGTAGTTGCTTGTTCCTCTTTTAGCGTATCGATGAATTTCCCTATGGCTGCATGGCTTCTTTCGACTCTCCCGTTAAATGCATGATGCCACCCTTTGATCGCGTTGTTTGTGCGTGGCTCATCATTGACTATGGCAGAATGACAGTTCCATAGTTCAATGGGAAATAATGGGGCACGATGTCGTTGGCGAACCCTCATTCCGATCCATGTACTCTCAAAATATTCGATAAGATTCTTCAATTCTTTACTATATGTCTCGTAGTATCTGCTTGTCATAAGAGCATCAAATGCGGAACGAACATGTTCAACCGGAACAAATGCTAATGCAATCAGCATTTTTCCATGCAATGCAAATTCATCGTCAGTTGAGTATCGCCGCTGCAGACCACATTGCTGAACGTGACGATAAAGGCATTGACCTCTGATAATCACTTTCGGGAAGACCTTCTGGGCCGCAGTTATGAAGGATTGCTCGAAGTCAGAGACAATTATTTCTGGATTTAAACGTGGTTCAGTTTCCTTCAGATGTGCCAGAACTGTCTCGTACAGTTTCGATCGCTTACTGGGGGCCAGTATGTAGACGAATGGAATTGTTTTCCGTCGACCATTCCGTGAATCGTATAAAGTTGTAGAAAGATCGATGGGACGGATCGGAAAGTTCCATCACAAAACCAGTTAGCGCATTGTGCCAAACATTTAAGATTTTGTTCCTTTGCAAAGATCAAGAACCGTTTTTTGTCACCACCAGCATCGTACTCGAGAAAATTTTCTCCTCTTAGCGTTTTTGTAAATATTTCGGTGAGCTCTAATTCTCCTCGAGTCGGGGGTGTCGGCAATTGCTGAATTCTTGTTGTCCTTACCTAAATTCAGTCTAATTCAATAAATTATCATTTATATGGTAAATAAACACGCAAAACAATAATAGTATATAAATTACCCTCTGGACTGTACGCGCTAGACCAGAAACACTTGGGAGCTGAGCTGCAGTGGCGCCGGAAGTGCTGGCAATACAATTCGTAATGATTTTTCGAGTGGATTCGGTTGACTCTTTAGAACGTTTTTTATCTGTTCCACGATTTTACGGGCATTTACTGCTGCACAATCAGCCCCATGATTATGTTCTTTCACATTTAGAACCGTGCCTGGAATCAATTGTGAAACATTTCATTCGTTATACGTTCCGCAGGCTTAATTTCGCAACATATTCATGCATGCGTTATGAAAAATGTCATATTCCCTCATTTCTGTTCGATTGTATGTGTCACTTACCTCCTTTTGATTCAGACGTTGTTGTTATTGTTGCGGTACACTTATTGTTTTTGTGATATTCAACACACCGCCATGTCACATGATTTTTGTTCACACGATGATGACGATAAATAAACTTTTGATGCACCAATAACGGCTTCCCTTTTTGGCTCAGTATAAAATGTAACGGCATTTTGATAGCGGATTAACACTGATGTTTTTAAGCTGCCTATGAGTACTGCTTCGAATCTTGTGTATCATATAACTGACTTTATTTTTCGTTGTCAAACCGTTATGATGAGGCCTCTGTTTGTTTTCGTATTTCAGGCTCTCGCATCCATAAGCTATCCGACGATTAATGTTCGATTGATCCGAGCTCATGGGTGACACGTCTAAATAATACTGGTAAATGACGACATTTACGTTCAGAAGGGGGAAGCTGAAATTTGCTACTAGAATGGATATCCCCGTTGCAGAGTTTCTATACAGATATAGAAAAATTTATCGAAATCATACGCGATCAATATTTCGTGTTATTTTATCGCGTGTTGTTTTCTTGTTGTGTTAATTTTGTATCGGGTTATTTTGTCGTTGTGTTATTTCGTCGTGTGTTATTTTGTCGTCGTGTTATTCCGTCGTGTGTTATTTTGTCGGGTGTTATTTTGACGTGTTATTTTGTCTTCGGGTTATTTTGACATGCTACCACTTCGGTTACATGGCCCTTTGGCTTTGTTGCAACATTTCCGAATTTGTTTTTCCCGGGGTCGTAATTGCAAAATTTACAACAAATTGTTTATTAATATGTAGTTGTAACAGGGTCGTGTGTTAATTAATCCCTTTACCGTAAAGTCGAATTTTGTGTTGTTAAAATATTGTAATTCTTCAATAGATAAAAGAGTAACTTATTCTAATGATTAACAAATGCGACGGAGTGTTCCCTATTTTATGCAAGGATTGCAAATGAAAGGGTAGTTACTCCAATGGTTAGTAAATCGTTGTTGAAAAGTAACAGTGCAACTAAATCCAAGAACAAGGATGTGACTGTGTTTAGCGGTTAACAAAAATGAGAACAACTAACGTTAACAAGAATCAATGTTGCAAAGAAAAGAATAACAAAGTTTAACAGTTAGTAGAATACAACGAACGAGAAATGTTTTAGTAGAATACAACGAACGAGCAATGTTTAATAACTTTTGAATTTATTCTTCTCATTAGACGTGACAACCCTCTACGTGATTCTTGTAGCTACCTCTTTCTCGCTCTCGTCCGATGAAGATGGGCGTTGTTTTCGGCACATTTCCGGCCTTCTGGTATTTATTTTTCCCATCTGTACAGGTGTTCTCGCGGTACGTTCAACTCACAGATCGAGAGTTCCAAGAAATCGAGAGTTCAGCTTGCTCGTGCGTTATATTCCATGCGTTACGAAAATTATTTATATTTTCTTCAGGAAACAATATCCTTTTGCAATATTATTATTTATTTGATGTGGTTTTTGTAAAATCAGTCCCTTTGGATTTTCCTTCGGTTTGATTTTTAATTCCTTTTGCAAAATTAATCAATCTTTCTCTTTGTTTTTACGGTTATTATTGTCACTAATTGCTATTACTACTTGTTTAACAATATTGTCCTTTCCATTAACTATTCCAATGAAACTCTTATTTTTGTAGTATTTAGAAATAGTTTGCATCTCTTCATTAAGGAACTTCGTTGTTTAATGATTAACAGTTTTCTGTTTTCTTAACAATTTCTGCCGAGAGATTACTTTGCGGAAGTTTCCCTTTCGTAAGATTCTTTCAAAGGGAGTCTCTAGATTTTATTATAATCGTGGCGCCTTTCCAAGGGTTATTGACCGACTGTGGGCCTAGTAAAGGTTCGGGTGGACCATATTTTTGACCGCGTGTGTACACCTATACCCATATTTACACATACATGTATACATATACATATATATGCACATGCACACACGCATACACAACACGCGCGTAGGCATGTCTGTGTATAGTCCTTGCCCTGCCCTTTAAATATGCCTGGCATTGTAGACTGGACTGTCTTCCCTTGAAAGGAAAATGCAGTTGACTGACCGGAATAATTTAGAATGCCAGCGGACGACGGTGTTGTAGCTCGCGGCTAAGATGCCGTCGCTGCCCTTTCCCTCAGGTTTCCTGAGTATCAATCGACTAGCTTCGATTGTATACGCCAAGTTTCTTGCAATTTTGATTGATTTCTTCGGTATTTTGGTTGAAGGGGGTTAATTCATTGATACTTGAGGGATGTTACGCCAGGACGTAACACAAGCATTAGCCTCTCATCAGGCATTTTTCGAGAAAGAAGAAGGTGTATTGTACGGGCCAGGCATAGCAGATTAGCAATTTTTATGGTAAATATAATTTAATCGATAGTTGAAACTTTAAACGCGTTTTTCTCGAAACGACATTTTTCAAAATTGCTGACATCATAACTCAACGCGAAATTGACCGATCGACTTCAAATTAAAACTGAGTATTCTTGAATATATTTACTACACAAGGACTATCTTTTTGATTGGTTGAAAATTGTCAATTTGACATTAAAAAAACGACCATTTTTTTACCCTAAAAAACGACACTTTTTTTCAGAACTACGCTATTTTGTTAATTTTTGATATTTTCTAAAAATCGTAGGTCATTGTATAGGAAATACCTTCAACTTTAATAACCTTTTTGATTTTTTTTTGTTTCAGCCACTCATTCGGCCGGAATCATGTCAGCAGTCGGGGAACTTTTTTTCTTGGCACCTCCGAAGACAGCACATAACTCCGTTATTTTTCAATATTTTTGTAAAAAAAAAATCTTAAAATATAGCTGAAAATATACCTTATTATGTCCAAAAAAAACTTCAAAACATCCTATCGAGTACTCCCTTTTAAAAAAATTCCCGAAAATCGCCTGATTTTTCATGGGTTACACTAGTATAACCCCTCAATACCTACTATGCTAGTTTCCAGCGCTGATGACGCACTATCAACCAATGTATTCAATAGTTTACTCTCTAGTACTGAATCTCAACGACCTACTCTTGCTTTATCTCAAATCTCGATCCCTGAAGTACTAAATGTTGTTAACCTGTTACCACCCTCTCTAACGTCTGGCCCGGACGGCATCTCGGCTTTCGGACTTAATAAGGTATCAAGTGTGATAGCCACGCACCTGACTGACATTTTTAATTCGTCCATTACGAATTGCTGTTTTCCCTTAGCATGGAAACAAGCATTTCTTCGACCACTGTCTAAAATCTTGCAGCCTAAATCGCCGTCAGATACTCGTCCTATTGCCAATTTGTCAGATGCCTCCAAAGTATTTGAACGAATAATTCACAAGCAAATTACTAATTTTGTTGAAGACAATGATATTTTTGATAATAGGCAATCAGCGTATCGGCGAGGATTCAGTACGCAAACAGCCCTTGTCAAAATCAGTGATTATATGAGACAGGCTATCAATGAGCAAAAATTAACTATTCTTGTCATGTTTGATTTTACTAAAGCATTTGACACAGTGTCTTATTTGATTGTCCTTACTAAACTCAACCGCATTGGCTTTTCTGACTCAACACTACGATGGGCATTCTCGTACCTCACTGGGCGCAAACGGACTGTCGTTGGCTTAAATGGAGAACACTCTGACTGGGTCGCAACTACTATGGGCGTACCTCAGGGATCGGTACTAGGTCCTCTGTTTTTTTCACTATTCATTAATGATGTCAGTGCTGGAATTCGTTTTGCTGAACATATGGTATTCGCAGATGATACCCAAATCTATCTTAGATGCTATCCCCATGAGCTCAACCATGCTCTCACCATGATTAGTAGCGATGTTAATGCAGTCTATACATTTTCTATTACCTATCTGGATCTTACCGCACTGCCGTAAATCCCGCTGAATAATACTCCATTACCATATGTGAGCGAAGTAAAGAATTTGGGGGTTATTTTCTCATCCAATTTAACTTGGAATAGGCATGTCTCACATATCTCGCGAAAAGTTTATGCGACCCTCCACAAATTGAAGTTCCATCGATATTCTTTACCTGTCAATTTGCGCATCAAACTTATTTCAACGCTAATATTTCCACACCTAGACTAGTGTTGTCTCGTTTACAACAATGCGTCAAACGAACTAGATGTTAAACTTCACCGGCTTATAAACTTGTATACGATTCTTCTTCGACTTACGCAGCGATGTTCATATAACGCCCTATCGCCATAGACTAAATTGGTTGTCAGTTAAAAAACATCATGTTTATTTTCAAGTCATTTCAATATCAAAAGTCGCGGCAGCGACTCGACGCCAAGTATTAAAAAAACTGAGAGTCTCAGTCGAGATGCCGCGCACTCTTATATACGCGAATATGCGTCAATCCACGCCACTCTTACATTTTGATTCGATATTACTAAAAAACGAGACAACTTTTTTAACATTTCACAAATATACTTTTCTTAAAAAAAAATTAGTTTTTCATTGATACCATTATTTTTTTTTCCGCCTACGCGATGCTGAGATATCATAATATTGGGCGAATTATTCCGAATATTTATCATCAGAAAAATTCTCCAACCGGTCACGTATCTATAGATATACTAGCCCATGTATAAGCGGTGTAATACGACTTTTATAGAGAAGCCTTGCATTAGTGTGGGAAAATATGAGTGTGTGCAAGAACACGGCGTTCCCCCACCCCGCGAACCGTAGTCTTGGGCTTATACACAGGCTTGCATGAATATTCTATCTCTGTATATAAAAAAAAAGTATATGTGTGTATGTGCGAGTGTTTCGAGTATTTTTTTATATATACGATGTATATTAGGGTGGTCGTTATTTCAGGTATCAACTTACATTTGGGTGGTCATTCGAGATTTGATGCTTTAAATAATTATATACATATTTATCAAGATATACATTAGGGTGGTCGTTATTTCGGGTCTGAATTTATATTAGGGTGGTCATTTAAGATTTAAATTTCCTTTATTATTTACATATATGTATTTTTAAAATGTATATTCGAGTGGTCGTTATTTCAGGTCTCCATTAATAGTGGGTGGTCCCAATTAATGTTGAAAAAAACAAAAGCAAAAAATTTAAAGCTAAACCAAAATCTAACTTAAATTTGAGGCTAAACAAAAATCTATCTTAAATTTTAAGCTAAACCAAAATCTTACTTAAATTTTAGGCTAAATAAAAATCGAACTCAAATTTGAAGCTAAACCAAAATCTAACTTAAATTTTGGGTTAAACCGAAATCCAACTTTAATTTGACGCTAAACCAAAATCTAACTTAAATTTTAGGCTCAACCAAAATCTATCTTAAATTTGAAGCTAAACCAAAATCAAACTTAAATTTTAGGCTAAATCAAAATCATACGTGTTACGTCCCGTGTTTCGCTTAAATCTGTAAATTTATAAAATTTATTAATACTATTATTTCGCGCGAGAACGGACGGGAACTCACGGTCCTACGCTAAAATGCTCTCGTCAGCGGATTCCAGAGACTCACGCGTCGCGATCACCCCATGTGTCGCAAATCACAATCAGCAACTTTCCGGTCGATGGCACCTTTCGGTCACCTCGAATTAACTCTTGCATGGCCACCAAGGGCATGCACGCGCCGTTTTCAAAAAGCCAAATTTGCAGAAATTCTCGTTCGACTCGCCAACGTCCAGAGGAACGTTGACAAGTCGAGTTAGTACCTTGCTACCCACCGTCAGGTGAATCAAGGAATCATACTCCGGCTCTCAGCCAGTCGCTGCGGCTTAATTCCCGCGCAGCCAGATAAGATTATTACGCTCGCTCGTTAATAAATCTTGGTGCGTTACACAGGGGTGCTCGCGTGGACGCGTAAGTCTCGAGTCGATATAAACGTTCGTCCGTCCTACAAGTTCGTGCCTATGACTCTAAAGTCGTAGTAAAAATAAGTGTTTCCAAACATTTGGGATAATTAACATTTAGTTGCAACAATTAATCATTTAAATAATATAACAGACAAAATAGTAAACGAGAACTAATAAAAGTCATTGCTAAACATTTACGCTCAATAATAATAACGGAACTGTTCACTTCGCCCTCGCTACATAGAGACCCTAGTGTGATTATAGACTTACGAGTCTATAATTATTGGTAAGATCGGCGTCCGGAGTGCGGCTCAAGATCCACGCTCGGCCTGTACGGGACAAACATACAAACATACACACATCGTAGCGCGCGATAGCCCGGAGCTCCGGCCGTATAAAACGTAAGTCAGCATTTTGTATCCGAGAGTCGTCGCGCGTATTGTAAGCGCCGTCTCTCTCTCTCATTCTTGATTACAGCGTATGCGGATCTCCGCTCGCCCTTTTTGCATACTTTGGGATATCGTGTCACCCGTGGTGACATGGTATAATAAATTCCGTAGTATATGATGTATTCTAACTAGATTGCGTTATCATTGAAGAGACCTTCACCCTTTTCAGCAGTAGCCGGGCCCCTATGGGACGGTGTAGAGGCGCCCAAATCTACTAATTGAGTGCTTAATTTCAATCTTCAAACATGCATTTCGATTCCTAACATTTATATTTATCCTTGCAACGTGCCTCCCGGTACGTAACAAATTTCGGTGGCAGCGGTGGGATACTGCCCCTACCACGCACTCCTGAGAAGATTGATGGTCTCGTCAATACTGAATATGCCCTTTTAATCCCGTAAAATAAATATTTTTCTTAAATTTTTCGGGCACATTCGATTTGATATATTTATATTTGATTTGATCAATTTTATTATTACCATTATTATTATTATTATTATTATTAACTTATACTATAAAAATAAAACCCTGCGAATTGAAGCGAGGAAGTTGAAACAAATGAATTAAACTTTGGAATTTAATAATAAATTTATTGAATTATTTTAAAGTTATTTAAAGTTTATTCAAAGTTCATTCTAAAATTTTAATTTCAAATTCATTCTCAAATTGAAATAAATAGAATTTCGAATTAGTATAATACATTACATTTCAGTATCATTAAAAAAAAAAAGAATCTTTTATCTATTTAAGATAATTATAATTAAATATAGATATTTATTTTGAATTAATTTAAATTGATTCCATTTTTATTTTTATTTTATTTATTAATTTTCTTTCCCTGTGTTTGTAAAATTTCAACATTCAGTATGCCAAATTTCTGTGTAAAATGTCGACATATAAATCGAGCTAACGTGGTTGATTTAATTTAAAAACAAGAAAGGAAAAACATTTTTTTTGTATGTCTGCAAAAGCGAGTACGCAAACTTAGGGACATTATTTGCGTACATAACTGTGTATAGGGACCGTGGTCTAGTGAGTGTCGAATTTTCCTTTTTCACGTTATCATTTATTTAAAAAAAAAAAAATATATATATATATATATATATAAACTCCAATTCAAATATTACATAACAAAATGAATTTTATTAGTCCAGATAGATTCATTTAATTACTTTACTTAATTAAAAATTAAAATAAAATAAAGCATAGGATTTGAAGATATTTGCTCAAAATTTTACACGCTCGAAGTCCGACTCTCGATGTTTCGAGGTATTTTCGAATAGCTAGGTTTTTCGAATCCAATGATTAATTATTAATTACTTCCCTTTTATTTCTTTTTATATATTTTATTTTATTATATTTCCTTTTTAAATCACCCTTTTACTAATATCTTGCACAAGTGAAATTTGAAGAGGATCTAGTAATACGTAAATTAGATATAGAGATAATTAGATATTTTTACAAATATATTTTTAATAATTTCAAAACAAATCATTTTTCAAAGAAAGGAATACTAAAATTTTCTTTTCTATATTTAGGGGAAAATACAAAAAAAAAGGGAACTCATTTATTAAATTGAATAATTAATTAAATCCATTTATCCTCGATTTCGCCATTAACACGACAAATCGTAGGCTCTGACGCTTTCCACCGTTGGTACAGGCTACCATACCGGCCTGCAGTGGGAGCGAAGGTTCCGAAAATTACACGTGCACATTCGCAAACAAATCCGAAGTTCCGACGGACTAGTCCATCTGATACAGGCTACCATACCGGTCAGAACGTTCTAGCTCCTGAACACTCCGAGGATTACACACAAACTCTACGAGTCCCGAACGTCCAGTCGCCAGTACTAGGCTACCATACCAGCTGGTGGACTGTCCGTCGAGCTTTCTAGAGTAACACTGAAACTACTCAAACCTCACTTCCAGAGACTTGCGCTAGCCTTTTCTCAAAGAAAAGGGAAGGGGGAGATATATAAAATTTACATTCTGTTAGTTTCAGTTGTTATTGAAGTCATCTGTTATCATTATCTTTTTAAAACTTAACCCATTTTCTACTCTTTTGCATATTGGCTAACCTCAAAATTTCCTAAATTTAATTATCCGACTTTGAAATATCGAGAGATAAATATATAAGTACATATATACATACATACCCATACATATATGTATATGTGCGCCCGTATATATTATTGACTGTTGAAATATCCGCGGTTGTCCGGATTCTCACGTTATATAATTCCAAGTGGAATAAAGCGTGACCATGCCCGACCAGGATATTTCCGAGATGCTTGCCACATCGATGGCAAACATCTCCACGATGATGGGCACCATGAACCTAACTAGCGAGCCCGCGAGTATTCGGGAATTTGATGGTACAAATATTCCCCTCAGGGACTATTTGCAGGACATACAAAATTCAGCCGCCCCGTTACCACCAGACACGGAGTCTCAGTTTGTCGCGGTCGCGATAAGCCGACTGCGGGGTGAAGCGCGCGCGTGCGTACAAGACGATGCTATTACTACGGTGGATCAGCTAGTTTCGTCTCTTAAGGACGGGCTAGCAACCTCGCGAAAATTTGACGATTGTATGGCCGATTTTATGCGGCTACGTATGAAACAGGGCGAAACCGTTCGCAGCCTATACAACCACGTCAGAATCTTAGTTAGCGTTGCGCGCACCGCGTGGAAAACGGATACCGGAACCAAGATCCCGGTCGCTCTAAGTCGCGTCCTCGATTCAACCGCTCTTAAAGCGTACAGTCGGGCATTACCGACGCGCCTTGCAGAACTGTTAATTGTCGCATCCCCAACTTCGTTAAAAGCCGCGGTTGAGCTCGTGGAACGTTTATCGGAATGTAGAGCCGAACCCGAATCAACTGAAACAGCAAAATCGTCTCATAAAGATGCTCGGGCGTTGGTCACGAAGGAAGAGCCACGGAGGTAAGCATCGTGCTCCCCCTCACCGGCACCTCCGTTCAATAAGCATCGAGGATCAAGCCCTTATCCGACGGAAAAACCTGGCCTGCCCGGGATACTTAAATCCCGCGAAAAGGAAATTTTTCGATCGCCTAGTCCCTACCGCGAGAGAACCGAGGGAGGGTGTGATCGTCGATATTGTTGCATCCAAGGTACGGGATGCTCTTGCTGCCCGTGGAATAAATGGACCCCGCGCTCGGCGTGCAGGGGTGGCGGCTGCGACCAACGTTACTGCTGTGCGCGTAATGGGGGTTGTTCTTGCTGCCCCTGGACCGAATGTGGGCTCTGCGCTGCGAAGAATCCGCGAAACTCCCGAGAGTCCTCGCCCAGAAACCGAGAAGATACTCCACGCACAAAAGAAACGGAACCTTTAAACTTCCAAGGGGCTCGTTGCCACGGCGCAACGAGCCAGACGAACGTTCGCGCTATGCCCGCCGAAGCTCAAAAACCGTCCGTGAGTTTTCAGGCTCCGAAGATATAAATTCACAAATAAAAAAACAATCTGACGCGATGGTTCCACTCTCTTCATCGGAATCCGATGAAGAAATGGAATTCCCAGTGGTTGAATTACCGGCCCCTGAGCTCGTTCACGGAATTGATAACTTTTATTGTGACTCAGGGTCAGACTTGAATTTTATTAAATTACACGCCTTTCGCGAAGACGTGCGGTATAACCCCGCAAAACGCAGAGCATACAAGGGTCCCTCCAGGGACAAATCTCAGTCGCTGGGCACCGTAACATTAACAATAAATGAAGTCCCACATCAATTGCATGTTGTCGAAGAATTCGCGACGGTAAGTAATGGATTAATCGGGAAGCCGTATATGCGAAAAGAGCGCGCAGAATTATCCTTTCATCATAACGCTCTTTTGATGGCAAGTGACCCGATCCGCCCTCGCATGTTCCTTACCCCCGATAGGGCAGTCGCGAACCCTTCCCCGATCGTAAAAAAGATTTTCACGGTAAAAGCTCGCGCCCGGTGCCCGTTACCTATTGAAGTAACCAACGCCGAAATTCGCGAGGGCTATTTGCCGAGAATCACCACCACGGACGGTTTGTATATAGGGAACGCACGCCAAGAGCATGGTGTCTGTCATGTACTCGTGGTTAACACCCTTAATCGCGACGTCGATATCGAGATCACCCCGCAAGAAATTATTCCGTTTGAAATTTGCGACCCGGATTTCGATTTACAGTTTGACGATGACGACTCTACGGACGAGGAGATGACCGGACTGGACCGAACGGAAGCCGTGATACAGGCCCTCCGCCTTGAGGATCTTAATGAGATCGAACGCGAACACGTCTGGCGTATAGTCGAAGAAGACCCGTGGAGATTTCACCTGCCGGGCGATAAGCTCCCATGTACCGATCGGGTTGCACACAGATCCCGACCACAGATGATCTCCCAATAAATACCCGCCAGTATCGCTTCCCCTCAATTCATCGAGATGAAGTTGATGCTCAAATAGGAAAAACACTCGAGAATTGAATAATTACACCCTCGCAATCGCCTTATAACTCGCCGGTATGGATCGTGCCAAAGAAACCTGATTCTCAGGGCCGGCCACGAATGCGAATAGTTATAGATTTCCGCAAGCTAAACGAGAAAACCATCTCTGACGCGTACCCGTTGCCCAATATATTGGATATATTAGACCAACTGGGGGAGGCGCAATACTTTTCGACGTTCGATTTAGCCAGCAGATTCCATCTGATCCCCATGGATTCAAGAGACGGCGCGAAAACGGCATTTCCCACTCCCAATGGACATTACGAATATACTCGCATGCTGATGGAACTGAAAAATGCCCCAGCGACCTTCCAACGACTGATGGATAACGTACTACGAGGTCTCCAAGGCACGGAATTGTTCGTATACTTGGATGACATCGTCGTTTTCCCTCGATCGTTGGAAGAACACGAGAAAAAGGTACGGCGCCTCATGCAACGCTTGCGTGACGCGAACCTTACCCTTCAGCCTGATAAATGCGAATTCTTAAAAAAAGAGGTCGCATATCTCGGCCATATCATCGGTCGAGATGGGCTACGCCCTGACCCGCGTAAACTCCAGGCGGTGAGGCATTTTCCCACACCTCGAACGGTGAAAAACATTCGCCAATTCTTAGATCTCGCCGGATATTACCGGCGCTTTATCGAAAACTTTTCTGGTCGAGCGAAGCCCCTCTCTGACCTCACTAAAAAGGGGAAACCATTTACATGGGACGAAGAGCAGCGTCGCAGCTTCAGAGACCTACGCCGGGCCCTATGCCAAAAGCCCGTCCTGATATACCCCGATTTCAACCGCCCATTCACACTGACGACCGACGCATCGGATCTCGCGCTCGGAGCCGTGTTAGGGCAAGAAATAGACGGAGCCGATCGGCCCATCGCTTATTACTCTCGTATCTTGTCAAGGGCCGAGGCGAATTACGGCACAACCGAGAAAGAATTCCTGGCCGTGATCCGCGCCTTAGAACATCCAGCCATACCTTTATGGCCGAAAATTCAAACTAATCTCTGATCACGAACGGCTTAAATGGATCGGATTAATGAGTGACCCAGGCAAAAGATTAATCCGATGGAGATTAAGCCTGCAAAATTATGACTATGAATTCGTGTACAAACCGGGGCGATTGAACGTGAACGCGGACGCATTGTCGCGTAACCCTGTAAACCCATGGAGTTCGGATTCTAGCGATGCTGAGGCCGAACCGGCGTCGGCAAGAGTTTTGCCGATAAAAGAGGGTCAGCGGGGCTGAGGCCGGCCGAGAGTGCATTCGGACTCTCAGTTATCGCAACCAGCATCTGGCTGCTCTTTGCAATCGGCACGGTCAAATAATGTAAGGGCACCCACGCCCTTGGATGCAAGCGCAATTGCTACGCGCACTAGAGCCCGTAAAAATCCTGCAGCCCGCGCATCTCCGCGATATGCCAAGACCTCGGAAACGAGCTCGGCCGAGGAATCGCGCCCGATACAACGACTTCATCGGAGTATGCTGCCTGCCCCTCTCCTACCTCCAAAACGCCCCTCTAAACCTAAGCCTAGAGGCGACGAGCCCTCTCCAGAGCAGTCAAACCCTTCCTCCGCATGTGAATCACAAGAGGGCAATGTCGGAGAGGGCCAGAACACCCTGGTGAACGTTAGTCCTCCCGTGAGTGACACGGAGGGGAGCACGCTGGTAGAGGATATGTTGGACGAGCATGAAAAAACTATAATTCCATCGCTCGAAACATCATTTCAAAGATTTGATACGTCATTGCGGCAGCTCGAGGAGAAATATCACGGCAGAAACGCCATCCAATCTGAGGGTCAGGAACTCCTTCTCCTTGATCACGTCTCCGATGGAGACGAGGTTGACGTGTATACCCAAAATTCCCTTCTCGAGCTCGACCCTTTTGACGATACAGACGGAGACAAAGAATTAGAACGCCAGATAAACGCACTGTCCGAACGCACGCTAGCAGTTACAGAAGCGGAATTATTGTGGCGTACAAGCCTTGTGGGTGTCCGACGGTCACACGGTCATGAGTTAGAGGCAGAAGCAGATAAAGAGGACCAGCTGACTGACCGCCCCGCCGCCGCCTCTACCATGTTGCACGACGTGACATATGGGGCCTCCTCTAACCTGTGGACTTACCCTTTCCCACGCGCCTCGTTCCCTGCGAGCTCGGCGACAACGTATAGTAGTAGCAAGGAAAGCCCTGATGCCGGAATACTCCAACCTCCCCATTCTGTGACTCCCTCGGTTCTCTCCCCAGTACGAGAGGAGATGTCGTCATGCCAGAATGCTCCTGGCGACCGGCCATCTTGGGAACCTGTTATCACCCCTTTACCAGCCACGCCAAGCAGCGCAAAGACGCCAAGCGCAACGGAACGGTCGATAGCACACGACCCCAGCTGTGAAGTATTGGGCCCCCTTCCTAGCTACGAAACGAAAACGAAAGAGGAACCTAACAAGGAAAACGTGCACGAGGCAGCCGTTCTAGGAAAATCCTCTATAAAAGGATCCCGCGAATGCTTGAGCTATCGGCGCGACAATTATGTTCATTTTATATCCGCAGATGGGGAGTTTTCAACGCCAGTCGGAAAAATACTATCCGACCTGGACATTATTGACTCCCTGTCCCTTAAAAATAAAAATATAAATATCGGACAAGTCGCTTCGACGCGCTACGGTAATCACCGGGTATTTAGCTTAGTAATAAAACGCAGGTACTACGATGAAACGAGAGCGAAAAATATCGAACTCGGTCTAATGACTCTGAGGGAAAACTTGGACCGTTTAGGCGTTGCGGCCATTCGAATCGCACGCCACGGCGATTTTCCTGATGATTTACCCCCAGAAGTATTTCTGGCAACACTACACACCATCTTTAGAGAATCAGGGATTTCCTTTATAATATGCTACGGAAAAATACGGCTGCCCTCACCCGAAGACCGTGAGGCAATAATAACAGAATTTCACTCGAATCTCATAGGCGGCCATAAAGGAGTGACAAAGACCTATAGAGGGATCCGAGAGAGATTCTATTGGCCTACACTTCGGAACGATGTGCAAAATTTTATCCGTCGCTGCAAAGGCTGTCAAGAACAAAAACTCGTGAGAGTCAAAACCCGCGAGCCTACGCTCATCACTGACACGCCCGCAGACACTTTCGATAAAGTATCCCTTGATACCGTCGGGCCCCTGCCTGTCACCCCTCATGGTAACAGGCATATTCTGACGATGCAGGATCACTTATCAAAGTACTGCCTTGCAGAACCGATACCCGATCTAAAGGCAACTACGGTAGCCGAAGCCATTCTCACGGATCGGGGAACCTCTTTTATCAACGGATTATTCCGCGAGATCTCAAGAATTTATAATGTGCGACATCTGACCACGTCCGGTTATCGGCCGCAAACAAATGGTGCACTCGAGCGCAGCCACATTGTCTTGGCCGAGTACATTAAGCACTACGCGAATGACTACGATGACTGGGATAGATTATTGCCTTTCGCCGAATTTTCTTATAATACCTCGGTGCATGAAGCAAAGAATTTCACACCCCACGAAATTGTTTACGGAAAATTGGCTCGCCAACCTAGCGAGTTCGCCATCGACGAGAAGCTCCCCACGAGCGGCTCGTTCCTCGCCGAGCTTATTAATTAAGCGTCAATCCGAGATTCGCGAGCTGGCCGGTGACAATTTAAATAAGTCAAAACAGCGTTCTAAGACTTATTACGATAGGAATTGTTGACCCTTTGAGGGAAAGGTAGGAGATAAAGTATACGTGCTAAAAGAGCCGCGAACCGGAAATTCGACAGCCAATACCACGGTCCATACATGATTAAGGTAATCTCGGATAAGAGTAATGTTATTCTAGAAACCAAAAACGGGCGGAGATTCCGAAAACATGTCGACAAATGTAAGCTAGCATATGATTAGAATTTTAAGTAGAGTCAGAATTTAATTAGGATTTACTACGCGCAAAGAAAATGGTCTATACACGTCAGTGAAGAAATAAACCAACTTGCAGATCCTCACCGAAGATCACCAGAGAAGAAGGACCAGTCGCCATGAGGCTCCCTTTGTTCATCCTGATAATAGGGCTCGGGTGGGCCGAGCCTTCAGACGACGCGTATCGTGTCACACCGATCAAGGATTGCCCGGGGGTCCACTATGAGAGACTACCCCCGCTACAACACCAGCTGGCTGATTGGAGAGTAACAAAATTCATGGACATCGGGAAACTCCAATCAACCTTCCCTATAGATATGGAAAACGTACGCGTCTACATGAGTGCATGCTCAAAGCATTACTCGTACACAGTATGTGAATACCTTCTGCAGGGAGAATATCTTTACCACCTCATAATACGAGCGATGACACTGCGTTACGAAGTGGTAAGCCTTGTGGAACGCGCCCGTATAGAAAAGGACCATGTTCGAAGGCCCTCGACGATAATAAAAAGATCAGCTCCTTTCGGGATAGTGGGGACATTGAGCAAGTCACTTTTTGGCACGCTTACGGAAGACGATGCAACATACCTGACGAGTCCAATCGACAAATTATTCGCCGACCAAGCCTAAATTACGCACCTGGTCGGGGAGAAAATGCACATCGCATCATCCTAGTTGCAATCATTACACCAGGAGCACCTCGAGGAAACCGAACGAGTAAAAGATCTACGGAGATATGTTGAGGAACTACATGCGAACTTGGAAACTACAAGCGAACGCATAACGCTTGCCCAATACAATTCCACACTAATGGCGTACTCACAACAAGTGGCGATGAAGGTGGAAAACTATATGGAGACACGCCGTATATATATGCGCGTCATCATCGCCGCAAGGGAAGGTCGACTCGAACCCGAAGCTATAGAAACAAAACAGCTGGTAGCCGTTGCCAAGAAAGCACAGCTTCAGGCTACTGGTTTCGAGTTCCCCCTCCCCCTGGAACACCTGCAGCCAGAGACTCTCGCCCCTCTCGTGCACACCGATCTAGCTTATCATGGGGAAAAGGTGGTCATCGTGATCCATATTCCCCTGCTGCAGCATGGGTCTTACGATTTTTACCAAGTGCACTCTTGGCCGGTGCCTCAACAATTCCATAACGGCACTTGCACCGCTTTCACAGTGCCAGCTGCACCGTACCTCGCACTATCAGCGGACCACCACTCCTTCTTTCCGGCAGACGAGGCATAATACGACTCATGCAAATTTTCCGAGCCCTGATTCGTCTGCACCGCCGCGACCCCCATCTTCGATGTCGCCGCAACAGAATCCTGCGAGCTCTTAATGCTCATCAGGCCCTCTGAGGAGACGCTACGACGCTGCGACGTAAGGATACGCCCCCAGCACGAATTCTGAACTACGATTGCAAGGAGTTGGCATTCTGTATTTGGCTCCCAACTGCATGGGAACGACCCGTAGCATGACGCTAACCAGCCTTCGAACATACAGCAGCCGCACAACGTTCCAATACCAACCGTCTCGATCATCGCCCCAGTATTCGAGGACTTCGTCACTCGAGAAGGCATAAAGAGACTATTCACTCACGAGGGCGATATGACCCCTCTGGTACACTCGAACTGGGCCTCGACCACCGCGGGGGAGTCCCTGTACGCGATCGAACGGAGAGTGCGCGCCATCGGGTCAGATAAATGAGAAAGAGACGGACAATGCCGTCTCACTCTCGGGGGCTTCGTGAGTCAGCGGATCATATTTAATGGCCTAGTTTGCTATCTCGTTCGCACTCAAATAGCCTTTGCACTCTCTTTCATAATCAGCGTATTGTCCTGTAGGAAGAGACAACGCCCAGCGACGGGATCGACGGAGGTTATTGAAGCTGTAAAGCCCGAGATAATATACTCGGCACCCGAGCTGAACTCTCGAGCTCGGGGAGCGGGAAATACAACACCCCCGATCACGGGTGCAAAAGTACGTATGTCCACTGCTCCGCGATCCCTTCCTCGACAGGAGCCCATGGTGATATAATCACATGAACAAAGGAAGAAGGAAGTATGGGAATCTCCATCCTCTCCGTGGCCAGGAAGCAGGGGATCAGACCAATCTTCCCCAATCTATAATCTTAGCGTAACCGTGTTTTGATGTAATTGTATCATTTATTTTGTGTTTTTAATTATAACCGATGACGAGGGCGTCATCAAATCCGTAGGGGGGTGGGTGTTACGTCCCGTGTTTCGCTTAAATCTGTAAATTCATAAAATTTATTAATACTATTATTTTGCGCGAAAACGGACGTGAACTCACGGTCCTACGCTAAAATGCTCTCGTCAGCAGATTCCAGAGACTCACGCGTCGCGATCACCCCATGTGTCGCAAATCACAATCAGCAACTTTCCGGTCGATGGCACCTTTCGGTCACCTCGAATTAACTCGTGCATGGCCACCAAGGGCATGCACGCGCCGTTTTCAAAAAGCCAAATTTGCAGAAATTCTCGTTCGACTCGCCAACGTCCAGAGGAACGTTGACAAGTCGAGTTAGTACCTTGCTACCCACCGTCAGGTGAATCAAGGAATCATACTCCGGCTCTCAGCCAGTCGCTGCGGCTTAATTCCCGCGCAGCCAGATAAGATTATTACGCTCGCTCGTTAATAAATCTTGGTGCGTTACACAGGGGTGCTCGCGTAGACGCGTAAGTCTCGAGTCGATATAAATGTTCGTCCGTCCTACAAGTTCGTGCCTATGACTCTAAAGTCATAGTAAAAATAAGTGTTTCCAAACATTTGGGATAATTAACATTTCGTTGCAACAATTAATCATTCAAATAATATAACAGACAAAATAGTAAACGCGAACTAATAAAAGTCATTGCTAAATATTTACGCTCAATAATAATAACGGAACTGTTCATCGATTTCTTCGACTTCGTGGCACTGCGGATCTTTCGGCCATCGGTAGCGAGTGCGTGCATTGTGCATCTTCGCCCTCGCTACATAGAGACCCTAGTGTTATTATAGACTCGTAAGTGTATTGGTAAGATCGGCGTCCAGAGTGCGGCTCAAGATTCACGCTCGGCCTGTACGGGACAAACATACAAACATACACACACACATCGTAGCGCGCGATAGCCCGGAGCTCCGGCCGTATAAAACGTAAGTCAGCATTTTGTATCCGAGAGTCGTCGCGCGTATTGTAAGCGCCGTCTCTCTCTCTCATTCTTGATTACAGCGTATGCGGATCTCCGCTCGCCCTTTTTGCATACTTTGGGATATCGTGTCACCCGTGGTGACATGGTATAATAAATTCCGTAGTATATGATGTATTCTAACTAGATTGCGTTATCATTGAAGAGACCTTCACCCTTTTCAGCAGTGGCCGGGCCCGTATGGGACGGTGTAGAGGCGCCTGAATCTACTAATTCAGTGCTTAATTTCAATATTCAAACATGCATTTCGATTCCTAACATTTATATTCATCCCTGCAACGTGCTTCCTGGTACGTAACAAACGCAAATTTTAAGCTAAACCAAAATCTAACTTTAATTTTAGGTTCAACCGAAATCCAAATTTAATTTAACGCTAAATCAAAATCTGACTTCAATTTGAGGCCAAGCCAAAATCTGACTTGAATTTTATGCTTTATATTCATAGATATACTATATATCAAGAGTCGTGGCAGCGACTCGACGCCAAGTATTAAAAAAACTGAGAGTCCCAGTTGAGATTCCCGCGCACTCTTATATACGCGAATATGTCTCGGCCCACGCCCTTTTTGCATTTCAATTCGATATAACTAAAAAACACTACAACTTTTTCAACATTTACGAACTACGGTCATCTTAAAAAAAATTAGCTCTCCATTGATACCATTTTTAATTTTTTCCCCCAAGTGATACTGAGATATCATAATATTGGGCGAATTATTCCGAATATTTATCATCGCGAAAATGTTTAAGTCATGTCTCTCTAGATATAGAGCGCGTGTATAAGCGGTGTAATAAATTGAATCAGGAAAGATACTTCGAAAGAACTTTCAAAAAAAAGTGAAATCAATCACAAAATACTTGTGAGAAGTAAAAAAAGGACGCCAAGTATTAAATCCCAAAAATTCGAATTAAAAAAAATCCCAAAAATTCAAAATTAAGAGGAAATCGTAAAAATTTGGAATCTGAAATTAAATAAAAACACAAATCACACAAGCCAAGCCAAAAACTTGGCGTAAGTAAATTATTTAAGACCAAGCCAAACTAGAAAACTTGGCGTGCAGGGTTAAGAACATTTAACGAAGGAGTGAATGAACGAGAAAATAAAAAAGAAAAAAATTCATCAAGTTCACTAGTAAGCAACCATGAGAAAAAACACAAGAGGTAACGGCCGAGTAAGCTAGTGAGTAACTATGAGAAAAGTTAACTGAGAAAAATCTTGTACAAGGTTTATATTTAACTGAACGGACAATTATATGATCATTATTTCTGGTATAGTTGATAATCTTTTATTGACCTTTTGTTATGTCCGAATTTAATAAATCATAGTAGCATCACTGCACATAATGGTTACAATAATCATAAATATCGTTGCTACTTCCTTGTCATAAATTTTCTTGGTGTAATATATGTAACGTTATTATATTTTCATAACGATTTATTTTTCATTTTCCCCTCTTAATGGCCAATCGTTTAAATATCGAATACTCATCTTAACTATTGAACGTCGATGACATCCGTGACGTACGCAGAAATGCGACCAGGCCTGGATTTGCGATGATTTTCGTGGATGCTCATGATGATTGAGCGAATGTATTAGAATATTCAAAATTCTAATTGACCATATAAAGAGCGATTCTATAATTACGGTTAAATTCAAAAATCGCATAACGATCATTGTACATAATGCGTCAGTAATCGTGAGCAAACTACAGTAGATGATCAGATAACTTAACTCGATGGGACCGTTCGCATAACTTAACTTTCCCCTCATTCTCCCACTCACGTGTCTAAGCACATGCGCACTGCGCATGTTGGCAATACGCATGCTCATAGATGATTCGCGGTCGGTCGAAGGTTTGAATTGGGGAGAAACGGTCATAGGGGGAGTTAAGATATGCAAATGTGTTCCCATGGTAATGAGTTAAGTTATGCGAGTGGTCAAGTTATCTGATCGTCTACTGTACTTGACAGTAAAATATACGAGTGATAATAATCTATGTTAACACTATATGAGTAGGTATAATAATTTTTTACCTTATCTCGTGGAAATCCTACAGCACCTCTCGGGCTTATTTTTCTTAACCCTGCACGCCAAGTTTTCTAGTTTGGCTTGGTCTTTAATAATTTACGTATGCCAAATTTTTGGCTTGGCTTGGGTGATTTGTGTTTTTTTTATTTTAGATTCCAAATTTTCACGATTTCCTCTAAATTTTGAATTTTTAGGATTTTTTTTTAAATTCGAATTTTTCGGATTTTTTTTTAAATTTGAATTTTTGAGATGTAAAACTTGGCGTCCTTTTTTTACTTCTCAGAAGTATATAACATACTCCACGGCATGGCTCCTGAGTACATCCGGTGACTACTTACTGTTAATATGCAGTTGCTGAAAATGAGGCTGCGGGACACCCTTTTCCAACCTCTTATATTCTACATCATCGAACAGAAATGTATAAAAACTCATTTAGTATTTCCTCAACATAGCTATGGCATAGTTTGCCAACACATGTGATCTCTGCACCGAGTATTGAAATCTTTAAAACAAGAATGTTCGAGTATCTTCGAACTGCTGAGCTTTCGGGCCACTCGGATATTTATGATCGGAGTACCCAGTAAGAAGCTGTAGTAAACACTGCGCACCATAGCACGTACTTGTGCGGCAAGGTATTTTCGGATTATTTTCAAATTATTATTATTTTCTTAGGATTTAAGATATACAAGCAGCCTAGAATGTAGTAATAGTGAAATCGCAATCTGATATATTATATTGTATACATAACTAGCTTTTCCCCGCGACTTTGTCCACGTGAACTACGGGTTTGGATTTTAGTTTTTGGGATTTCACATACACTGGGCCCACGATAAAAATTGATTGTGGAACCTAGACGTGAAATATAATCGAAATGCTCAATTCCCAGATCATAACAAATATAAATTCAAAATTATAGTGTAGTGATCGTATGTAATATAACACCCACGCCCAACTATGTAACTCACACCCACCCCCACCCCCACAGCCACCTATACCTAACCAAGCTAAGCAACACACCTATGTAACAACTCACACCCGTCCTCACCCCCACAACCACTCACGATGCCCAAACCATCATCCACACCTACCCATGTAACAACTTACACCTATCCCCACCCCCACAATCACCCGCAGTACCTAAACAATCATCCGGCCCAACCCGCACAATAATTCGCACTCACCACCACCCACACCTACCCACGCTGAGCAATAGTTGTAATAGTGACCATTGCCATGATAACCGTTGCCATAATATCCGTTGGGTAACTGTTGTTATGGTAACCATTTTCATGGTAACCATTACTATGGTAACCGTTGCTATGGTAACCGATGCTATGGTAATCGTTGCTATGGTAACCGTTGCTATGGTAACCGTTGCTATGATAACCGTTGCTATGGTAACCGTTGCTGTGGTAACCGTTGCTATAGTAACTGTTGCTATGGTAACCGTTGCTATAGTATCCGTCGCTCTCGTAACCGTTGCCATGGTAACTTTTGCTATGGTGTGAGAGAGAGAGAGATGGTATATGTGATGGTAGTGGAAAAACCGTTTTTGATAGGAATTACTCAGAACCCGTCCGTAGTGAGCGTCCACGTCGAGAAAGGAGTAATCATGCCAAATTTCAAGTCAATCGGACGTATAGTTTTGGAGATCTCGTGATGAGTGAGTGAGTGGTATTTCGCTTATATATTATATATGGATAATTCATGATATTGTACAAAATTCTAAAATGTGTAGAGAGCAAATATTGTACTTCAATTATGTATCACGATTTGCCCTATAGTCGAACTAGGGCATAATAAAGAAATCAATCAATCAATAAATAAATCAATCAATCAATCAATCAATCGATCGATCAATCGATCGATCGATCTCTCTCTCTATTCTCTTGATATTTCAAACTTTAATAGCTCCACACTTCGAGTACTGCAGTACTATAATGTTAAATTTCAGTAAATTCAATATGCAATTGTTACAAAGAACACAAAATAGAGCGATGCGAGCGGTACTGCGATGCAATCGATATACGCCAATAAAAGAAATGCTAACCGCACTGGGGTACCTGAGTGTGAACCAACGAAGATATTTCATTGGAAGAAAAATCATTGGTGTACAGAGGTTTTGAGTTTTATAATAAATTACCGTTAGAAATAAGAAATGAAGGAACGTTAGCAGGATTTAAGAGGGAGCTCAGTAAATACGTCAAAGAAAAAGTGCCAATCATGACATGAAAAAGAGAAAAGTAGAATTAAGGAACAGAATGTAAGAATGTGAAGTAAGATAAGAAGTAGAATGTAATAAGTATGATGTAAGAAGAAGAGAAGGAACGGAATGTAATAGCAAATGTGCTAAATAAAGGTCAATCAATCAATCAATCAATCAATCTCTCTCTCTCTCTCTCAATGGCCGTATCAATGGCCGGGTTCATCTATGACTCTTTCCGTAGTTCTACTTTCATAAGCAGAGGACGCTTCGTATGTAAAAAGACTCGCTATCGCGACCTTTGATCATGTGGAACCGATTTTCCCTAAAGTTCGCAACATTTTTACCTCTGGCACTAGATTTCACGAAGAGAACATCCAACATTTGTTTCGACTTACGATTAGGCTGTGTTCCGAATTCACTGCGAGTACTGACGTCTCATCGTCAGTACTAAAAAAAATAATAATAAAAAAAAGAAAGGTAATTTTTTTTTCATAGGAAAAATATTTGTAGAAAAAAGGACTATTTTTATGTAAATTTGCAATTATCTTAGAAACCAACAATCCTACATGATTTGATATAGAGACCTTTTTATGGGGAATTAAATTTTCAATAAAAATACGCCGAGAAAATTTTTTGTTTCAACACTTCGAACTTTAACGAACTTAGGCGAGCCTAGGATGTACTCAAATTTTTTTGTCCTCAGATTTCTTTTGTAGCATAATAAACAATATTTTCGGTATTGCTAAAAGAATTTCAAAAAAGCGGATTTTCGGCCCACATCGAGGTCCAGCCTAATGCTAGTAAAGTCTTAGGAAAATTTTACGAAGGAATTGTAAGAATGAGAATTTCTGTTGCGCCGCAACTCTTTATGCGACATAGTAATACCCAAGTTTTTAAAGATAAGGAACGGAAAAAAAATTTCCTCCATGGTCGCAGCTCTTTATGCAGCTTAGTCTCACCAATTTTTGGAAGAGCAGAAAAAGGAAGCGACTTTCCGGTTAAAGCGAAAGCAAAAGCGTTATCAAAAATAGAAAAGGAAACAAATTTCTGGTGGGAGTGTAGTTCTTAATGCGCCCCATTATCACCAAACTTTCGCAATTATGAAGAAAAGAGTATCCTTTATTATTCCACTCAATTTAATTAATTTTTGCTCGGGGTATCCTTTACTTGATGAAATTCTGCGGCACTTAGACCCAAGCAAAGCTTCACAATAACATTGCTATGATTTTATCTGCTTCAAAATCGAGCGTAATAATCGTCCGGCTTCAAACGGTTGAGACCAATGTTCAAATATAGTTTGAGAATTTGTTTTTTCTTCACAATCAGATCTAGAATATTTATTTAGCTTGATACGACTAGAATGCCAAACACATTGTATTGTATTTTTCCGCTATACAGCGCTGGAGTTTAACTGAATCTTCGTTATTTAACAGTCATCAGCTGCGAAAAAATGAACTATCGATCCAAATCTTCATTGCATCGATCGCAAGACGGTGAAGTAAGATATGGAAGTCTTGAAGACCTAAAAAAAAGAAAAGAAAATTTATTTTTTCATTCAGTCGAATGAATCCCAAATTAATGTTTTTTGCAATGATACAACAAAATAACTGAACACTTACCGACGCAAAATTCTCTATTGAGATCGTCATGAATTTACCCGCTGTTAATTGACAAGGTACATGAGCCCTCATTATTAAGAGATTAAACAGTTTTTGAGTTCCCAGCGATGTTTCGTACCATTGAGCTTGGCATCTGAAAGCGACTTTTTAACTTTCATCTATCCCTGTTTCTTGTTTTAGGTAATAAGAATAAGTGACTCGCGCACGTACAAGTGATCGGCAACTCCATAACTGTGATCGATCACCTTTTGCGAGAAAAAAAATTCAAAGAATATATAAACAGTTATGGCAATCAGGAATACTACAAGGCGTACTGCATCTTTCGGGTTCACATCTATCATCAGCACAACCTGTACACAAATTGAAAAAGTAAATGTTTCAGGACATTGGAATATTTTCGATAAGCGCGAACGGGTGCAGTTGCATTTTTTTCTTCACAATCAGATCTAGAATATTTATTTAGCTTGATACGACTAGAATGCCAAACACATTGTATTGTATTTTTCCGCTATACAGCGCTGGAGTTTAACTGAATCTTCGTTATTTAACAGTCATCAGCTGCGAAAAAATGAACTATCGCTCCAAATCTTCATTGCATCGATCGCAAGACGGTGAAGTAAGATATGGAAGTCTTGAAGACCTAAAAAAAAGAAAAGAAAATTTATTTTTTCATTCAGTCGAATGAATCCCAAATTAATGTTTTTTGCAATGATACAACAAAATAACTGAACACTTACCGACGCAAAATTCTCTATTGAGATCGTCATGAATTTACCCGCTGTTAATTGACAAGGTACATGAGCCCTCATTATTAAGAGATTAAACAGTTTTTGAGTTCCCAGCGATGTTTCGTACCATTGAGCTTGGCATCTGAAAGCGACTTTTTAACTTTCATCTATCCCTGTTTCTTGTTTTAGGTAATAAGAATAAATGACTCGCGCACGTACAAGTGATCGGCAACTCCATAACTGTGATCGATCACCTTTTGCGAGAAAAAAAATTCAAAGAATATATAAACAGTTATGGCAATCAGGAATACTACAAGGCGTACTGCATCTTTCGGGTCCACATCTATCATCAGCACAACCTGTACACAAATTGGAAAAGTAAATGTTTCAGGACATTGGAATATTTTCGATAAGCGCGAACAGGTGTTTCTTTCATAATGAATTATGTAAATGTACTAATGTAGTCATTAGGAACGACTAGAGAAATTTTACCTGAACTCCACTAACACTCATGGCCAGCAGGCTTATTATAGTGCCAACTAAAAACAACGTGGTGTGAGATTCTTTGAGGACTTGACTGAACCTGCACGAAATTTCATTTATCAATCAATGAAAACAAGTCAAATTGAAATTAACGTTACTCACTCAATTACATCCTTGTGCTTTTTGATACAATCGATCAAGTGTTGAAATGCAGGATCCCACTTAGGTTGAACACTATTATGAGCCTGTAAGTCCATGAGTTCTGAAGGGATTACGGTGGCGACGCGTTGCAGTTGATGACTGTAAGTGTTAACTATTTACCAAAATGGTATAATTGATAATTCGAGTGTGTGTATAATTTTTTTTTACTAACCCAACCACCGTAAACATTCCGCAAACATGCTGCACTTGTACTACAAACATTGTATCTATAGCGAAAATAATGAGCATACCAAGATAACATATTGCGCACATATAAGCGAAGATATAGTAGTAATGAGCATCGACGTCATAACCGAAATAGTCGATTGGGAAAGGCAATTTTTTCGGAATTGTTCCGTTGGTGAGTTTCATGACTTCAAAAATTCTTGGAACGAGAGGTTGGCCCATATACAGTGCCAATAGAAGGCATTCGCAAACTAAGGAAGAGATAATCGCATAATTATTATTTTTTTACTCCATCGATACTAACTTACGAGGGAGACCTCTATTCTACATATTTTCATTCTACACATGAAATTTTCTACACTGAAAAGTGGCTAAGAATGTTATTCTACACAAGAGAAGTTGCGACGAATATTATTTTTCACAAAATTATTTTAAACCGGTTTTTATACACATTATTCTACACAAGAGAAGTGACGAGGAATATTATTCTACCAAAAATTATTCTACACCGGTTTCTACATACATTGTTTTACACAAGAGGAGTGGCAAAGGATATTATTCTGCACCGAAAATATTCTACACTGGGTTATTCTACATAGATGGTTAGTGCTCAGGAGGCCTTTTTTAGTCTATTATACAGATTATTATTCTACACATTATTTTTCTACACATTACAGCCTGTAGCAAATCTCTGCATGCGACGTTTCTTATCCAACTCCAGAAAAAGGATAGAAACTCTGCAGAAGGATAATATCAGTAGGATAATAATGTATGGAGTAATAATGTTTAGAATAGAATATTATGACCTGCTACCTTTTCTTGTGTAGAATAATGTATGTAGAAACTTTTGTATAGAAAGTGTCACATGCAGAATAATAATCTGTAGAATAAAGGCCTCCTGAATACCCCTTGCCACTTCTGTTGTGCAGAATTATGTGTGTAGAAACAGGTGTAGAATAATTGGGTGTAGAATAATATTCCTTGACACTTTTTTTGTGCAGAATAATGCGTGTAGAAAAAGGTGTAGAATAATTTTGTGTAGAATAATATTCTTTGGTATTTCGCTTGTGTAGATTGATATGTGTCGAAACCGTTGTAGAACAATTTCGTGTAGAATAATATTTTTTACAACTTCTCTTGTGTAGAACAACATTCGTTGCCCCTTTTCTTGTGTAGAATAATTTTTCGAGGAACTTTTGTGTAGAAAATGTCACGCTTATATTACGTCCCGCGACTTTCGGGATTTCTCATCGTCCACGGGTTTACCTATATCGGGCAATTCTCGAGGAAAAATGCGCATGAGAGGGAAACACGGTCGAGGCGAGGATCTATCCTTACGGTGGTCAAATTCCCACCAATTCTCGAATTGCAGGCCATAGCGACAGCGTTGACGCCTCACGCATCAACGCATACCACCGAGGAGAATTTCGAGCGAAGTAATTGTAATGCCGAAAGAAAAGATGCTATATCAAATATATTAAACATCCGCGGAGATACGGACTCCGAGAAAATAGCGATAGGGCCTTTGTCGGGCCAAGCGACGCGGGCATTAAAATCTTTGAAAGCGCGTGGCACACACACTAAATTCGAGATACTCACGCACACTAGCGTGTGTCCACACCGACGCCATCATGAATGATACGTCGAGTAATGATATTAATACGTACGATCAGTGGTTCTTCCCTTTTATTTTTGGTAACGAAATAATTTTGAAATCCCGAAAGTCCGAAAAATAGGACAATAAAGTCAAGTCAAGTCTAAATTCAAGAATGGAAATTATTGCCTGGGTCAGGTCGGTCGAATCAGAAAATAGATTTTTTTTTTTTTGAAAAAAAAAACACAAACATAAAAAGCACTGAGGAAAAATTCCTCTTGAGAATATTGAATTTCGCTGCTTGAAAGTTTCAAGATGGTTGGGTTTTGCGATGATTTATTGGGGTAGAAGAAAAAAAAAGGGAAAGGAACATGCGGAAAAAAAAATGACGAAAGAAAAGAACACCACTGTGAAAAGATCACACGTGGCTCTTCAAGAATTAGTCACCCTGCGGGGAAAGAGAAAGGAAATCGCTTGGAGATAGAGAGCACTTCAGTGCAACCCAATATCTATTTATTTCCAACGTTTATAGTTGAGATTTTCAAGCAGAGGAACATATCGAATATATTAAACATCCGGGCGTAATTAAATTTATCAACCCTCAAAGAAAAATAAGTCCGCGTGAGAGAGAATTAGCGAGGCAGGCGTGAGTGTTTGTCCAAGAGTCCGAGGAAATCTCCTCGTGCCCCGCGGACGACACGAGGCCCGCTGCCCCCTTGAATCGCGTCGTTCTCTCTCGCACAACGGGCTGCTACAGAGGATACACGCCATATATGGGCACTAGTAATATTCAAAAGCATTTCTTTTTTGTATGAAAAGACAAATTAAAAATCTCAAGAGAAATTTCGCCTCAAAGAATACGAGCGAATTATTATTAATTATGAATGCATGTATGAATGATTTGTTTCAGGCTAATACAAAAATTTATTTATTTCAAATGATAGAATTCACATAAAAATTTTATTAAAAAAATCATGAAATTCCAATAATACGGATTTTATTTCAAAATGATGATTTCAAGTAGAAAAATTTAAATAAAGGGTTTTAATTAAAATGATAAAATTCTTATTTTGAATGATAAAATTCAAATAAGAATTTTCGTATCTTTTCTAATAATTTGTCAATTGAATCTTTGGACCCTTTAATCTTTATTGACAGAAGTAATTGAAATGTTAAAATATTCATTATAATAATTTTATCAGCGCATTTTTTTCCTCTCCATAGAAAATCAGTTCAATAAATATGGAAAAAAATTTACAATTTTGAGATTATAAAATCATCGAATTCTTTGGAAATTAAAAAACAGTTTATTGAAAGAAATTATTGGAATCATCAAAATATAAAATAATTCATTTAAATAAAAGTAAAATTTATTAATTTAAAGACTCTCCCTCTCTTGCAAGGAAACGATGGGAGGAGTCGAAGGGAAAAGAGGAAACGCAGAGCAGTAGAGCAAAGAAAGAGAAAGAAATATGAATTTGTCATAGGAAAGAGAGTGAGAGAGTCATAACCGAAAATTAAGCTAATTGGAAGTATCGATGAGTGAGAGAGTCCGAGCGCGCGTGCGAGACCCGTGTAAAAAAAAATAGGTCTATGTAAATACGCGATAGATCTACGAAGGGCCGTCTATGCCAAGTCAACCAACTGGGACGATTGTAGACTTGAATGTGGCAATGAAAATCGAGAAAAGAAGTCTATAATCAGTGTACATAAATCTTGATAGACGTACATAGACTTTTTGATTGGACCCAGTCGGCGTCGTCTAGGTATATCTCGATAGATCTACGAACACCATTTGATGTACAAATGCCGATTTTGATATCTGATATCTACATAAATCTTTAAAAACGTACATAGACGACCTTAATTATCCAATTTTTCATCGTCATTTCGATATCTACGTGGATCTATAAAGATCTACGTACACCTTAGTATTCTAAGCTCCACGTAAGTCTTCATATACCTACATAGACCGCATGATTTCTAAAATTCTGCATCGTCGTTGGAGATCTATATAGATCTTTATAGACATGATTTATTATTTCGTTTATCGATCCACGTAGATCTTGATAGATCTATGTAGATCATGATAGACATCGCTTATCATTTCGTCTATCGATCCACGTAGATCTTGATAGATCTATGTAGATCTTGATAGACATAGCTTATCATTTCGTCTAGAGATCAACGTAGATCTTGATAGATCTACGTTGACCAGTTTCTCGTACGAAAATTTCAACTTTGATGACCACATGCTTTACTTTCTATTGAGAACAACGTGGCCCGACTTACAGTAGTATACCAATTCAGTAATACTCAGCGGGCTGCTGCTCTCTACAAAATATGTCCGCAGTCATCGAACCCGACATTCCCGATTACAGAGAATCGAGTTATATATAGTGAAGTATTGTTTAATGTAATTTTAGTACATCATGTATACTTGTGACGATGAATTTTAGAATTTTTATAGTTTATACCCACCTTTATTTCTCGAGTATTACTTTATTACCTTGCAATCCGGCGTCGTCCGTATGTTCTTTTCGTCGCCCTAGCGGAATAAAAATGTTAATTTTCTTTATTATGAAAGTTTACAGCACACATCGGTAAGTACATCGGTAAGTATTACAGGCTAGATATTTTTTTTCAGGTTCATTTTGCGATATATTCATTTATACACAAATGGTGAAGAGTATAACATATATATATATATATAGATGCAACAAATAATCAAACAATTTCACAAACATTTTTCCTAATATGTTAACCATTATAACGAACAATACTCATTCGATGTTTATATAAAGATCATGTATTCAATAGCCATCAATATAACATTTATGTAAGAATGTAGGCAACAAGAATATACATTCATTCGAATTCTATTTCATTTACTGGCTCAATGACATGCAGCTCGTGGTTTATTTCAGTATGGAAACAAACACTCTTTAATTTTGAGACCGATATCGCAAGCATTTCTTCGTCGTTTTGCCGATCACAAAGAAAAATTGAATTAATTTGAGAATTTGGAAGTGAAGTACTGAATGTATTAACGGCATTTAATGGAACCAATATTGCTAAAAATTTGGAGTCATTATCGCAATCTCTACAAATACTATCGCATAAACAATCACATAGCTTTATAAAAGCATGGACAACGCCTATGCGATGAACAGCGTTCAGATCGAACGTCACGAATGAAGAGTTATATTTTTTCAAGCGCGTGTAGCTTTCCGAGTTATAAAATATCCCATTTTTCAAAAATCTCGTGAAGCTATGCATCATGTTTATGTTGTGTATACCACTTCGAACTAAAGCGTTTTGAATTTGGACTGTGCAGGTTGCGAGTTTTGTTAATTTTCCGACGATAAACGATGTGTCCGCGATTCGATAAGCTTTTCTTCTTCGCTTACTCCATGTTGCAACTCTATCGCAAAACGTTTCAAGATCACTTTCAGGAACTAAATGTTTCGATTTGAGTTCTCCTAAGTTCATGAAAATGGATACGGAAGAACAAATTTGGAGTGGAGCATAACGAGTACCATGGACGAGACTTTTTATCATACCATTGGCATCTTCAAATGGGAAACATGATGTTACCCACAGTGGACCGAACTTTTTTACAATTTCAGGTAGGTGCAACAATAAATGTACGTTAGAGGTCATGTTTCGAAGTCCGTATAAGCTTTCGAATCGTTTGACGTATTCGTTAAGAGCACGTGAGGCATCGTCTATCATCCCGTGTGATATGCTCGATTGATTTAATATTGTTATGGCAAAAACAAGGAGTTTATGATGGTCAAAATATAATGGCTCCATGATATCTTTCAAGATTGGTACTGAATAATAGAGAAGCCAAATCTTATACTCTGACGCTTTCCAGTAAGCCATGTCAGAGATTTTTCTAACAATTCTTTGCGTCATCGCTGGAGGTGCGACCGAGATTCTTCGGTCGACAAGATCTCTAAATCGGTACAAAGAAAATTTACTACCAGCATACAACGGATCAAACAACAGTGTCATAATTTTTTTTGCGATGCCTAAATAAACGCAGTGCATGACATCAATGGATGTCGTAGCGATATAATCGTAACATATTTGGCTTATGACTGTCGGTCCTTTCACACCATTGATTGGCTCGTTTTTTCGGATCGCTTCTCTCGCATTGTCCACACACTCACCAGAAGTTCGTAAATCTAAAGTATCTAAATACTCATACACTTGGACGTTATCATGCCGTTTTGTTTGAATTTTACATTTAGGACAGCCAAAAGTTGCATTGTACTGCTGCATGTTTAGGAACAAAGCTTTAGCAGGGGAATCGCATGTGCCGCACATGAGGATTCCTCTAACTCGCACATGGTTTGGTTCATCTGGGATCTCAAAATCGATTCCTCGATATAATTTAAGGAGTGGTTCTCGAAATGTTTCCGCGAATAAAGTTGCTTCGGGTTTTTTATTTCCAAACCAAATACCGGCAAGAATAAGATTTTCCCGTTTCATCCGTAGAGTATAAGGCAATTCATTTATAACAAAATAAAACGGCCAAATATTAAATTTCGATGATTTGAAAAGAACAATTCCGTCAGAATTCCAAGTGAGAGAAATGTTTGAAGGATTCGACAGAAAACCATTCTTTGATAGATGTTTATAAATTTCACCATCGTATATATCTTCCAAATTATCAGCAACTTTTTTTTGTCGAGTGAAGCGATGGTTAAGATTTCTATAAAAACCTGGCCGTTTAAACAACTTTTTCATTTGGCTTAGAATTGGGATTTCAAGAAAATAACTATTTTCCGTATTTCCCGCGCAAGTATTGCATCGTGAATTTGACGACAATAATTTCGAAAAACATGATGAACAATAAAAATGTCGAATAATCGGAGACCTGACATCGGCGAAGAATTTTTTAAAGTGATAGAGCGTTTTACAACAGTGATTCGGTGGTGGACAATGCAAAGAAAGTAGCGACAATAGATCAGCTAAGCACGCTCCTGTAATTTTGTGTCGGAGAGCAAATACCAAGATGGCAAGGATGCTTTGTGCAGCAGTTATAATTGCTCCGGGAAATAGTGGACGATCGTTGTTGCCTTCGTCGTCTTCGAAATCGTCTTCCTCCGCTTCATCCGTAACGCAGTCTGATTCTTCGGTGTCAGTATTTTCTGCATTTCCAGAGAATTCTGATTCGTCATCACTGCCATTTATGTGCCCGTCTTCTGTAAAAAGAAAATAATATAGATGTCGTTTTCGGAGAGATCTTCGGTTATCATACAGCATGATAGATGTCAGATATTTGCATGATAAGTACAAACACACGACACGAATCGATGTACATACACACAATATGTACACTACCGGCGGAAAGTTTCCGGAGAAAACTTCAAAAAAGGTCTCGAACGTTTTTTGATGTTATTTCGCTGGAAGCCAACGTAATCTAATTTAACAAGCGGCATTTTAAAGGGGACGAATTCGGCTTCATTCCCTGTATTTTTAATTATTTTTACAATTTGTTTTTCAATTGAGACTCAATTTTGAAAACAACTTTTATCACCTTTTTCCCTCTCTTCAGGTACACGCATTCTCTAGAGGAATTTTTTTAAATGTATTTTTAGAATTGGATTCATAGAGGGGAAAGTTTGACCTTCAATTTGCTTTTTGAAAAAACTTTGAGCGATTTTTTATTCAAAGGTTATTCCATTTTTTGTGAAAAAAGAGGAATAACGTTGGGAAAATATCGCTCGGTTTTAAAAAAAAAGAAATTGAAACTCAAACTTGCTCTTTATGAATCTAATAGTAAGAATGTATTTTAAAAATTCTCTCTAGAAGATGGGTGCACCTGAAGAGAGGTGAAAAATACGAAAAACAGTTGTTTTCAAAATAAAGCCCAAATCGAAAAACAAATTGTAAAAATAATTAAAAATACAGGAAATGAAGCCGAATTCTTTCTCTTTAAAATGCCACTTGTTACATTAGTTTACGTTGACTTCCGGCGGAATGATATAAAGAAACGTGAACTTATTTAACAAGTGGCATTTTGAAGAATTCGGCTTCATTTCTAGTATTTTTTACTAATTTTACAATTTGTTTTTCGATTGAGACTCAATTTTGAAATAGTATTTTGTGCACCAAGGGCCAGAGATATGTCTTTCTGTTGAGCGTAAAGTTTGCTGCACGAGCGAAGCGAGGGCAGCAATCACGCGAGACAAAAGATGTATCTCATGGCCCGTGGTGCACACGATATTTTTTTTCCCGCATGCACGATTTGAGTGTTTTTCGCTACATGTGTTGATGCTTAAAAAGTGGCCTTTTTTGACAGCTAATGGTGAAAACAGACGAAATCGGTTCTCTTTTTTCCCCGCCGGGGCGAAAAGAGTTCTTTTTTCCCCGCCGGGAAAAAAAGAACTGATTTCGTCTGTTTTTACTATTAGCTGTTAGAAAAGAGCTACTTTTTGGCCATCGACACATGTGGCGAAAAACACGACAATCGTGCATGCGCGAAAAAAACAACTTTTATCACCTTCTTTTTCCCTCTCTTCAGGTGCACTCATTTTCTAGAGGAAATTTTTTAAATATATTTTTAGGATCGGATTCATAAAGGGGAAAGTTTGACCTTCAATTTGCTTTTTTTAGAAACATTGGGCGATTTTTTTTTCCAAAGGTATTCCCTTTTTTGTGAAAAAAGAGGAATAACGTTGGATAAAAATCGCTCGGTTTACAAAAAAAGGAAATTGAAACTCAAACTTGCCCTTTATGAATCCAATCGTAAAAATTCATTCAAAAAATTATCTCTAGAAGATGGGTGCACCTGAAGAGAGGGAAAAAGGTGATAAAAGTTGTTTTCAAAATTGAGTATCAATTGAAAAACAAATTGTAAAAATAATTAAAAATACAGGGAATGAAGTCGAATTCGTCCCCTTTAAAATGCCGCTTGTTAAATTAGATTACATTGACTTCCGGCGGAATAACATCAAAAAAGGTATCGAACGTTTCTTTGTATCATTTTACCGGAAGTCAACGTAAACTAATTTAACAAGTGGCATTTTAAAGAGGAAGAATTCGGCTTCATTTCCTGTATTTTTAATTATTTTTACAATTTGTTTTTCGATTTAGGCTCTATTTTGAAAACAACTGTTTTTCGCTTTTTCCCCTCTCTTCAGGTGCACCCATCTTCTAGAGAGAATGTTTAAAATGCATTCCTATTGAATTCATAAAGGGAACGTTTGAGTTTCAATTTCCTTATTTTGAAAACCGAGCGATTTTTATCCAACGCTATTCCTCTTTTTTCACAAAAAACGGAATAACTTTGGAAAAAAATGGGTCAAAGTTTTTTAAAAAAGCAAATTGAAGGTCAAACTTTCCCCTTTATGAATACGATCCTAAAAATAAATTTTAAAAATTTCCTCTAGAAAATGCGTGCACCTAAAGAGAGGAAAAAAGAAGGTGAAAAAAGTTGTTTTCAATATTGAGTCTCAAACGAAAAACAATTTGCAAAAATAATTTAAAATATAGGAAATGAAGCCGAATTCGCCCCCTTTAAAATGCCGCTTGTTAAATTAGATTCCGTTGGCTTCTGGCGAAATAACATCAAAAAATGCTTGAGACCTTTTTTGAAGTTTCCGGAGAAAACTTCGAAAAAGGTATCGAACGTTTCTTTGTATCATTTCGCTGGAAGTCAACGTAAACTAATTTAACAAGTGGCATTTTAAAGAAAAAGAATTCGGCTTCATTTCCTGTATTTTTAATTATTTTTACAATTTGTTTTTCGATTTGGGCTCTATTTTGAAAACAACTATTTTTCGCTTTTTTCCCCTCTCTTCAGGTGCACCCATCTTCTATAGAGAATTTTAAAAATACATTCTTACTATTGGATTCATAAAGGGCAAGTTTGAGTTTCAATTTCCTTTTTTAAAAAACTGAGAGATTTTTTTCCAACTTTATTCTTCTTTTTCACAAAAAAGGGAATAACTTTGGAAAAAAAATTGCTCAATGTTTTTTAAAAAAGCAAATTGGAGGTCAAACTTTCCCCTTTATCAATCCGATCCTAAAAATACATTTAAAAAAATTCCTTTAGAAAATGCGTGCACCTGAATAGAGGGGGAAAAAGGTGGAAAAAGTCGTTTTCAAAATTGAGTCTCAATCGAAAAACAAATTGTAAAAATAATTAAGAAAACAGGGAATGAAGCCGAATTCGTTCCCTTTAAAATGCCGCTTGTTAAATTAGATTACATTGACTTCCGGCGGAATAACATCAAAAAAGGTATCGAACGTTTCTTTGTATTATTTCACCGGAAGTCAACGTAAACTAATTTAACAAGTGGCATTTTAAAGAGGAAGAATTCGGCTTTATTTCCTGTATTTTTAATTATTTTTACAATTTGTTTTTCGATTTAGGCTCTATTTTGAAAACAACTGTTTTTCGCTTTTTCCCCTCTCTTCAGGTGCACCCATCTTCTAGAGAGAATGTTTAAAATGCATTCCTATTGAATTCATAAAGGGAACGTTTGAGTTTCAATTTCCTTATTTTGAAAACCGAGCGATTTTTATCCAACGCTATTCCTCTTTTTTCACAAAAAACGGAATAACTTTGGAAAAAAATGGGTCAAAGTTTTTTAAAAAAGCAAATTGAAGGTCAAACTTTCCCCTTTATGAATACGATCCTAAAAATAAATTTTAAAAATTTCCTCTAGAAAATGCGTGCACCTAAAGAGAGGAAAAAAGAAGGTGAAAAAAGTTGTTTTCAATATTGAGTCTCAAACGAAAAACAATTTGCAAAAATAATTTAAAATATAGGAAATGAAGCCGAATTCGCCCCCTTTAAAATGCCGCTTGTTAAATTAGATTCCGTTGGCTTCTGGCGAAATAACATCAAAAAATGCTTGAGACCTTTTTTGAAGTTTCCGGAGAAAACTTCGAAAAAGGTATCGAACGTTTCTTTGTATCATTTCGCTGGAAGTCAACGTAAACTAATTTAACAAGTGGCATTTTAAAGAAAAAGAATTCGGCTTCATTTCCTGTATTTTTAATTATTTTTACAATTTGTTTTTCGATTTGGGCTCTATTTTGAAAACAACTATTTTTCGCTTTTTTCCCCTCTCTTCAGGTGCACCCATCTTCTATAGAGAATTTTAAAAATACATTCTTACTATTGGATTCATAAAGGGCAAGTTTGAGTTTCAATTTCCTTTTTTAAAAAACTGAGAGATTTTTTTCCAACTTTATTCTTCTTTTTCACAAAAAAGGGAATAACTTTGGAAAAAAAATTGCTCAATGTTTTTTAAAAAAGCAAATTGGAGGTCAAACTTTCCCCTTTATCAATCCGATCCTAAAAATACATTTAAAAAAATTCCTTTAGAAAATGCGTGCACCTGAATAGAGGGGGAAAAAGGTGGAAAAAGTCGTTTTCAAAATTGAGTCTCAATCGAAAAACAAATTGTAAAAATAATTAAGAAAACAGGGAATGAAGCCGAATTCGTTCCCTTTAAAATGCCGCTTGTTAAATTAGATTACATTGACTTCCGGCGGAATAACATCAAAAAAGGTATCGAACGTTTCTTTGTATTATTTCACCGGAAGTCAACGTAAACTAATTTAACAAGTGGCATTTTAAAGAGGAAGAATTCGGCTTTATTTCCTGTATTTTTAATTATTTTTACAATTTGTTTTTCGATTTAGGCTCTATTTTGAAAACAACTGTTTTTCGCTTTTTCCCCTCTCTTCAGGTGCACCCATCTTCTAGAGAGAATGTTTAAAATGCATTCCTATTGAATTTATAAAGGGAACGTTTGAGTTTCAATTTCCTTATTTTGAAAACCGAGCGATTTTTATCCAACGTTATTCCTTTTTTTTCACAAAAAACGGAATAACTTTGGAAAAAAATGGCTCAAAGTTTTTTAAAAAAGCAAATTGAAGGTCAAACTCTCCCCTTTATGAATCCGATCCTAAAAATACATTTTAAAAATTTTCTCTAGAAAATGCGTGCACCTAAAGAGAGGAAAAAAGAAGGTGAAAAAAGTTGTTTTCAATATTGAGTCTCAAACGAAAAACAATTTGTAAAAATAATTAAAAATATAGGAAATGAAGCCGAATTCGCTCCCTTTAAAATGCCGCATGCTAAATTAGATTACGTTGACTTCCGGCGAAATAACATCAAAAAATGTTTGAGACCTTTTTTGAAGTTTCCGGAGAAAACTTCGAAAAAGGTATCGAATGTTTTTTTATGTTATTTCGCTGGAAGTCAACGTAAACTAATTTAACAAGTGGCATTCTAAAGAGAAAGAATTCGGCTTCATTTCCTGTATTTTTAATTATTTTTACAATTTGTTTTTCGATTCGGGCTCTATTTTGAAAACAACTGTTTTTCGCTTTTTCCCTCTCTCTTCAGGTGCACCCATCTTCTATAGAGAATTTTAAAAATACATTCTTAGTATTGGATTCGTAAAGGGCAAGTTTGAGTTTCAATTTCCTTTTTTAAAAAACTGAGAGATTTTTATCCAACTTTATTCTTCTTTTTCACAAAAAAGGGAATAACTTTGGAAAAAAAATTGCTCAATGTTTTTTAAAAAAGCAAATTGGAGGTCAAACTTTCCCCTTTATCAATCCGATCCTAAAAATACATTTAAAAAAATTCCTTTAGAAAATGCGTGCACCTGAATAGAGGGGGAAAAAGGTGGAAAAAGTCGTTTTCAAAATTGAGTCTCAATCGAAAAACAAATTGTAAAAATAATTAAGAAAACAAGGAATGAAGCCGAATTCGTTCCCTTTAAAATGCCGCTTGTTAAATTAGATTACATTGACTTCCGGCGGAATAACATCAAAAAAGGTATCGAACGTTTCTTTGTATTATTTCACCGGAAGTCAACGTAAACTAATTTAACAAGTGGCATTTTAAAGAGGAAGAATTCGGCTTTATTTCCTGTATTTTTAATTATTTTTACAATTTGTTTTTCGATTTAGGCTCTATTTTGAAAACAACTGTTTTTCGCTTTTTCCCCTCTCTTCAGGTGCACCCATCTTCTAGAGAGAATGTTTAAAATGCATTCCTATTGAATTTATAAATGGAACGTTTGAGTTTCAATTTCCTTATTTTGAAAACCGAGCGATTTTTATCCAACGTTATTCCTTTTTTTTCACAAAAAACGGAATAACTTTGGAAAAAAATGGCTCAAAGTTTTTTAAAAAAGCAAATTGAAGGTCAAACTCTCCCCTTTATGAATCCGATCCTAAAAATACATTTTAAAAATTTTCTCTAGAAAATGCGTGCACCTAAAGAGAGGAAAAAAGAAGGTGAAAAAAGTTGTTTTCAATATTGAGTCTCAAACGAAAAACAATTTGTAAAAATAATTAAAAATATAGGAAATGAAGCCGAATTCGCTCCCTTTAAAATGCCGCATGCTAAATTAGATTACGTTGACTTCCGGCGAAATAACATCAAAAAATGTTTGAGACCTTTTTTGAAGTTTCCGGAGAAAACTTCGAAAATGGTATCGAATGTTTTTTTATGTTATTTCGCTGGAAGTCAACGTAAACTAATTTAACAAGTGGCATTCTAAAGAGAAAGAATTCGGCTTCATTTCCTGTATTTTTAATTATTTTTACAATTTGTTTTTCGATTCGGGCTCTATTTTGAAAACAACTGTTTTTCGCTTTTTCCCTCTCTCTTCAGGTGCACCCATCTTCTATAGAGAATTTTAAAAATACATTCTTAGTATTGGATTCGTAAAGGGCAAGTTTGAGTTTCAATTTCCTTTTTTAAAAAACTGAGAGATTTTTATCCAACTTTATTCCTTTTTTTTCACAAAAAAGGGAATAACTTTGGAAAAAAAATTGCTCAATGTTTTTTAAAAAAGCAAATTGGAGGTCAAACTTTCCCCTTTATCAATCCGATCTTAAAAATACATTTAAAAAAATTCCTTTAGAAAATGCGTGCACCTGAATAGAGGGGGAAAAAAGTGAAAAAAGTCGTTTTCAAAATTGAGTCTCAATCGAAAAACAAATTGTAAAAATAATGAAAAATACAGGAAATGAAGCCGAATTCTTCCTCTTTAAAATGCCACTTGATTCATTCACAGCTTGCTTATGGAGGGAATCCAATGGGAACCAGAAAGAAATCATACAATTAACAACAAATTTTTTAATTTCTACGATTTTTTAGCACTTTTTAAAGTTTTGTAAGCTTAGGACTCAACTATACTGATTCGTTAAAAACTCAGTGCTAAACATGAAAGCCACAGCTTTTAAAAATATCGAGAAAATTCAAAAGAAATATTAATTAGGATTAACTCAAAAAATAGCTGTTCATGAAGAATGTCTTATATTTAGTTTACCTTTTGGTTCTTCATGAATTGTTGCATCGTTGTCACATTGTTTGTAATCTTCGATATCACTCGTACTCGTTGTTGAGGTACGCATCGAACACGCACTATTCATCAAAAGCCTTTCATCCACTTCATCTTCCGAGCTAGATTCTTGACCAGCAATCACGGTCAAAACGCGATGCTTCGCGCTTTTCGAATATTTTTCGAATTCGAGTACTCGTTTCGACATAATACACTGAAATTTTGTTTATCAAGGTTAAATATTTAATATTCAATATTTAGTAAGAAAATTCCTTACCGTTCACGTTTTACTTGAAGTCAATTTTTAAATGTTGACACACTGCTGAAGATAATCAATGACATAAAGCCGCTCCGTGAAAAATTTTCTGATAACATTCATATGTTTGAAACAGCAGCGTTTGATCGATTGGCATAGAAATCGTGTATCGATCTTGTGTTTTGTTTAATTGGCTTTAAACTTATTAAACAAAATACAGCGGTTAGTTTGACAGCCTCGTATCATGGAGAAATTATGCGACGAAGAAAAATACGTGTTGGTGCTGTGGATGAGTGGGTCGAGAACAACAAGCGTTGTTAAGGCCACGGATATAAAGATCGGCAAGAAAAACGGTGTATCCGCGAGATGGAAAAATAAATTTTACCCCGTGAAAATATTGCGTGAAAATGGTGAGTACTAATGAATTTTTTCTTCATCAGCTGTCAACGTAAGTCGTGTATCAGTATCGATTACTAATTATTTTATTCAATTTGTTATTTTTACAGTGATCGATCCATCATTAGTGTTCATAAACGAAATAATGAAGTAATCAAATATTTTTAATATGAAAATGAAAATATTATTGGAACTTTAAACTCAATTTCTTAATTTTTGTTTTTAATATTTAAACGAAATATCGTCCCCTTCAAAATAAAGTTTGCCAAGAAATGACTAAACGTTTCAAATTTATTTATAAAAGCTGCAGTATATGAATAAGATACTTTTGAATTTTTAAAAACCAATTTTATTCAAAAATTAGTTGAGGCGATGAAAATTTCCAAAATTTTGTTCGCCAACTTGTTTCCTCGTATGCAATCTTTAAAGATATATTTTCGATAAAATTTTAAATGACTTCAAATACGGACTACTAATTTAAACGTTATACCGTCAGACTTATCGCTATGCGATGTCACATTACGTCAATAAACGGGTACGAGAAAAAAGATTTTAAAACACGATAAAATGAAAACTATAAAATAGTGAAACAAAATTTAATTCCTTTTATTTTCATGAATGGCAGGAAGCAAACAAGAACTGGAGCGACTTCAAGTTAGCACGGACGGACAAGCGTGGACTCCGGGAAAGAATAAAACTCCACCATATCTGGCTGTCGAATTCGAAAAAAAAAAATTGAAATTAAAAAGAAAAAATGATCATGAAATGCAATCGGAGGTACGAAGAGTTGCCGATGCCTTACTGCTCAAAAAAACAAACATATTTGACGAGGATGAACCCATTTATCTTCATCAAAGTGAGTGAAAATCTCTTCACAATGACGATAGGAAAGAAGGTTCAAAAAATATGGAAAAACTAGTATATCGACAAAAAAAATGAAATCTTTTACCGAAATTTCGATTAATCTTGTGACAGAAAAAAACGAGGATTACAACAACAGCGAAAATAGAAATACCGAGAACGACGAGACGAATGATCTCGATGGTGAGAAAAATGTTGCTTTCGATAATGAACCGGATATGAATTTGCTCCATGAGAACCATATCGATTCCGATAATGAAGGCTCTATCAATTCGAATCATGAAAATAATGCGGATGCTCATGAAGAGAACCGCGGACTTAGTCGAAGACTTTCTTACACGGAAGCCAGTTCAACGCAGCAACTTAAAAAAGATCCCCAGAACAAAGATGTGACTTCGAATTGCGAAACATGCGCGGCTTTATCGAGAGGTATTTATGTTCTTAAGAAGGTTCGGTGGGGACTATGCTAGTCAGCTATGAGTCTATTTTGTACTGCAAGACCGCTGCATTTTAGATCAGTAGATATAGTCTACTTTTCGAAAAATATTTTTTTACGCATTGAATTTCTGGATTCCTTTTATTTTTACGATATTGATAGAAACGTAATAATATCCGACTTGACTTCAGTGGTATGTCGTATCTTCGACGTTTGGCATCGTCGCATTTTTCATGACTAAATTGCGTTACTGTCCCATCGTGTAAATTCCTACAACATGTTTGTCTATCTGGGATATATATATACTGGCAGAATAATTGAGGTGCCTTAGTTATTAAAAAAATAATAAAAAAATTTACGGCTTCACACATCCATATTTTTATCTCGTGTAGAAAATGTCCAATACGAAATTCAAATTTTCACGGGTATGCGGCGTTGCCACACCTCAAGCAAGATGGTTGTCCCACGTCACGGGAGTCTTGCTCCACGAATATTTTTGACATTTTCGACTTCATATTTGCAAATTTATTATTTATTACGCGATAAACTCTCTAATTGAAGGTGTCTTTTTGATCGCACAGATTCAACGAATACAACCGTTAGTTTTCTTTACGCGTATCTTGGCCCCAAGTAGCATCAAAAAATCGATTTCTGAGTGGAAAACGAGATTTTGTCGCTCACGCGTAGTAAATTCACTGACTTCAATAATTAATATCTCGGGAACAATGCGATACATCTCGTGCAAACTTTGCAGTTGCATGTATGAAGGTTTCGACAATTATATTTAAAAAATTGGATTTTTATCTTGGAGTCGCTACGATCACCGAACCTCCTTAAAATGTTATTATTTTTTTTTACATAGCGATAGTTTGAGCGATCGCTGGAAGTTCACGCATGAATAATAGTATTTTGTGCACCAAGGGCCAGAGATACGTCTTTTTGTCGAGCGTGAAGTTTGCTACACGAGCGAGGCGAGTGCGAAGCAACCACGCGAGACAAAAGTCGTATCTCTGGCCCAGTTGCACACGATATTTTTTTTCCGCATGCGTGATTTCAGTGTTTTTCGCTATATGTGCTGATGGTTAAAAAGTAGCCCTTTTTTAACCGCTAATTATGACTATCAGCTGTCAGAAGAAGGCCACTTTTTGGCCATCGACACATGTGGCAAAAAAACACGAAAATCATGCATGCGCGAAAAAAAAAATTCCTGCAATCTTTAAAGTGAACAAAAAATAAAACGTTTTATCCAATGTATTCATGTAAAACTTCTCTTGGTCAGACTACCCGATCATTAAAGTATTTTTGGAACACCAACTCGAGCATCTAAGGAGTCGAAGCAAAACAGCAGAAGGAGAACCAGCGATCACAAAACAATATTCATTGCCATTTCCCGGAAAAGTAAGAGAAAATTACATTGATTTTTTGTGATAAGAATTCTAATTTTATATAAACGGTGGTATTTATTTCTTTAGGTAAAGCTGTTGGCAACGACGGAGATATACATTAGCAATTTGGATTTAGAGCACGTGACAAAACGGTACAAAAAAAATCCGGGTGAAATGACGCGACGATTACTAAAAATGATAATTGGAACTGACGCTTTAAAAGGAATGACAAGAACTGGGAAAAACAACATGCAACAAATTCCTTTTCAAGTTTACAACGCTGTGAGAGGTGAGTAAAATAAGCTCCAACGTAACAATAGACGATTTTAACGAAGCTCGATTTTGATAAATAATTTTGGCTCATTAAGCCCCAGTACACGCTTAAGTAAACGAACCTGGTAGGAGTTATTTTACACTGAAAAATAAAAGAATTAACGCCCAGTACACGCTCAAATGAACGTCCCTGGGAACGTCCTTACTACCCTGAAAAAAAATGTCAACTCCAGTGCACGCTCAAATGGGCACGACTGGAATGATTTGTATTAGCGGTATTAGCCTGAAAAAAAGTTTCTCAAATACAAAAATTGTAGAATAATCGATTAAAAATTATTATTACAATTGTAAATGCATAATATATCTATATTTTTCAGAGTACGTCCAGACCAACACGAAAAAAAGATTTACTACCGATCAATATGATCGCTGCATTACGCAAATGTGCAATACCCTTCGCCGACCACAATCTAATGATTTCCGAATTAAGAAAAATAGAGAAGAAGTAACTGAAGAACAATCTTTAGATTCCAATGACAGCGATGATGAAGAAGGTGAATTTGTTCCTCTGGCATCTCCTATTAGATTAAAAAAAAAGATGGTACAGGAGAGAGAACACGCAAAAAAAGAAGAGACAAGCAGACAGGAAGGGAAGAAGGAAAGAGCGGAAAGAAAACATCAAAACTCCAAAGCAATACAGCAAAACGGGAATGACGAGGCAAAGGTCCGCGAAACAAAAAGTGAGACAAGCTCTCAACAAAAATTCAAAGCTTTGACGATAAAATTAAAAAATGAAAAAAGAAGACAAGCAATAACACAAGAGGAGACGAACAATGAGAATGTTGAAAAGAGAAAAAACCAGCCTACAGAAATAAAGCGTATTGAGCGAGCATTGCCGTTATTCGAAAAACATAAAAATTTTGAAGAAACTGGAAGGCAGGAAAATTTGAATTACGATGAAAAAAGAAACGATGAAGAGATGAGTAAACGCGAATGGAAGGACGAAAAAAAAGACGGAAAATGTTGTACACAAGAAGATGGTACGGAAGAATGTGATACACAAGGAGAAAAATATGGCCATAACGAACGAAAAAGTAGCAAAAAAAAAAAAAAAATAGTGCGAGACTCGATGGGATACGACTTATTCAAAAACTATAAAAACTTTGGACGACACGGAAAAGAGGGAGAAAAATTGAAACACGAGCAACAGCAGGAAAGAAGAGACAGCGACAGAAGAAAACGTAGCTTGGGCGATGAAAACGACCGATGCGAGCCGAAAGAGAAAGAAGAAAGAAAAAAGGAAAAAGAGCACATAATATTTGAATTATTGAAAAAACAAAGTAATGCGAAAGGACAAGAAGATGGAAAAGTAATGTCAAAATTTATTGAACGAGTAAATTCTAAAGAGGATAGCAAGTGCAACTACAAGAAAGAAAGAAGACACCATGATTGGGAAGAATGGAGCACAGAAGGAGAAGAACACAACCATTTGGAGCAGAAAGATGGAGAAGAAACAGAAGCAGAACTACGGGAACGGTTAAGATATGAATATATAATGAGGGAAAGAGGATGGTCGCAGAGTACGTCAAAACGTGGAAGAAACGATAGTCATGAAGAAGACAATAAACCACCGAAAAAGTTCCGAAACTCCTGCACTCAACAAATTACATATTATTAATAATAACATGAGTATAATATTCATTAAATTTAACCGATTATGATACAAAATCAAGATGGCAGAAAAAAAAATTATTTCATATAGCTACGTCATACCATTAACTGAAAAACAATCAAAAAATACTTAACAAATGCACATGAAAGCGAATATTCAAAAAATCATGTTTATCTTCACTAATGTACATACCTGTTTTTGCTATGAACGTTTTTTCGTCAATAAATAATGGATTTCCCTCACAAGGACGAGAGCGCCGATGGATTAAAAGGTAAGGTAATACAGGTATAAACTATAAAGATTATAAAATTCATCGTCACAAGTATACATGATGTACTAAAATTACATTAAACAATACTTCACTATATATAACTCGATTCTCTGTAATCGGGAATGTCGGGTTCGATGACTGCGGACATATTTTGTAGAGAGCAGCAGCCCGCTGAGTATTACTGAATTGGTATACTACTGTAAGTCGGGCCACGTTGTTCTCAATAGAAAGTAAAGCATGTGGTCATCAAAGTTGAAATTTTCGTACGAGAAACTGGTCAACGTAGATCTATCAAGATCTACGTTGATCTCTAGACGAAATGATAAGCTATGTCTATCAAGATCTACATAGATCTATCAAGATCTACGTGGATCGATAGACGAAATCATAAGCGATGTCTATCATGATCTACATAGATCTATCAAGATCTACGTGGATCGATAAACGAAATAATAAATCATGTCTATAAAGATCTATATAGATCTCCAACGACGATGCAGAATTTTAGAAATCATGCGGTCTATGTAGGTATATGAAGACTTACGTGGAGCTTAGAATACTAAGGTGTACGTAGATCTTTATAGATCCACGTAGATATCGAAATGACGATGAAAAATTGGATAAATAAGGTCGTCTATGTACGTTTTTAAAGATTTATGTAGATATCAGATATCAAAATCGGCATTTGTACATCAAATGGTGTTCGTAGATCTATCGAGATATACTTAGACGACGCCGACTCGGGTCAATCAAATAGTCTATGTACGTCTATCAAGATTTATGTACACTGATTATAGATTTCTTTTCTCGATTTTCATTGCCACATTCAAGTCTACAATCGTCCCAGTTGGTTGACTTGATATAGACGGCCCTTCGTAGATCTATCGCGTATTTACATAGACCTATTTTTTTTTACACGGGGAGCGAAAGAGAAGAGAGGGATGGTCAGAGCCTCCGTGGCGGGGCCTAGAGCGCGGCGAGAGCCCAAGTGAGGGCGAGAGTAAGAGAGAAGGAGAGCGAAAAGAAGACCCCTCGACTCCCTGTACGCGCGAAAATTTATATAAAAATTGAAAATTAAAAATTGAAAATTGTCCTGAAACATGCGCGTTATAAAAGTATGGAAGAATGAAAGTAATTCGGTGTAAAAATTAAGTTTAATTATAGTTTAATTATTGTAAAAACTAGGATGACCAGCGAGGTGGAGGGAAGAACCAAGGCGTGAACGTCTTGGAGACAAGGGACGAATTACCCCTTCCCGAAGCTAAGCGGGTCATGATTATAAAAACGCGTGTCAAGAGGCACACGTACCCTTAATCATCTTCGGACTTTGCGCGCTTTAAGTACTCCACGACACTCGTCTCAATATTCATTAAATATTCAGTTCTGGAAAAGTTTTGTCGAGATTTTGAGTGTGGTTTTATTCAACGTAATTGTTAAAACATTTTTTTTTCCGACTATATTTCTTTCATTCCGTCAAATCTTTATGCGCAATTCTGATAATCATAATTTCAAACATTTCTATTCTAACTTTACTATTGACGTGATCATAAATATTGTGCGGGATCATCGAGTGAATTGTGTGGAAAAAAAAAGAGAAATAGATCTGTGAATCCTTGTGTTGAGCTGTGAAAAATATAGGCAACAAGAATTTCGCAAACAGTGCATGTTTAGTATCTTCAAATCGCCTCTCCCTTCGTTGCATCGAGCTATCCTGCGTTTCATCGTTTTGGGATTCGTTTTCATCGTTTTGGGATTCGTTTTCATCGTTGGATTCATCGGTTTTCTCGGGATCCATCCCCGTTGTTTGAGCTCTGATTCCTGGCTTCATCTCCGTCGCTCAACCCCTTGTCACTGGACTCATCGACGTCTTTCGATTCATCGTCATTGCAGCTCATCTGCCATTTCTCACCCCTCAAAGAGAACAACACCAGGTAAGAAAGGAGAAAATTAAAAAAATTGTCTTTCGCATGAGAATTTCGCAATCCAGGGGAACATGATCTCGACGTCCCGCGAGGATCTCTCCCGGTGGGTTGACCGATTTCCCTCACCGAATTTTCGCGACATTTTGTCGGCAAATCTAGCAAGTTATGAATAAACTACATTTTCCTTCTGTACCTCTGATTTCGAGGAAATAATTTTCCTTCAAATTTTAGTAATTTTGAAAATTAATTTCATTTCAAATATTCATTTCCGAAAATTTAATTTTATTTCTAAATTTTAATAACTTGAAAAATAATTTCATTTTAAATATTCATTTCCGAAAAATTGATTTTATTTCTAAATTTTAATAATTCTGAAAATTAATTTCATTTCAAATATTCATTTCCGAAAAATTAATTTTATTTCTAAATTTTAATAACTTGGAAAATAATTTCATTTTAAAGATTTAACTTTGTTTCTGAAAAATAATAATTTGAAAAATAATTTTGTTTTAAATATTCATTCCTGAAAATTAGTTTTGTTTCAAAACTTTGAGAAATAATTTCACTCTAAAATATTCATTTTCGAAAATTAATTTTGTTTAAGTTGTAATAACTTTTGAAAAATTATTCATTTTAAAAATCTACTTTCGGAAATTGATTTTGTTTTCGGATTTTAATAACTTTTGGAAAATAACCTCATTTGAGATGTTCACTTTTAAAATTAATTTTGTTCTAAAATTTTAATAATTTTCATGACTAATTTTATAATTAAAAATGGTAATTTCTGTTTTGTTTCCCTTTTCATTTTATGTACCCTATTGATAGGCCCAATGACTCTGCTGATAAAAGGTTCTTGCGGAAAAGGTTACGGTTCATTCTGAAATTGTTCTCCCCTTTAATTATTTAACGTTAACCTCAGAATGATCAAAACAGAAGAATTAACAGCGTGGTTAGGGATCGCAGTCATTGCCGTACTCGCTATTGTGATTTTCATCATGACCTATTTGATCATCAGGGATAAATCCTCCCAATCTCGCGTTCACTTCCCATGAGGCGAATCTAGCGAGCTATGAATAAATTAAGTTTCCTCTCTGTTCCCCCGATTTCAGGAAAATAATTTTGCTTCCGATTTTTGTTAGACCTGAGAAATAATTTTATTTTAAATTCTATCTCTGAAAATAAATCATGAACTTAAGGTATTTCTGGAGAAAATCTCCGAAAAATAATTTCTCAAATTTCAATTATATCATTTCGATTTTTGAAAACTGAATTTTGAATTTTAATCGTTTTCAAGGGATTTCCATGAAAAATAATTTTGCTTCGAATTTAACTATTTCTAAAAATAATCTTGTCTCAAAATTTCATTTCTATGAGGAATAATGCGTTTCAAATTTGAATTCTTCCTGGAAGGAAACAGCTAACTTCGTTTCTATTCCCGAGAAATTAATTTTTAATCCTAAATGTTTTCGAAAGACATTTCTGAAGGGTGAATTTTAGGTTTTAAGAATTTCTGAATTTCATTTCAAATTCTTATTTTCAAAAATTAATTTTGTTTTCAAATTCCAATCATTTCTGAAAATTAATTTTATTTCAAATACTTATTTTCGAAAATCAATTTTGTTCTTAAATGTTAATAATTTCTGAAAAATAGTTTCATTTCAAATTCCTATTTTCAAAAATTAATTTTGTTTCAATTCACCCTCTCAAAAAAAAAGTTCGTACAGGGGAACGGTCCTCCTTTCCTTTTTCTCAGACATATATATGGATATATATTTGTATCCAAAGTAGACTCAAAACAAGAACGAACGGACTGGCTTTAAATAACGATGAATTCTCCAATCTCATGCCAATACGGAATTTGAAAATAAATAACTAAAACTTTATTAGGTAACGAACTTTTAGGACAAACTTGCAATGAAATTAAAGAATAGAACGAATAAACAAATGGAATGAAATAATAATGAAATAAACAAACGAAATTGAATAATAGTTAAATAAACAAATAAAATAGTTGAAAATATATTTATATTTCCTTAATTAAAAATAGATAATACGGAATAATATTAAGAACGAGATCGAAATTAAATAATAAGTTAGACGGATTTAAATACAATAAGCATTTAAATACAATCTACTCATTCAATAATCATTTCCATCGAATAAAAAATCGTCAAACAAATATAAATCATATGTCGAGGAACTAATCAATAAAAATCTTTAATTGCAAAACGAAATCTATAATTGAAACTCTCAAACGAAAGCTACCCAGAGATCGTTCGAATGTCTCCCCACTCCAACCCTTCATCCCGGCCACCCTCCTTTTTCACCCACCCTGATATTTCCCCTATCTCTTTCTTGGAGGAAAAGAGGGCGCGAATGGGACTTGAAGTTTCTCTACTCATGCGCCGTGGTCATCCACCTTCCCCTCTTTTCTAGTCGACTCATACGAAAAGGCCTGTGCGACCACACCCTAAAAAATTACAATATGAAAAACCAAGGAAAAACGATGTTATAAATATATTATGATCGCTACTTCGTACCTTTTATTTTCAAATAAATAATAGCATAATTTAAAAAAATAGTTAACAAACAATATTACCGATTAACGAATTCCGATTAACGAATTAACCGATTAACAAATTCTTAGATTCGCGAACCAGTGACTCACCTGAACCCACGGAACAAAGTTTAATTGAGTTTTTTCCCTTTCGGAATTTCATTAAAAATTTAAACAATTAAACAAGTTGAATACAAGGAATTTTTCTTGCCCAACGATTAAATTCAAAGTAAGAACCTTCCTACTCTCTCTCTACTATTCGTTGAACTTATTCGATCTCAAGATTCAGTACCGTTGTGTAAATCTGCGTCTTCATCTGAGGATTCGAGTTCTTTACTTTATTTCCCTCCCGCGTGGAACCATGGTTGGGACTAGAGTTGTGTCAGGTTGCACGCTCACCAAGTATTCGTAGTCCTCCCCTCCGTGCGGAAACTTGGTTGGGATAAGAGTTGCGTCAGGTTGCACGCTCACCAAGTATTCGTTTACCTCTCCTTGTGCGAAATTTGGTTGGGACAAGGGTTGCGTCAGGTTGCACGCTCACCAAATATTCGTACTCCTTTTTCCTCGGCGGCGATCTGGTTGGGCCAAGGGTTGCGTCAGGCTGCACGCTCACCAGAAATTCACCCTAGATACTCTTCCCATAAACTCCATGACAGTCAACCCCCCAGTACCATGCAAAAAGAAAAGAACACGCAGAACCGGACGAAGGTATTAATTACGTAAACTCGACGCGATATATTCAAATCCGTGGCCAAAAAGGTTAAACCCTGTTCAAAGATCCAAATCAAATTATCACGGAGTACAAACATTGCCCGCAGAAACAGATATAGTTAGAGAGACTCCAAAACCTAAAATTGTTTCCACTGAAATCATTAAACATCCTGTAATTATTTACAAATCAAAGCCGATCGATTTTCCCCCGATCACCCCGTCATTCAATAAAAGTAACGATCAAAATCCCCTTTTAAAGTTAACAGTAAATTATATCGTAGCAAAAGATCCGAAAATTCAATAGACATCAACGCGACTAAAAATTAAGCAGTGTATTCCAAGCCCATTTCCCGAGTAATTTTCCGAAAAGTTAGACTCAAAAACAGGGGCAGACGTGTTCCAGATTGATTCCAGGAGTAGTACTGAAATTTATTTCTACGACTAGAAAGTCTCAATCGAATTCAGCACGTCATACGTTGAAAATTATTAATAGTTCGCGAAAGCTCCCATTTTTGACGTAACACCCTTAGTTAGATAGTTTTTGAGCGTCCCTATGGACCTCATAATGTGACGTTTACTGTACGTATTTAAGACGAATGCCAATGTTGCAAAGGATGTCTAATGATCATCTATTACACGTCCCTTCTTTTAAACGCTATTAATTACATATAATTCATTAATTATAACTTTAATTACTGATTATACATTATTCAAGGCCTGTGAGACGAAGATATATAAGTATATCAGCAAACTACATCGTATAAGGTTCTTACGCGCAAATATTTATCATAAGTCAAGTTAGTGTAGATAGGTAGGTAAGTAGGTAGGAGATCAGAAAAGCAGTATTCCTTGAATCCAATAATTGTATGGGTGACCAAACTGTGAAAATTCGAAACCTTTTTTCTTTTTTTCTGTAAAATATGGATATCTTATAGGCCTCGAATACTATATAATCAGTGATAAAGTTTATAATTAATTAATAATATCTAATTAATAACGATTAAATTATTTAAATTAAGGGACATATAATGGATGATCATTAGACATGTTTCGGATCACTGGTTTATTCGTCCTGAATATGTAAGACACACGTCACTTTTAGGGATCTAGTCCGTCGAAAAACCGTCTCAGGGTACGTATGAGAGACGTTCCCAGTACATAGAACAGTTGTCGTTTCGCACTTAAGTTAGAAGTTTGAGGGATATTCAAGGACGTATAGATATGAGACGTCCCATGGCTCTAATGTTCCGTGTGAGTATTTATCTTAAGACTATATTGTAGGTATGGATCAAAATTTTGAGTTTTTTTTCCAACTCAAGTCCCACATCCTTTTCATTTGCTATACATTTTGCAGAAATCATTGAGGCGAACAAATTCGTCGTGTCTTTAAGAAGTCCACAAAAAAGGCGTGGTTCATTTAGCTTCCCCGAATTTCGTGATATCAGGCTAAAAAAAAATTATGCTGATACAGGTTGTGGTACGTTTCAGCGCCAACGTATTGGCACCAGCCATTTCTGCGCCGTGACGATTCGGTGCCAAGTCGTTTCGGCACCAGGACGTTTTGGTGTCGGGATATTTTGGCGTCGGAACGTTTCGCCGCCGGGACGTTTTAGCGCCAGGACATTTCGGCACCGTCCAGGGGTTGCATGCGTCCATGCGATGCGTGGATTTGTGGGATGCGTTTGGAACATCGGGTATTTTCCGTGCACCCATGGGGTGCGTTCGTCTATAAGATGCGTTCGTCCACAGAGTGCGTGCGTCCATGTGATACGAGGACTTGTAGGGCAGGTTTGGGGCATCGAATCTGGTGCGTGTGTCCATAGGCAATGTGCGTTTATCGGATACGTAACTTTATGGGGCGGGGTTGGGCATAGGGTTTGATGCACGGAACCCGTACGGTGCGTGTTCCATAGGATACGTGGAGCCCGTCACCTGTAGATGTAGCAAGAGCGCAGTGAAAAAATAACTTTCAGATATCGATATCTTCTAGGTACTGAAATGCCCCAGCGCCAAAACATCTTGACGCCGAAACTTCTTAGCGTCAAGACATCCAGAGGCTGAAACGTGCTGGTGCAAAAAAATTCCAGCGCCGAAACGTCCCGGTGAAGACCCGTCCGAGAACCGTGTATAATTTGAGAAAATTTCGGGATAAAAATAGTATCGAATCATAGAGTAATAAAATTTAACGTGACTCGTGTTTCGGAGAGAAAATTTAGTTTAATTGCGAATCGTAATGTTTTTTTTTCTTCCAGTGCGAGTTTGAACGATACGCGTCTCGTATCGTCAAGGTCACACGGCCGCTTGTGATGAAATTGGGACGTTAGCTCGTTTTTTATCTCTCATTTTGTAAAATTGAAATGAAAAAAATAATATCGTAAAAATAAATTTGGAAGGGTGAACTGAGTAGCCTGGAAAAATTTTAGTAGGGAAAATTGCTTTGATTTTGTGTCGAGTCACGGTTGCGTCCCGCAACCAAATTCTAATCATCATTATTTGGGATTTATAATTTAAATTGCGGATAAGATTCTTCGAGAGAATTTCCTGGAATGAAGCTAAATGAATTCACGATCAACATTATCAGGATTTTGGAATTGTTGTTCTTTCTTTTCCTCTGCCATAACGGACCGCCCTTCTACCATTTTCGAAGGCTGCAGCTTAGTCAGAAAATTTCTTTTCCTTCTCGTTAACATCGTGTAAAAAATTGGGCTGCGTATTTCGCGGATGGCGCCCCAAATCTATAACGAACCGATTTCCAGGGAAAGATTTTGTGGTATTTGGAGTTGTGTTTGAGCGCTCGAGCTCAAGGACAGATTTTTGGTCACAGTACATAAAGTTAAATTTTGTAAAAATTAAATTTTGTAAAAATCGCTCGAGCTGTGTAGATTTGATGTGATTTTGAAGTTTCAAAAAAACAGGCTTGATCGATTTAGCTTCTGCGAATATTGGGACAACAGGCTCACATAGTGTAGATTAAATATTTTAGTAGACGAAAGAACTTGGTATTAAATTTCGCAAACTCGATCAAGAAGTTTGAATTGTATGAATCTTTCATTGTTTAAAAAAATAGCAAGAAAGACAACTTTAGATAATATTGCAAAATTAACCTAATAGAATGTACGACACTGATAGTATGAATGATAAAGTTTTCTGTTAATGAATCTGGCGAAAATCGCTTAAAGTATTCGGGTTTGTTTACTTTAAAGCTTTTGTAAAAAGCGCGTTATCGTTCTATCTTACGCATGTCATGATAATAGGCTCAAATTTTTTGTATGGATAGTTTAATGAATGATGTGATCACTTTATCATACGCGAATTAGGCTATAGTGATTTATTTAGTGATTGAGGAGGGTTCGTTAATGCGTAAAAATTATGAGGAAACAATGTGCAAATTTGTATTTGCAAGCTTTTTACCTGCAATGGCGATTGTATAGTCTTCCTTTTTCCGCATACTGATGAAGTATATGGATCTCTGGTTGCTGAGCCAAATATATCCAATCGTTTTTAATACATTGTAACATTTTCAACATCTGTAACCCAAATATATCATGAAAATTTTTCACCGTGATAATTACTTTCAAGTTATTATCACGATGTAAAGGACCTTGTCTGAATTGGCGACTTGATTTGCCAATTTAAGGATGATCACAAGACTAATTATCAACAGTGGTGTACTCTCGATGATGATACCCGGATGGCTCCAATACTTCTTGAGGGTTATAATCTGACCAGTGAACAAATTGACCTCGACAAGTGTGATAGTATGTATCCAAAAAAAGTTGCACGACAACGTAAGGAGCGGGGAGTGTTGGACAAAAATTTGACTGTGAACTTTTTACCTGAGGTACTATCAGCAAACTTGCGACGTGCATGAAAAGAACGAACATGAAGATGCTTCTACCTCGACTCTGATGTGGCCATTGACCTATGAAGCACAAGAGCAATTTATTGATTCTGTAGTAACGTTGTTGAAATAGATCCGCCATTCTTATATGAGAGTACGTGAAGTTCTGCGTGATGTTTCCTCGATTCCATTTTGGCTTCACCATCACACCTATAATTTGCTTGAGCTGCGGCGCAAACTGCAATTACCCTGACAAGTTTGCGAGTGGTGTTGATAGGTGAACTGACGTTTAAATTGCTCGTCAGAATTTCGTGCGCGGGGAGAAAACTGCTTCCGTCTTCTAGTCCTGAGGCAAGTCGTATCGATTTTTACCACTTGCAAACTCTCGATGCCAGTAATTCAAAGTCCCCCTTCATCAGCTGACATCACTGCTGGTCATATTTTCAAGCATCATCATTAAACGTTCTTTTAACGTTATCGTACAATTTAGTATTACTGATACGAGAATCTACTTAAATTACAGACTAACAAGATCAATAATGGGTAAGCGTATACGAGATGTATATTAAAAGTGAATTTAATGGTATGTGATGTATTTTGAAAAATGAAATTCCACATTGAATACGGAGCACCGAAAAGTAAAGTTAAAGTATTGTTTTCTTAATTTCTATTGTAGACCGATGTCAGGATGTGTATCTACAAAGATGTTTATTTCCATTCTGAACTTTTTCATTGATGTGGTACATATTCTTTCAGTTTTTAATTTTTAATATAGACGAGCTGACCCGGTGAACTTCGTATCACCTACAATATATTTTATTAAAACTATTGATCAGCGGTTATCAATCCTAATCAAGCCGTTTTTGAGTTTTAGCGAAACTAAAGAACCGCAATCGATTTTTATATATAATTTTCGATTTTTCAGCTGAACTTTAGGATTATGACTTTTTTTTTAAACTACCCCTGTATTATAGCGAACAAAACAAAAAAAAATCTATTCCAATTGGTCAAGCCGTTTTTTAGTCTTAGCGAGACTAACGAACAGCAATTGATTTCATATTATAAAAAAAATATTATAATAAAAATTCGAAACGTCAAATTTTTTTACTGAATTTTCTGTCGGTATTTTATTTTTTATATTTTTTTGTGTCATTGAAATTATTGTTTCTGTGATTCACACGATAGGTGATGACGTAGAATACGTTGTAAAAATTTCAAAGCGATCTGAACCTTCATTCAAGAATAAGAACTTTCACAATGTTCAAAAAAGTGAATCGTCGAAGAACGGCTTTGAAATTCGCAGTCGGGCGCGCTGCGTGGGATCTATGATGAATGCAATTTTATCTTATTTAATAGCATCCTGCACTATATTTCAATTCTGTAAAGCTTAAAATATTTCGAACCGTTCCGCTAATGGAATCGAAATTTTTTTAAAAAATTAAAATTTTGAAATTTTTCGCGTATATAAGGCCTTAAACAAGAAAACATCACTTTTCAATCATTTTAAATATTTTTCGATAATTTTTAATTCATTCATAATGTTAAAAAACTGATGTTTCGAAGAATAATTTAAAACGAACTTACATGCAGTGCGTTTCAAATCACCTATTATGAACAAAAAATACCGTTTCTTAATCATTTTCAATCGTTATCAATGACATAAGACGGTTTCTGAATATTTTTTTGTATTATCGGATTTAAAGTTCACAATTAAGAATCTTTTGTAATTTATTTTCTAATGATTATTCCACCACATAAAATGTGTTTTGAAAAAGATATATTATTAGGAGACCTATTTCTAAACAAATTTGGTCTCGCCTCACGGCTACGCAACTTTTACGGCTATTCAAATTTGTCTATAGTAAATGCTGAGAACATTCACATCAAATAATTCTTTCCAACTTCATCGATATTTTGACTCAATTAATTTGTCATTTATAACTTGTGAAATTTATAATAATTCAATCAATCAACAATTAAAGTAAATCCGTATAACTCCGTATAACTCTGCACGACCAGATTTTTGTTTGGTTTCGTCATTAATAACTTACGCACGACGAATTTCTTAGCTTGACTTGAGTATTTTTTTTATGTGTAAACATCCTAGCGCTCGGTACACGGTAAGGGCTTACTGAGCTTCGAGCGTCAGATGACGTCAGCGTAAGACGAGTTGGTGTGAGTGTGTTAATGCGTGCGTAAGATCAATACATACACGGTAGGGGCCAACTGATACTTCCCTGTGTAAAAAAAAAGTTGTCTATGTGAACGCGATATAAATCTACGAGAGCACGTCTATGCCAAGTCAACCATCTGGGACGATTATTCACTTGCATATAGACTCGACGATTGCGAAAATAATTTCGCTGCAAGCCACCTACATCTACATAGGTTGTCATAGATAGATAGATTTGGCAAAAAAGTTGAATTTGCCGACTATAAGTAGATCTATCAAGATCTACACAGACTACTTCGTAAATATTCCACCAAATCCAATTTTACTACGTCCAGATCTACGCCTATATGGATGGACGGCGATAGACCTTCGAGTAGATGAAGTTAAAAATGATATCATGCCGTTTACACATCGACGTAGATCTATTAAGATATACGCAGGCGACTTGGTATATTTACATTGATAGACGTACGTAGACCTGGATGGATCTACATGGACGACTCGAAATCGATCTCGTCTATCTAGATCCTTATAGATCTATGTGGACGTAGTGTACATAGATCTTTGAAGATTTACATAAATCATTTATTGTAAGCTTATTAAGAAATCCGACATACTTATAATTGTGACTTTAACTCTTTCTCAGATCCGGTATAAGATTATCAGTTTCAATTACCATGAGTACCTTTTTTTAAATGCCAAGGACAACGTGGCCCGACTTACGGTGGAACACAGATTCTGTAGACCCTGCGAGCTGCTGCCCTAAAAAAAACGTCTACGGTAATCGAAACTGAAAAGTCCCCAATAACCGTCGGTCCGTCATCTTTAGTGAGGTGGATATTATGCAGCATATCAAGAGACGCGGCAGCGTCTCGAAACAAGTACATTTATCGGCAAAGTTCACGGACCTCGAGACGGGCCAAGCTCTTATACGCCACGCAACGTGATTTAGCCACAAATTTTGGATTTCGTTAATCATATCTTATAAATTATCTTATAATATTCCAATATTATCTTATAATATTCCAATATTATCTTATAATATTCCAATATTATCTTATAATATTGGAGACGTTAATTATGCACATTAAAAAGATTTTTTTCTCTTCCGGATGGGACCAATACCACGTCTGTAGTTATTGGCATAACGATGATATCGACTTTTATTTTTTCGTTTTAAGCCACATCGGCTTCGAGTTGTTCTTCACCTTCGTTCTTCTCCTTCGACGAATCTTTTCCTTCGACGAAATTCCGCCTGCTACGCCTCGTCACGCGTAGGAACGTCGTGGCTCGTGGCTACATACTGCATTCGCTCATGAGGAATGGAGCTACGTGATTGGTCGAAATTTCTTATGCTACGCTAGGCGAAAGCGTGTGTGATGGGCTACAGCGTCGTCGAACTCGAATGACATCGGTACAGCAGTGGAAACTATCGGGACGCGGGCCACCGCTAGATGGCGGAGCATGCAAATTCGGGCCCGTTATCCGTTTATAAGGTTTGAATTTTTTTTTCTCCTGTGTTATAAATGGGAAATAGAAATATGCGGTGAGACCGCTTTAACATTAATATTGAGAGCTCTGCTTTCAACAGGCACCGTTTTCACCTCCCCGACAGTATTTAATAGGGATCTTAGAAAAAAAATAGTCACTTTTTTGAATCAGTCAAATATCGATATATTATAATTATGATTTTAAAACTATACAGATTACTTTTTCTTGCATAGATAATTTTTAGCCATCAAACTATAATAATTGAACTTATTGTTGTTACCCCGTTGAAACCATTCTGGAAGGCAGTTTAAAGGTTCTTTAGAATAGAAACACTGCCATCTCAAGTTGTTTTTTTTTTAACTATCAAAAACTTCTTATTATGTACGAATAACAAAAAAAAAACATTCTACATCCATGAAGTTTATGTCACACGTTATTTATATAGTAACATTAAGTATATTTCCTATAAATAATGTATATCTAAGTTCGCGCTGAAGTAAAATTTTAATCAGTGAATGAAAAAATATCATGGAGATTGAACAAAAAACAAATATTGGTATGAAATTTTAAAGTTCGACATTTTTTTTATGCGTTATTTAAATGAACGAACGCTACATATTAATATTAAGAGCTCTGCTTTTAACAGGCGTATTTTTTCACCTCCTCGAAAGTATTTAATAGGGGATTGAAACAAAAATAGTGGCTTTTTTTAATCAGTCTAAAAGCAAACGCTATTTTTTATCTTAGTCGAGCTCCTATATTTTCGTATTAAGAGACACGGTGACATCTCGAGACAAGTACATTTACCGTAACAAAAAAAGATGTTTTATGTCCATGAAGTTTATGCCATATGTTATTTTTATTGTTACATTAAGTATATTTCCTATAAATGTATATCTAAGTTCATGTTAAAGTAAAATTCGCCCCACCGCTAGATGGTAGAGCATGAAAATCGGGGCCCGTTATCCGTTTAGTGATATATCTATATTAGCGCGATTTTTTTTTCTCACTCTCCGACTAAAATTTTGTTGAATATGTCTGAAAAGAAATGCCATGAAAGTGACAGCCCTTAATATTAAAAGTAAGTACTTTTCCTTTGCGTCAAAAAATTTTTCATCTAAAATACACGTAAAAGAAAAAAAAAATATTCAAAATTCTATAACTCAGCTGCATTTTATGCGATCACATTGTTCTTGGTCGCAATTGATGCAGAATTGAACGATCTTCAAAAGTTCATTTAACAACGTAAGTGTAACTTATACTGGTGAGATGGTACGGGTCACTAAAGTTGATTGTTACGAAAAATTCTCGTTTTTTGCTGTTATCTCTGAAAGAATTAACTTAACAGAAAAAATGTGGAATTAAATTTTGTTGGAAATTTCATTTCCGACAAAAAAGGTCCTTTAGACCTTAATGCTAAAATTAATATTTCTTGAGATATTGAGATATTGAGACATCAACGATTTAAAACTTTTGGTTCGATAAACCATACAAATTTTATACCACAAATAAGTTAAGGTTCAATATCTCAAGAAATCGCAATTAGGTTTAAAGGACCTTTTTTGTAGGAAATGAAATTTTCAACAAAATTTTCCATTACAATTTTTCGGTAAAGTTAATCATTTCGGAGATGGCAGCAAAAAAACAAAAATTATTGGTAAAACTCAACTGGAGTGATCCGTAACATCTCACCAATGTAAGTTACACGTGATCTGTTAAATACACTTTTGAAGATCATTTGATTCTACATAAATTGCGACCAAGGACAATGTGGTAGCATAAAATGCAGCTGAGTTATAGAATTTTGAATAATTTTTTTTTTATTGACGTGTATTTCAGATGGAACATCTTTTCACGCAAAGGAAAAGTTCTTTCTATTAATCTTAAGAGCTGTAACTTTCAGGGAATTTCTTTTCAGACATTCCAACAAAATTTCATGTAAGGGGTGAGAAAAAAAAATAATTCGAGAAGAAATAACCCTAGTCTATATCCATATTAGACTGATTCAAAAAAGCGACAATTTTTTTGTTTTTCGAAGAAACGCATTAAATACTTTCGGGAAGGTGAAAAAAGATGCCGATTAAAATTAGAGCTCTTAATAAAAATATTTAGAGGCCCCTCATCGCATATTTTTAATTCCCATTTAAATAACACGGGAAAAAAATGCTCAAACTTTGACATTTTATATCTCGGCTTCAAGTCAATGCGCCAAAATGAACGATACATATTCTTGTAGAGAATTGAACGCTCTACAAAAAAGATTTCTTATGATTTTTCGATAAACTCACTCCTTCAAAAGTTATTCGGGGTTAAATTTAAATATAGAGTAAATTTCACTTTTTCTTTTAGTTTCCGGCAAAATGTTGAAACTTATTACTAAATATTGTAAAATCTTTCCTGAAACAAAAGTTTAATCTGCATTCACATAAATTTCCTAATTTGTAAAGAAATGACCACCAGTTCATCCATGCTCACAGTATAATATACATATATATTAGAACGTGAATAACTTTTGAAGGAGTGAGTTTATCAAAAAATATTAAGAGATTTTTTTGTAGAGCGTTCAATTCTCTACAAGAATATGTGTCGTTCATTTTGGTGCATTGGCTTGAAGCCGAGATAGAAAATGTCAAAGTTTGGAAAAAAAATTCCCCGTAATATTTAAATGGGAAATAAAAATATGCTATGAGGGACCTCTAAATATTTTTATTAAGAGCTCTAATTTTAACAAGCAACTTTGTCCACCTTCCCGAAAGTATTTAATGCGTTTTTTCGAAAAACAAAAAATAGTCGCTTTTTTGAATCAGTCTAATATATATATGATCTGCGCGCGCGGAGAGAGAGAGAGAAGTAGAGGGAAAACGGTCTCGCGGGTTCTCTATTTATCGGCATTCACCATAAAATTTTCGAATGCCATTTCTGCAATTTGTCACATACAGCAATTTTCAAGTTCCCCGTATTTCTCCGCTTTAGAGTCTAAAACTGAGAATTTTTGCAATCGAACAATCCACACATCGGAAAATCCATTTCTGCATTACAGTCGACTCTCATCTATTTTACCGCCAGCTATTTTACATCGCCGGCTATTTTACGAAAATACGATCACCTATTTGTCCGAGGCATCTTTCCCCTACCCCCCACTCTATTGCACTAGGTATATCGGCTGTTGTGACCAGTTGTGACGTCACGCCGTGCCGTAGCTGAAAAACACGCGCCATAACCTTACTTTGTTTTACCCTTTAGTATGACAGTGTACTACCTAAGAGAAATGACTCTTCGATTTCACTTGAAATGCCCCATATATATATACAATTGATTATTCATTCAGATTCCTGTAGAGTCAGTAAAAAAATAATTATTCTATTGTTGAATCGAAATTTGAATATCGCGCAATTGCGCACTTAATAGCTGCAAAGCTCAATGAGCTTTGCAGCTAATAAGCGCCCTCTGCGCGCTCACAACTCTGCGGACCAATCAAAACGCTTGAAAGAAGTGACTACGGGCCAATAAAAAAAAATTGTCGCAAGTGATCAGAAAGTGTTCAGAAAGTCCCTCGTAAATTTACTAGTAAATTTTTTGTAGTAAATTTTTGTTACTAGCAAATGCTGAACTGTTGCTGCTGCAAAAGAAAAAAAAACGTTCGCGCGTGGCAGAAACCGCCGTTTGCTCCAGAGAATTATCGGAAATACAAAAATAAATTATCATCTAACGGTAAGTTAACAATTTGGCCCTGTTGGTTTCTTCCGAGAGGAACTCAGCCGTGGAGAGAGAGGTGAGGGATGCTGCTTGCTGCTGATACGCTTTCTCGAGATCGTAAGTGACTTTTTCGTGTAAGCTCGCGAATTCTCGTACCCGTTCCGACTATTCTTCGGGTCGCAATGGAATGATTTCGAGATCGCGCCTTTGGTAGAAATTATGCGGTTCTGGTCCGCGACCAAAATTCAGATACGCGGGAATGTTTCGAATCAACGTGTGATACGCGGTATTATACGCGAAACGAAGTTCGGCGTGTCATCCTAGGACACCGAGATGACCAGCTTGTGTTCCGTTATGACACTCATGCAAGACCTCCACGCGAGCTTAGCACGGTACGACCAGTTACCATTCTAAATTATCGCCAATTGAAAGCGCACGTCATATGGTGCGACGATAAACGCACGGGCGGTTTTCCATGATTTTCCAATTTGAAAATCTTTCGGGATTTGCGATGAATACCGTAAGCTTTTTCGCGTGCCAAGGATCACGTTCAGGATCGATCGGTTTGTGCACAATGCCAGGGTCACCATAGTGATCGGGAACGATCACGAGATTATATTCCAGGAGTGTTTCCGGTAATTTAACAGTTGTAGGTGGCGAAAATTCGAACATTCGAGAGAGTGAATCGGAAACGTGGTTTAGCGCACCCTTACGATACACGATCTCGAAGTCGTATTGAACGAGCTGCAAGACCCATCAAGCTAAACGTCCCGAAGGTTCCTTGAGCGTCTGCAATCACTGGAAACTGTGATGGTTGGTGATTATCGTGAAGAGATAACCTTCAATATAAGCTCGAAATTTTTTAATCGTCCATAATATTGGAAGACACTCCTGTTCAGTCGTCGAATAATTTCGTTCCGGCGGCAAAAGCGTTCGGCTCGCTTAAGCAATTGGATGCTCGGCACCGTCAATTGCTTGCATCAAAACTGCGCCTAACGCAGTCATGCTCGCGTCTGTTTTATGCAAAAACTTTGCCTTGAAATTGGGACATGCGAGAGTTAGAGGTTCGCGAGGGCTTCTTTCAAATAATCGAAAGCTTTTGCTGCTCAGGTCCCCAGGCTTGGCTTTTTTCGAGTCACGTGAGCGACTCTGCAATTTCGGCAAAACGTGGAATAAATCGGCGATAACACGTCATTATTTCCATGAATCGGCGTACCGGTTTTAATTTATTGGGTCTCGGAATAGTTTTAATCGGCTTGGTTTTCGCGGGATCTACCTGCAAACCGTCCTGATTCACGAGGAACCCTAAATATTTCACCTCGGCGCTACGAAATTCGCATTTCTCGGAGTTAATGCGCAAGCCAGCACCGACAATATGATCAAATACCCTTATGAGAAAGGTCCAATGCCCTTTGAAAGTTTCGGTTATAATAATAATATCATCGAAACATGCGAATGCGTGAGGTTCCATTTCCGGTCCTATTACGCGATCTGAGAGTGGCTGAAACGTCGCGGAAGCACCCGTGAGTCCATACGGCATTCGTTTGAATTGAAATAACCCTTCATAGGGCACCGCGAACGTGACGATCATTTTGGACGACTTCTCAAGACGAATCTGATGGAAAACCCGACTTAAATCGATCGTAAAAATATATTTCGCAGAGCATAAACGATCGAGAATTTGCATCATATACGGAAGCGAATCGCGTCCTTTTTCGATACCTCGTTAATATTCCGAAAATCTAAACAAAATCAAAATGTCCCATTCGGTTATTTAATCATCACGATCGGGCTCGACCAATCGCTGTTCGAAGGTTAAATAACGTCTGCTTCAAGCATCCGATCGACTTGGTCATCAATGGCTTCGCGTATGATCGGAGTGACCGGATAATAACGTTATTTTATCGGTCGATTATTTCCGACATCGATTCGATTATGATCGATTAAGTTTGTTAAACCGGGAGTCTTTTTGAGGATCTCAAGTTCTTTTTTCAAAAATTTCGCGAGGCAAGTACTCTCATCTCGACCGAGTTCCGAAATACCAAGCGATAAATTCGCGTGTTCGAGACTATCGCATGAGGCGAAATTGAATTTATGAGCAGAATCGTCACTGAAATATCAAACACGTTGATGGTGATCGATGACGATTTTAAAAGCTTCTAGCGTGTCTAATCCGAGCAACAAAAGCACCGGCAACGATGGAATAAAAACTCTTGCGGAGATCATACTTTCGCGGTTCTTGAGTTCCATCGCACCATTTCCTTGTTGCACGTGATCGTTTCACCGTTCGCGATCGTGGTTCGCTTATGGGGCATCGAGTAACGAACGAATCATAAGCGAGAAGCTAACAACAACCCATCTTGTCCGATAAACGTGCTCGTTGAACCATTATCGAACATGACCAGCAACGCATTTCTCAAAATTTTTATCATGATTATTAATACCGGACGCGCCAGAGTACTATAGAGCGGAGTGCACAAATATTCTAGGGGATCTCCTGGAAATGGGGATTCTTCATCGAGGGCCCGAATCGTTTGCACAGGAGTCTGTTCGGCCCTTATCGGCGACTCCTGTTGTCGTTTCCCGCATACTGTTTGTGTGGTACCAGGCAACCTCTCGAAATGTGCCCGTCCTGGCTGCAGTTATAACAGGAGCGTGTCGGGCAACGATCGGAACCCTGTTGTTTTCCCAGTCGGAGCGTTGTGAGACGGCGTCAACTGACGAAACGGATTTGTCGACTCGGGAGCTCTGTCCGGCGCATCAGTCGAGCTTTTATCTCGTTTATCCGACTTTTTTAAATGAACGCGAGATCGACGAACTTTTCTCACGAGCGGGATACGGTGAAATTGGGGAAGGCGGAAAACGAGAGGGAGGATTGCTCTCCGGTGGTGCACGTGACGCAGGGTATTTATTGAAACACGCGCAAGCGCCTTCTTGTGAAGCACTGTCGTCTACTTCGTCTAACGCAGCAAAGGCTGGATTTTCATGACAGCGGGTTTTATACTTATCGCGATAGACGGTAGCCGGAAACCTCGAATTTTCTAATGTTGGTGGTTCTCGATTTTGTTGCGTGCCGTACGCGTCCCTTCTTATCTCGCGCGCAAGCATTTTCAATTCGCTGAACGTTGTAGCGTCTTGACGCCGAATAGATTGATGCAAATATGGTAACATATTCCGCCACGCGTATTGCAGTCGTTCCTCAAGGCTCATCGGAGGCTCAGACGGTCAAAAATCGCTCGTAAACACGTGAGAAAAACCAAAAATCGTTCGAGTTTTCCTTGAACGCCGAAAAATATTTCTTCGCGTAACGAGAATTGATAATCGCGATCCCCGAATCAATCTTCCTACGCGGATTCAAAATCTTCGAATGCCGCAAATGAATTTCGATGTGTACGATACTACCAAAGCGCATAATCGAAAAGCTATCATCGATCATCGACGGCTATCATTCGATGGTAGGATTCTTCGATCCTCTTTAATGAGCAATAAGAACCCTTTGCCGTCTTCTCCTATTGCGCTCAAAAACTTCATCCCCGATTTCCGCATCATTCCGTATGCCGAACGAATCACGGCAGATAAATAGTTTGGGTCACGGCACGTCCGTGGCGACGAATGGTGCCCAGGGTCAGCTGTCATTCCGATTGTTTGCGTTTGAATTAGAATTTTCAGCGCAAGCCCGATGTAACACGGTATTGCACCTCCCCCCTCTGCGCAACGATGCTCGTTGGAAGGAGCGATGTTCAGGGCACCTGTCACTCGCGGCAACTCAATGCGCGGATAAGTTGTTCACGATCGCGCCGTCATCTTCTCGAATAGAATTTGATAATCTTTCACGTATTTCGCTAACAATTCCACTATCGCGCAAGCCACGGCTCGATAATTCTTCTCTCAGCTGGCTCGGCGAGAGCGCCGCTACGATATTTGTCTCTTTCTAACATGCACTAGATCGAGCTAATACACAAGAGGTCTATACACAAGGCCTGAAGCTGCGCGCAGCGAACCGAAGATACATAAATATAGATGTGCGCAAGAGCCTGTCACACACACGCTGGAATGCAACTCGGGAACGAGATTCACCAATGCGTGCACGGACACATATGGAACCGTGGGCCACAGGTATGAAGCGCGTGGGGAGAGCGACAACGCGACAAGACGAGAGTTATCGATGCACTTTACATGTTTTACAGGTTTTCAGGAAAAATATTATGGAATGCGAGATTAATTGCTCTCGAAAAAAATAGTATCGAACAAATGTTTATCAACAACAAAAATGTTTCGCTCGAAAACGCACATGCACTGTCTTGCGCGAAAGAGAACGGACATTTCAAAATAATTCGTTAAACGATACACAAAGATTCAATAAGTTAGAATAAATTTGTCTCAAACCCGAGACAATCTAAATTTTTAGATCTAAAATTTTAATCGATATATTCACAGCATGAAATATCTCAAGAAAAGCTCGAGATCTCACTCTTGCGTACTTGACGTCAAAGGCTACGATGTGAACGAACGAAATTAATTGTATGAAATACACTCAAGAGACTTTCACAAATAATATCACTGTACACGATATTCGAGGGAAAATTACCTCAACCGACGAAGTATATTGGCCGTTGTTGATCGACTATTCCTCTTAGTCTCGGTAGCAGTGACGAGAATGTTTGACGATGTGTCCAGATAGCGAGATCTAGAATCAAAAGTACAAAATTCCCTTAAATCACAAAATTCTTATTCATCTAAAAACATGATTTCGTATTCGCTTCGATACAATTTTATAATTTTATTCTATTAACTCTCTTTATCATCTCGAGAGCTCATGCGGTGCGACCGATGCCTACGAGATTGCCTCAACTTGCAAATCTCCTTTTTGCAATGCGTGTGTACCCGTCTCTCTCTCAACGAACGATCTTTTTCAATAAATAATTACTATTTGACAAAAGACTTTACTATTCCTCTCGGTCTCGATCAACGTTCTCACGTAGGTCCTAAAATGGCCGATATTTTAACGATTGCTAACACACGACGTGTTTGCAACAAAGATGGCATGAGCTTCTTGAATAATTATGATTCTATTCAAATTAAGAGTTTCCCACAAATTACATTTAAATACACTATGGACTCTTACTTCAGCGCAACGAAAAATTGAAACCCTCTTGGCGATCCTACGGAATAAATAATGTGAACGGAACATGCCATACATTTTGCACGCGGCAAAGGCTCGAAATTGGCCGTACGTTAACGTGCCGTCACGACAATATCGCTACAATTCAGTATCTCTTGAAATTGCTTTTACGCGCAAATTTCCCAAATCTACAAACAGTAAAAAGCGAAACGACAGTCTCACCGACTTGTTCACTTCAGATGAAGTCCTAGAATACGTCAGGCCCTGATCCTCCAATTATTTGGAGACTTCGCTTTCTTGAATAACGAACCTCGATAACGCCACGGTAACAACGTCTTCCCTCGTTCGACACGTCAGCGAGAGTCCGCGAGAGATCTCTCTGGATCGTCCTCATACCCCTGGGTTTCTATCCCCAACCTTAATACAGGTAAAATTGCGCGCGATCTAAATCGATTCGCGCGATACATTCAGGGTGATAGACAGATCGATTCTCGACAATGATAGCGATTCTCTCCAAAATTACGAACGAGTGATAATAATGATAACGGACGTGAAGCCATGCGATGACGTTGAATTTTGGCGTTCTCTCAGCGATGATGCCAGGAGCGACAACGACAAATGGTGACGATGCGTGCCTCTCGTCGACGGTCGCAGTGCTCTGTCGATCAATTTCCTCAACGATGACGATGTTCTCGATACAGGTGACGTGTCAGTAATGGCGAAAACCGCCCTTTGCTCAAGATAATATTTCAGTAATACAAAAATAAATTAGAATCTAATGGTAAGTTAACAATGTGGTCCTGTTGGTTTCGTTCAAGAGGGACTCACAATCAGCAGTGGAGAGAGGTCTCATGCGTTATCGAGTCTTTTGTGACGGGTTCGAAAATACCACGTCTGTTGTGGAAATCGCGAGATGACTGTTGAGGATAGGATAAAAAATCGGTGAGAATACACGAGCTGGGTTGAGCGGTCGTAGCGAGTGGTGGAAAAAATAATAGAGACAGGTGCAATCTCTTTACACTCTAATAATGTTTTATTCTCAATTTAACGTGAGAACGCAATTGAGAGTCATTGAATATCACAAATGGAGTTGACGCGAGAATATCTGCGGTGTACAATAAAAATTTCTGTTGAGAGTTCCAAGTGAAATATCTGTGTAGATTATATGAATCTTAGAGTAGCCTCAGATCACAGGAGCTGCACACGCGGCGATGGCATCGTGTTGAGCGTGAGACGATAATGGTGATGTACTTAATATTGCGAGCGCACCAAATTTGAATATTACTTCATGATACGACTCGAGATAATTTTGCGGTGTACTAATTCTGGTGAAAGAACGTTTGAGCGCGACCAAGGTTACGTATGTAAATTTACACGATCTACCGTGTGCGTGAGCGCGAAATGACGGAGTAATTGCAACTGTCGAAAAGACGAAAATGTCCGGAAACGAGCGAAAAGCCTAGTGAGAAATCTGATGTAAAAGTGTGTGAAGCTTTCGTGTAAGCTCGAGAGCAGTGGCATGCTCAGGCGACTGCTCATGTGAGCGAGCGGTGTAGGTGTGTTCGCGAGATGGCGTGGTATGTAAAAGTTTCAATATTTAACATTTTTGGTCCTTCGAATTGGATGGGTGCAAAAAGTGCTCACAGCGACATCACACCATGCTGCACGAAGCTCCATCGACTGCAGCGCTTACCAGCCGTCTCAGTCTACTTAAAATGTCGCTCAGTAGTCAACTCAGTCCTCAGCTCAACTGAAACAGCGCCCACTGTGGTGGATGGGACCACCATGGACAACTCAGCCACAAAGCTCATGGCCAGAACAAACCGATCTCACCGGCGAGCAAAGTGCACCTGATGCTCGACCACTGCTTGTGGCAGTTCCTAAAATCAAGTATCATTGAGATTTCATCCATAGGTAGTCGACACGCTCAAATTTTTGCATTTCACAGCTTTCTGTTTCAGAACCGTCTCATGATTCAGCGGAATACAAGACGCATCACCACCGACGATTTTATCAGTGGAAGACATCTTAAGTGCCCAGGCGTTCTGGGTCATTTGGAAGAAGAGTTCCAACGAAAGCTCACGCACTGCGTCGTGCAAGGTATGCTCGTCAGAAGGGGATCCGTGCTCATCAGCTGATGGGCCAACTACCTCTTTCTCGAGCCACTCTTTCACGATATTTCTCATCGAAGACGCGCTCACAGCCATCCCTGAGCCATCTATGGTTGACCTGGCAATCTCAAAGCGTTCTCACTAGCAGCTCATCTAGCAGAGACCTCAAGAACTTGGTCTCATTGGCCACTCTTCGCGCTGTCAGCAACAACCAACATCAAATCATCAATTACATTGCTGATGTTGCCCGGAATGTTAAATATTGAGGCTTTTACACACCACACCATCTCGCGGACACGCTAAACGGAAGTGTCCGAAAACGAGCGAAAAGGTTAGTGAGAAATCTGGTGTAAAAGTGTGTTAAGCCCTTGCGGTGTGTGTCCGCGAGATGGCGTGGTGTGTGAAAGGCTCAATATTTAACAACGTCACAATAAATAGAAAATAAATACCTATTATTCAATGAATGGTAGATATTCATATTAAAATATAGAAGTAAATAAATTTCGATTTTTCCCATTTATATGATTTTATATTATCAGCGATAATACCCTGAGTGCTTCGAACTACCCAATTAATTTCCAAGTACGAGGAGTATTGGCGGATTATTTTTTTCACCCGAATATCGACCAATAGGACCTTGCGATTCAACACCTTCGTGGAAAAATTCACATGGCAATCATCTCCGCATCGATTTTTTTTCGATGAAATTGACATTTTTCCCACGTACGTGAGTTACAAGCTATATATGGAAAAATTTTCGGTTCAACTAACAACCAAGCGGGGAAATTTCCGAAAAATTACTGATATAATTTTGTCTTGCTCGTATCACATGATGTCAAATGCCAAGTTTTTATTGGTTAACGAACATACTCCATACGAATATTTATTGAGGAATTGAAAATAATCCGTACATTCTGAATTATTTCGATACTTTGTGATATATTCCGACAATTTTTAGCTGCCTATAATTTAAATAAAAACTATCATTATATCTTTCCGCCAATGAATTTTTTTTCTTCGTTCTCTCGGTCACAATACCGCCCAATATTTGCAACTTTTTTTGTTTGCTGTGTTTCCGTATGAACTAAGTCATAATATTTCGTATCACAGCACTTCCACCATAACTTTTTTTTTTGTTATTTTCCAGAACGCGGAATATTCCTCACCTCAAAGGTAATTTTGTTCTCTTCATGTAAAAAAATCGATTTTTCATCAAGTACGTCATAATTAATTTGGTTGAAAATTTTTTCATAAAAAGCTGAACTTGTTACGAACATTTCAAGACCTGAGGCATTATGCCTCGACTTTTTGATAAAGAGGGAACACGATTTCAAGTCACGAAAATCATCGGGACTCGAAACTTGACAATATTTCGCAAAAGAATGGATAACCCATATTGGATAAAAGTTACTTATTTATTTATTTAAAAATCCAATGTTCTATTTTCCGTGGTGACAGAGGACAATTTCACGTGAACTGTCCCATCTGCACCTTCAATTACGCAATGCTATTGTTAATTCGCACGCAATGCTATTGTCAAGTTCGGTCAAGAAGTCTTTCGTGAAACTCCTAATCTAGGAATTTCACGTAAGACTTCTTGACTTAAAGATTCCTGAATACGAAACCCCTGAAAAGCATGTAACAATCTTCTCTCATAATTTTAGATAGCACATACTTTTAGCACAATTTGAGATAGAACGTTCTTCTATAACAATTTGAGATAGCATGTTCTTCTATACTGCCGTCGATATGACTAATGTTATGTTCCTAACGCAACGTGCATGTTTTGCAACAGTTACAAAAACTAGAAACGTAACTGCAACACTGTAACTTTTCATAACAGATGTGTTTCCAGCATATAACTATTATTATATACATTACGTTACATGCTTGTTGTGTAATCATTGGAAATATTAGTTATGAACTGCAATACAGTAATGTATCATAACGTTCACATTACCTTTCTGTTACCAATGTTATATATACATTGTTATAATCGAGTATTGAGACGTTGAATAAGTTCTTGCTATTTTCAAATCGATAGTGTTACCATAACTGCGTGCGTGTAGTTTAAGTTGGTAACGTATCTATAAAGAAGTACTATTGGAAACTCAAGTGCTAACACTACAGCCGGCAATATGGCGGCAACAAGGTGCATAATGCATGTCTCAGAATCTCTATATTATAGTCCGTCACGTGCTGCATATATATATATATATATATATATATATATATACTCGGGCGCTACGCGCCCTCGCATCGTAAAGGTTCGCGTCTAACCCAAACCCCGACCCCCCGCCCGCTAGCTTCCCCAACCCCCTCCCCACCATCCCACGCCTCCCCCCTCCACACCCGGCAACCAACCGCTGAATTTGGCCATCCATGGCCAACTTCAGCGCGCTCGATTCTCGATTCCATGGCCAACTTCATCCCGCTCGTTTCTCGATTCCATGGCCAACTTCATCCCGCTCGATTCTCGATTCCATGGCCAACTTAACCCCGCTCGATTCTTTATTCCATGGCCAACTTCACCCCGCTCGTTTTATTGTTCCATGGCCAACTTCACCCTGCTTAGTCTGTGGCCAACTTCAGGCCGTCTCGATTCTTGTACACGGGGGCGGGGGCGGGGGCGGTGGCGGGGGCGGGGGCGGCGGCGGCGGCGGTGGCGGTGGCGGCGAAATTTTTATATAATATAGAGAGATATAGATATTCTGGAACATGCAGATAAAACATTAGAAAGTACGCCACCAGATATTATGTCACTGCTCTTCAGTTCCCTATCAGCAACCCTAAAATTCAGTGTATAACCTTTTGCCGAAGGGTAAACAACTTTTTTTCATTGTGTTAAGCATGTCGAATTTCGTGCCAAAAAAAGAGTAATTGCGGTGAATTTTACTGCACCATTTTATTTTTTTGAAAAATTGGCAACTGAAATACACAGAATTTTTGGTGAAACTTCAAAAATAATGTTTTTGATTATGAAGATACAGAACGCTCTGACGCACCGAAAAAGTTTTAAGGAGAAGAATTGGAGGCATTGCTTCATGAAGACGCATGGCAGACGCTAGCTGAACTTGCAGAATCATTAGGAGTTTATCATACAACAGTTTCGAAACGCTTGAAAGCATTAGGAATGATTCAAAAGCAAGGACATTGGGTGCCATACGAGTTAAAGCAAGAGAAGTCGAACAGCATCTTTTTGCGGGTCAACAGCTGCTTCCACGGCCGAAAAGGAAAGGTTTTTTGTATCGTATCGTAACTGGCAATGAAAAATTGATACACCGTGATAACCCTATGCGTATATGCATGTCAATTTTTTTCTGGAATTAGTCTCTTTCGAAATTTCTACATTATCAGTAACTGCTACTTACCCATGACGAAAATAATGTACGATGGGTGTAATTTCACTACGCATTATTTTTGTAATGTAGTGTTACGTCCCAACCGGCGAGTTTTCCATCTCGGTCAAGAAGGGACAAACCCTTCCCTTACACGTTTTTTCGGAAGAACTGCGTTATGTTGGACAGGTGGCCTTTTCGAGCCTAACCTTTCGGAAAATTGCTCAGGATGACCTTGAGAGTGTATTTTAAATTATCGGCGTGGGGAGATAATATAATTCCTAATGATCGTTGAAAAGTAAAACGATTTCTGGGAAAAGCCGCATGATATTCTAATATTTTGAAATTTACCGGTTAAAAGTTATTACCTCAACCAAGAATGATTTCGCCCATGACCGATTTATAAATGTTGGCAAATATTTCGCAGCCTGAATTATAATGAAAAATAAAAGCAGAAATGAATTGGAAAATTTTAAGAGTTATCTCAGATCTATGATAAATTATTTACGAACATCGCTGATGGCAGAAACGTAAAGGTCGCTCTGAAAAGTGAAAATGTTGCCCTGAGAGGTTTCACATCAGCAGTCATCGGCTGGTATAGTAGCCTGTACGGACGACTGTGTGTTCCGGGTTTCAAAGCTTGCGTGCAATCTTAGGAAACCTTTTATGTTAATCACTGACCAGGACGGTACCCTGGGTCAGTTAATCTAACCCGCCAGAACCTTGGAGATTTGCTTGTGAATGTGTTTCGTGTAACGCTAGGGGCCTTTTGATAACAGCTATTGGCCGGTATGGGAGCCTGTACCAACAACTGATTCGCCAGGGGCGTAGAGTTTGTGAATGTAAGAATTTAATTGTGAAAAATGATTTGTAATCAAGATTCGTACATTTGAAATTCTGAATTTTACGCTAACACCACATTACACTCAAATAAGGGACACCTTGTATACAACGCGAAGGATGCAGCGGGAATGGAATATAACGGGTGCCGAGCGGAAATAAAACAACCACTTTAAACCGCGTCCACAACATTCAAACAAGTTAAAACGAATTTGTAATGCATTCGTACATGTTAGTACAATACGTAAATATATCAATAACGATAATGATAATGATGTACGCGAAACGAGTAAAGTAAGGATATCGATGTAAGACGCTGGGACTATGAGTCAGTGGCTTACCGGCGACGGCCGAGTATATAGGCTCTCTCTTGTCACCGAGAACCGAAGCTATACGTGTATTATCTAAATAAATACCAAACTCTTATTCATATACTAAATAGGAGAGTTATTAATTACAACCCGCCGACCTGGAACTAAATGTTGTTGGACCAAAATAGAACAACTGGCGACGAGGATTAAAATGAGAATTCGCGCGTGTAAGATAAAGTGCCACGTCGAGATGAGCACGTGACGAATTCGCGGAAGGAAATACGATGCACAAAAACGTGTTCGGTTGGAAGTCGAAAGGGACTAAAGCAAATCCTCAATTAAAACGAGGTAGAAATTCAAACGAGTCAACGCAAGCCAAACCGGTTGATGAATAGATGTCGAACAAGACGAAAAAGAACTGGATTCAGAATTTAAGCAAAGAACAAATAATCGCAGAGTTAGAGAAACGGGAAGTATCGTTTGAATCGAGTGAAAATTATAACAGCCTACGCGAGCTGTTAAGAAAAATAGTGGAAGCCACGTGGGAAAAAACGAATACGAAATCCGACGGGAGTGAGTGGGCAAAAACGGACGAGTCCATTGCTAAAACGCAGCTAACCGAGGGAACTGTTTTATCGACGAACTCGGCGACTTCAAGTAACACACCATAGCAAAATCAAGGTAGTGGGGGTATAGAAGAGCAAATTGATTCGAAAACAGATTTCGTCGAGTCAGACAACGACAGTGATATGGGCGACGGAAGCAACAAGTCCAATTTCCAACTGGACGACGACGGGGAGCTATTCGAAGAAAAGTTGGACTACTAGTTTATAACAAAAAATATAACGGATGATAAGATAAAAGTAGCAACATTAGTGATACGCTTAGGCGACAATGCCTACGCATTATTGAAACAGCTAGTCGCTCCAGCAAAAATCACTACCAAGTCATACGCGGAAAACATGACGGCTATTTCCAACCATTTAAAGCCAAAACCATCGGTGGCGATGGAACGTTGCACGTTCCACACAGCCAAACAAGACCATAACGAAACGATCGCAGATTATGCAGCGCACCTACAAAAACTCGCGCTGCATTGCAACTGCGAAAATTTGAACGACGCACTAAAGGATCAATTCGTCTGCGGGTTGGGAGCCCAAGGCATTAAAATGAAATTATTCGAACAAAAAGAACTGACGTTGTTGAAGGCGTTAGATATCGCAATGGCGCGGGAAGCAGCCGTGAAAAGCGCGGCCGCAACAAGCAATGCTCTAGATAAGAAGAACATAGAAACCGAGATATACGCGATGTAAAGCGGATCAAAGCAGCCGCAGTACCAACGAGGTGGCAGTAGAGGGAGAAGAGCGAACAGCACGAGCGGCCGTTACGAGCGAGAGCAGCGGCAACAGCAGCACCAGCCAGCCAGCGCGTCCGCGAAAAGTGATGTGAATGTATTATGTTATTGTTGTGGTAAGAAAGGCCATATCAATCGTGAGCGTCGTTTTCACGGGTATGCGTGCTACAATTATAATAAGGCCCCTAAATAGTGTGAAAAAAATATCGGCACAGGACAAACATGATGAAGAGCACGAATACGAATACGATTTTTTCACCATTAAGCAAGGTATTCAACGCGGAGATTTTAATAATCTCGAAAATTGTAATGACACGCAGTTACATAATCATGCAAGTGAGGACTCAGGTATAATACTCATGACAGCGGTAGTTAACGTAAACGGTAAGGATATTAACTTTGAAATTGATACCGGCACTTATGCTGCCGTGATATCTGAGAAAATTTACAATGATTATTTTAAAGGTATCCGAATGTCAAAATCGAATAAAGATTTAAGAGCGTATGGTGAACAACCACTAGTGCCAATCGGCGAACTGGTTGAACTAAAAGCAATCTTCACCGACTCGGAAAAACTAGTAAGATGCTTCGTCTTGCTAGGCACAGGCTCGGCCTTATTAGGGCGACAATGGCTAAAACAGTTTGGTGCATGGCCGCTAACGATGCCCAAAATAAATACACTCAAAATTAATAAATTGAGTGACGACTTGCACGATTATATAACGGCAAAATATATAAAATCTTGTTCAAGGATTCGCCTGACATGTACAACAAAAGTACTACCAAAATACACGTGAGAGAGAATGCGCGCCCCGTAGCGTTAAAATGCCATCACGTGGCTCACGCCCTTGAACCGATGATCGAAAAAGAGATCGAGAAATTAGTAAGCTCTGGTCATTTAGAGCCAGTAGATGTCGCGGAGTGGGCTACGCCCATCGTTCCCGTATTGAAGGGAAATGGAGAAGTCCGCATTTGTGGCGACTTTAAACTAACCTTGAACCCGAATATCATTATCGATAAATAGCTGCTTCGTACTATAGACGAGACTTTTGCCAAATTACAAGGCGGCGTATCCTCCTCCGAACTCGATCTAAGGCATGCGTATATGCAATTTCCCGGCGATAAGAGCAGCGCGAAACTATCAACAATTATAACTCACAAGGGGTTATATAGGTACACGAAGGTACCTGAAGGGGTATCACCAGCACCAGCCGACGTTCAACGTAAAATGGACGAGTGTTTGCGGGAATTGACGGGGTTATCGCGTACCTAGATAACATATATATAACAGTCAAAAGTGAAAAAGACCATCGCAAAAATTTAAAAAAGGTGTGCAAAAGGTTAGCCGATTGTAACTTGAAAATAAACTTAAATGAATGCAAATTTATGGAACCAAGTATTGAAGTGTTAGGGTTCATTATAAATAAAACAGGCCTGCACAAATCGAAATCAAAAGTAAAGGTCGATGCGCCGCGACCGAGAAACGATAAAGAATTCACTTCGTTTTTGGGCCTTGTGAATTTTTACGCAAGATTTTTGAAGGATCGGTCGATAAATCTGAAACCGCTATGAAATTTACTCAGAAAAAAAAATCAAACTGGGACGAATCGTGCGAAAAAGCATTTGAGTGGGTCAAAAACGAATTAATCGCGCCAGATTTCTTAGCCCACTTCAATTCAAAAGAAAAATTGATCCTAGCGTGCGGTGCGTCGGACTACGGGTTACCCGCGATTCTGTCACACAGATACAAAGACGGTACGGAAAGACCAATCGCGTACGCGTCTAAAAAAATTCCGACGACGGAAACCAAACGCGCAATTATTGACAAAGAAGCAATGGCCATTATTTTCGGGTTTAAGCGATTTTATCAATTCGTCTTCGGAAAAGAAATTATCCTGCGAACAGACAATAAGCCCTTAGAGTTCATCTTAGGACCACGAAAGGGAATACCACAAACAGCAGATAATAGACTACAGCGTTATGCTTATTTTCTTTCCGGGTTCAGATACACAATAGAACACGTAAAATCCGAGAAAAACGCAAACGCAAATGCTCTGTCGCGACTCCCGGTCGAAGACACCACGGATATATCAGATGTGTATGACCCCATACCATCATTCGTTAATTTTTTTGAAGAAAAAGCGACAGCCTTCGACATTAAGATGCTCGAAACAGAAAGTAAAGAAGACGGGACCCTCAGGAACTCAACCCGGTATGTAATGGGCGATTGGCCTGCATTCAATGAGCTATCCGAAGAGGGAAAAATTTTCTACAAAATTCGATATGAATTAACGGTGGAAAAGGGTTGCCTTTTCTGGGGAGTTCGCGCGTGCATCCCAGAATCGATGCGAGCGGTAATCTTAAATGAGGTTCATGCAACTCATTTTCCAGTAGTTAAAATGAAGATGTTTGCGCGCTCATACGTATATTGGCCAGGGATCGACGCTGCGATAGAAGATATGGCGAACAACTGCAAAACTTGTCTGATTGAGAGAAAAGCTCCAAAGAAAACGCCAATAACGACCTGGCCGTGGCCGAATAAAGTATGGGGGCGCATACATTGCGACCATGCAAAATTCGAAGGGGACATGTACCTAATTATAATCGACGCACACAGCAAGTGGCCCGAAATTATAAATTGTAAGAACAATACGGACGCGAAGAGGGTGATTAAAGAATTCAAAAATCTATTTCTTCGGTACGGGTTACACATGTACTGCGTAACAGACGGCGGTCCGCAGTTCAGAAGCGTAGAGTTTACAAAATTCTTAAAATCGAACAAAATCGAGCACGCCCTTTCGCCTCCGTATCATCCAGCCACGAATGGTGCCGCGGAAAACTTTATACAGGTGAGGAAAATTATGAAAGAGGGGAAGAGCGTGGAACACGCGGAAAATGCGTTCTTATTCGACTACAGAAATTTTCCACTCCTCACTACGGGTAAGAGCCCGGCGAGTATCATGTACAATCGTGAGATACGGACACGATTTGATTGCCTGAAACCAAGCATATGTAAGCATGTAGAAGATCAACAAAGGCGTCAAATTGTCGCGAGACCAGGCAGCCGTAATATTGACATCGATGTAGGCGATGGCGTCTACATGGACGCTCATGGAGTACGAGAGCAAAAGCGAGTCTTGGGTGAGGTTATTAAACAAACTGCGCCGTCCACGTTCGTAGTTCAAACGGACTCTGGGGAAGTGCATAAACGGCACGTAGATCAATTGATCAAAACACACTTGCGGCGCTCCCCAAGGCTTTACAGGCTTCAAAAAATGGATTTTTTGTTTTTGTCTTAAATCTATTCCAAAACTATCCAAGAATATGTGTTCAAAATTTTAGAGGCCAATTCGACATATTTTCGAAGCTGGATAAATTTTAGTGGCCCGAGCGTCGAGCAGGTGCGAATGCTCGGGCAGACCCGAGCACGCGCGCTTCACCCCTTTATGTATTCTATTGTTTGACTATACTCGTATATACCTGAAAAGATCGAACCGTCCTTTGAAATATTATTTGGAGTTTCTAGAAGGTCTGTGTTGAGTAGTCGTTGGGATAACGGTATACAATATAACGGTAAACTATAGCTCTCGGCATCGGCTTCTACACTGCTTTTTGGAGCGTCAGCTTTCAGTTTCATTTTTTATTTTGCCGAGCGCACATCGAAATGTCAAGCTACCCAAAAGGTGATCGATGTAAAAGACAGCGTGCTGCGGAACCGCGAAAGCGAAAATTTCACGGCAATCGTTTTACCAGTGTATCATCGGACGATGGAGACTTACACACGAGCCACAGTGAGCAAAAGTTGAAGACAGCAAGCAGCGATGATGTCATTATTCATTCATCGCACTGCTACCGCATTATTGAATTCATATCGGTGTTTCTCGCCCTTTCGGAAATCGCAATTTGCAGATCATGCAACAAAAAATTAACATTTGCAGAAAGCAGTCATCGAGGCCTAGGATTTAAAATTGTTGTCAAGTGTATGTGTGGTCGACGCGAGATCCAGTCGGGACCATTTATAAATACCGGCTACGAAATCAACAGAAGAATTGTTTTTGTTATGAGGCTTCTTGGTATCGGACGAGAAGGGATAAACGTATTCTGCGGCCTTATGGATATGTCTGCAGGTTTTACAAAATCTACTTATCAATAAATCGTTGAGCATTTGTACGCAGCGTCGAAAACACTGTTCAAGAGTACCTGCGAAAAAGCCGTCAAGGAAGAGAAAGAAAAAAACGTTGAACATGGAAGACCTGCGAATCATTTGAAGGTTTCGGGTGATGGATCGTGGAAAAAGCGCCGTTATACTTCCTTGTACGGTGTAACAACGCTCATCGGATACTTCAGTGGCAAAGTAATCAATCTCATCGTAAAAAGTGGTTATTGTCATTAGTGTGCCATAAATAAAAATAGTTTGGACGAAGATGCATTTGAGGAGTGGTATGAGAATCATAAAGACTCATGCTCCTCAAATCATACAGGTTCGGCAGGGAAGATGGAGGTAGATTCCATAACAGAGATATTTTCGAGATCCGTCGAGAAATTTGGAGTTATGTACAGTAATTATATCGGCGATGGCGACTCCAAAACTTTTACTGGAATCGTAAATAGCAATCCTTACGGGGACGAGTGCATAGTGACGAAAAATGAGTGTGTTGGACACGTGCACAAGCGTATGGATACTCGTTTACGGAATAAAAGAAAAACCGAGAAACTTGGAGAAAAGAAGGGGCTAACGGAGCGTGTCATTAAGAAACTGACGATTTACTACGGTCTGTCAATTCGTCGAAATATGAACTCAGTAGAAGGTATGAAGAGAGCTATTATGGCAACATTAGACCATTATTGTTCCACCGATAAAAATTCTCGATTTATTGACGCGGTGCTTAGGCGGACACACTCAAAATTCGAACGAATTGTTCAATTCGATTGTGTGGCGCCTAAATCCGAAACACGTAAATTCCGGCTATAAAATCGTCGAAATAGCAGCAAATATGGCTACAGGCATTTTCAACGAGGGTTATTCAGCTGTGCTTTCTAGCATGCAGCTCCTCAATATTGTCATCGGGCAGCAGTGCAAAAATTTTGCTGACACCGTCGATGCTAAGCGCATAACGCAGGAGAACCAGCGCGCATCATTTTCCAGCAAGGAGGCTCGTACAGCTCGAATATCGGAAAGCCTCCGCCAAAACGAGTTTTTTGAAGAAGAGGAAGGATTATTGTATGGCCCGGGGATAGCTGATTAACATCTAATTAGTGTAAGTATCCAAAAACTTATATTTTTTTGGACCAAAAACTTTAAAGCCCGTTTTCTCGAGTTTTCATTTTCACAAGTTTTTGAAAACGGTGCCGGTGATAGCAAAAACAATATATGTCCGATCGAAAAAAATCAAAGTGATCTAGCTTCAGTATTAAATTATCTTCTATTTGAACTAAAAAAGTTGGACAAAAGTACTATTTAAATTACTTGTTTTGCAACTTAAAGTGAATTTTTTTTTCAAACTTTGAAAAAATTTGGAATTTCATCATTTCTTCGGAATTTTTTTAGTTCATATAGAAAAGGAACTTATGAAAACTAAAAAAAAAATTGGTTTGACTATTTCAGATGCATCGCACGACCTCCATCACCGGCACCGATTTACAAGTGTAGATTCCAGGCGCGAGAAAAAAATCGTTACAACTTTGAAAAATTTCAATATTTTTTAATAATAAAAATTGTTTTTTAAAACTTGAATATAATACACTATCGTCTCAAAATTTCGTTTACCGCAATCATTTCCTTGCCTTTCAAAAAAATTGCTGAAAAAACGCTTTTTTCGGCTTCTAAAGCAGACTACTGCCTTAACATGTCCCTTAGGGACTTTTTAATAGGCACTCATACCGTTATTTAAACTCTTTGATTCATTGTGAACATCGAGTAGTCGTATAAATGCTATTAATCATAATTAAAAAGACAGATTTGAATATAATCAATATGATATAAAAGTATCTGAATAATCATATCATTTAAATGTTTTGATAGATTATATTCACAGAATTGTTACAATATTAGGCAGTAATGAAGAATATTAGTGACATTTGAGATGGACATATTTATCATAACACTTTAATCATTTAATGACTATTAGTGCATTTATAATAAGTAAAAAAAGCTTTTGGTTATAAATCAATGCCCAGATTCTGTTTTTTCACGTTTGAAACGCGTGGGTGATCGCCATATTGCCAATGGAGCGCAAGCACACAAAAGAACCATGTACTTTTTATAAGAGCGAAATATGGGTTTTGAATTTGGCGCGCTCAGGCCGTGTTTAGTTCCTCTTTTACTCTGTACGTGGCGTAGCGGCATCGTGACGTACGTGGCGACGTCGCGTGCGCCGGTCTATATTTTACGTGAAAGCGGTGAGAGTGATATGTGCTTGCTTACAGTCATATAGAAATTCTGTCAGAGAGAAAAATAGTCTTTTTTTTGTTAAAAATATTGTTTTTGTGCAAAAGTTATTCACTGAGCAGTGTCTAATTGGATTGAAACGTCATGCGACATTTGTTCATAATAATATACAGAAATTCTGTAAGTTAGAAAAAAAATCGTCCGTGAACTTCGGAGATCCAAGTGCATATAGACAGAAATGGCTTTTTTCGTTAAAAATTGTTTTCTTTGCAAAAATTGTAAACTTAATGGTCTCTGATCGGATTAATACTTCGTGGGACATTTGTTTACAATCATTTACAGACATTGTGAGAGTTAGAGTAAAATTCGTCCGTGAATTTCGGAGATCCAAGTGCATATAGATAAAAATTGCATTTTTTGGTTAAAATGGTGTTTTTTGCCAAAATTGCAACCCTAATGGTGTCTGATTGGATTGATACTTCGTCAGACATTTGTTTACAATTATATACACACATTCTGTGAGTTAGAGAAAAATTCGTTAGAGAAATTCCAAGTTTCAACTACATATGGTCATAAAATGTCTTTTTTTGCTCAAACATGGCTATTTTTTTCAAAAATCTTTGTTTGACAATATCTGTTTGGATTTTAACTCCTTGGGCAGAGAGATTGGAACCATACACAACTACCCTCCAAAGGAAATTGAATTCCGTACACCGGTTTCTGAGATCTGGGTCTGGACGGACATCCGACACAGATTTCGAGGTGATTGCAATAGGCACTTTCTGTCATAAATGAGTGAGTGCCTAAAAATGATTTTTTTTGTAAGGGCATAGCTCTCAATGCAGGCTAGTGTCACTAAAATTTCGCAATTGATAAAAAAAAATTCATTTACTATTCTACTCAATTGAATCAATTTTGGCTCAGAGTATCCTTCACCCGATGAAATTCCACACCAGTTAGACCGATCCAATGTTTTCCAATAACATTGCTATGATTTAATCTGCTGTCAAATCGAACTTAATAATCATCCGGCTTCACGCTGTTGCCACCAATATTCAAATATTTTTTTGGAGTTTTATTTTTTCTTCACGATCAGATCTCGAATATTTATTTTGCTCGATACTACTAAAAAACACACATTGCATTGTAGTTCTTCGCTATACAGCGCTGGAATGTGAATAAGTCTTCGTTATTCAACAGTCATCAGCTGCAAAGAAACAAATTATCGATCCAAGTTTTCACTGCATCGATCGCAGGACGGTGAAGTAAGTCATGGAAGTCTTGAGGATCTTAGAAAAAAAAGATGAAATTTATTTTCTCAGTCAGCCGAATGAATCCCCGATTGATGTGTCTTGCAATGATACAACGAAATAACACAACACTTACCGACGCGAAATTCTCTATTGACATCGTCATAAATTTACCCGCTGTTAATTGACAAGGTACATGAGCCCTCATTACTGAAAAATTGAACAGTTTTCGAGTTGCCAGCGATGTTTTGTACCATTTAGCCTGGCATCTGAAAACCACTTTTCAACTTTTATCTATCTTTGCCTCATGTGGCTGGTAATAAAAATGAATGGCTTGTACACGTACAAGTAATCGACAACTCCATTACTATGATCGATCACTTTTTGCGAGAAAAAATGTTCAAAAAATAGATGAACAATTATGGTAATCAGGAATAATATAAATCGTACTGCATCTTTCGGGTTCATTTCTATCATCAGCACAATCTGTTCAGAAATTGAAAAAAAATGTTTCAGGACATTGGCATTTTTTCAGTCAGGGCAAACGGGTGTTTCTTCCATAATGTATATTGCAAAAATGTCGTCATTAGGAACGACTAGAGGTAAGAAATTTCACCTGAACTCCAGAGATACTGATGGCCAGCATGTTTATTATAGTGCCCACTAAAAAAAACGCAGTGTAGGATGCTTCGAGAACCTTACTGAACCTGCACGAATTTTCATTTATTAATAAATAAAAACGACTCAAATTCAAACCCACATTACTTACTCAATTGCATCGTTGTGCTTTTTGATACAAACGATCAAGTGTTGAAATTCAGGGTCCCACTTATTATAAGCATTATTATAAGCCCGTGTATTCATAAGTTCTGCGGGTATTTCAATCACCACGCGTTGCAGTAGGTGACTGTAAATGTCAACAATTTACCAAAATGGTCCAATTGGTAATTTGAGTGTCCGTATAATGTATTTTTTTTTACTAACCCAACCACCGTGAACATTCCGCAAACATGTTGCACTTGTACAATAAACATTGTATCTATAGCGAAGAAAGCGAGCATGGCGAAATAACATACGGCGCACATGTAAGCGAGGATATAATAATAATAATAATCATCATCGACGTCATAACCGAAATAGTCGATCGGTATAGGCAATTTTTTCGGTAGTGTTTCGTTGGTATGTTTCGTAACGTTATGAATTCTTGATAAAAGTGGTTGGCTCATATACAGCGCCAATAGAATGCTTCCGCCCACTAAGTCAGAGATAATCGCATAATTATCGTATTTCTACTTCATCGATACTAGCTTGCGCGCATGCCTTGTGTGTGATATTAGATTATTAGCACATTAAATAACTTAAGATGAAAATTCTAGACTCATTCAGAAAGATTTCATAAACAATTGTTTTAACATTCTGAGAACTTTTATTTCATTGCACGCCATCGATGTAAGCTGAATTCGTGAGAGGATCGCTCTTCCCCCCCGCCCCCAGCGTATCATACTGCCGCATATTTTCAACGAGGTCTTCAAAATGTTGCAAACTCAGGCATTCCGCACGCACCAAATATGGCCAACAAACCACTCTACAGCGTCTTTAATTGGCACAACGGGTGTAGTAAACTACCATGGCTAAATCATGGTGCATGGTCGGCCATGCAATTATACTTCATACTTCCCGCGAATAATCCGAGTTTATCGTCTATTTGTGCTGTTGACCTATCACAGTCATCATGCCGTGGTGACATAGTAAGCAATTTATCAAAAATCCTAATAATTTTTAAAAATGGCGAGCAATGCCGAAAAAGTGGTCCATTTTTTTGTTATCATTTTTTCGATAAAGAATTGATTTCTATTTATTTAAAAACTGTATACGAACTATATGTGTCTGTGCGCATGCGTGTGTGCATGCGTGCGTGCACGCATGTCGGAGTAGCAAACTGAAATTTTGAGCTTTCTTAAACTTGAGCCCCGTGTCCTTTTTATTTGCTATATACATGTTGCAAAAATTTATTGAGGTGTACAAATTCGATGCGTCTTTAAAATGTCCAAAAAAGGGCATGATTCCTTTAGCTTCTGTGAATTTTATAATATTGGGGGAAAAAAATTATGCCGAAACAGTGCCATTAAAGTGGTAAAGATAGTCGGTATGGCATTTCAGGAAGCACACTGACAGAGTTTGGATTTCATAAAATATTAAATTTTGTTCAAGTACGTGCACTAGCATATGCATATGTCGTAATATAGGATTCAAATTTTGTATATAAATAGTTTAGTATAAAATCGTATACGCTATTAACTAAATTGGTTCGCTTACTGATGATGTTGCGTTTGGTTTCAGCAATATGCCAACGTTTCGCAAACGTTGAATTCTGCACCATCAGGGCTAGCAGGCTCTGATACTGGGCTGCCCTTGGTTCAGGAACAGCTTATATATCCAATGTTCAGTCAGTTCGAACATCGGTCAGCCAATCAAAACTTGATCGGGTCCGCCAATGAAAGTTCTTAATTGATTAGCTGGTCAATTAAAAAGTCTTACCGCTACGGACTTCCGTTTTCAAAAAGTATTATATGAACAGACATCGGTTATATAATCGCTAATATCTTCATGAAAAACTTTGAAGACAACGTTGTAAAGAACGCGCCTCTGAAGCTATCTACATGGTTTAGATATGTGGATGACACATTCGTCATCTGGAGCCATGGGAAGGAGACTCTGCCACAATGTTTTACTTACTTAAACTCCCAGCATCTCAAAATCAGGTTTACAATGGAAATAGAAAATAACCAACAACAACCATTCTTGAATGTATTAATCATCATAAAAAGTGATGGCTCCCTAGGGCATAAAGTATACCGTAAACCAGTGGCGGATTTACACATTTCCCAAGTATAGGCTGTTGAATTTTTGCCGACCTTATCTCTAGAATTTTCAGGTCCTAGATTATTTTTACAATCCAACAATTTAGTTAAAATTGCACAAGAAAAAGGTGTTGGGTATATTTATGAGATAATCAAGGCTCAATCTTGTATGACTAATAAGAGGGAGTAGTGTATGCTACTGACACAATAATGTACATTCGGTAAACGTGATTATATCATTTTTATTGCGCTCACAAACGGTTAAAAAATAATAAATTCAATTAAGTTATGAAAGTTTCTTACAATACCTTTTTGCGTGATTTTTTGTTGCCAAATTATCAATGATATGGCCGTAAGTAATCTTGTTCATTAATTCCGACTCTATCCACAAAAGAGCTACAGCATTTAATATTTCTTGATTTAAGGTCAAGAAGAAAAGAAAGGTATTTCAGATAATTTTTTACCCTTTTTAGCCGTGAACTTGGTGTTTTACCATACACTGAGAAAGCAGTTTATTTGTAGTAACGAAATATACACTACTTGAAAAAATTAAGAGAACAAGAAATTTTCCGAAATTTTCATTGGTTTCTAACAATGCGGCATCTCATCAAAAGTTGTCGTATCGAGGTCTAAAAAAAGCATTTTGAGCTGTAAAAGTTACGCTTAACATTAATCGTTTTATCAAAATTTTCAATTTAGCCGTTGAATTTCTCAAAAACCATAAATATTTAGCCATAAAATAGAAGCACTTTTTCTCCTATTTTTTCAAATTCATAGCAAGTATGGATTTTTTTTTCAAAAAACCATCGTCAATCCTTGCAGAGTATTAATTTATGTTTCTGAAACTTCTCTTTTATTTTCTGTGCGATCATTGATTGCTGAGATATCAATGGTCAAACACAAAAGGATCATTTTTCATTAAAAGTCCGATATCTCAGCGAAAAATGATCACATGGAGGTCTTAATAAAGCAAATTGCAGCTAAAAAAAAGTAATAAAAATGTGCTGAATTTTTTTTTCTCACTATTTCCTAGGATCGCGTGGAACCTGTAGCTTCGAATTTTTTTTGCTGAAAGATCTCAAAACTAGAAACTTGAAGCTTCAAAATGCTTTTTTTTAGACCTTGATACGACCATTTTTCACTGAAATGCAGCATTCTTAAAAACCACTAAAAATTTAGGATTTTTTTTTGTTCCCGTATTTTTTTCCAGTAGTGTATTGAGCAGTTTTACTTTTACTTAAATATTTCTTAACTGTTACAAAATTTATCAGTCATTAAGAAATATTTTATGTGTGTCAAAATCATTGATTAACTGTTACAAAATATTTATTTAATTTATTAACTGTTAACAAATAATTGATTTTGCCATATTCAACTTTATATTTGTTAGCAGCTAAAAATTGGTACATTATTTTCTCAGTGTAGCATATTCTCAGAAAGTGAAAAAAGTCACCGGAAATATCTCTTATAGACTTATTTCTGCAAGACATCAGAAAACCGTCTTACAGAAATTATTTGATTTCTGAAAGGCGGCGAAAAAAAATCGGCCCCTGAATTTGCCGCCCCTAAAATCTGCCGCCTTAGACTTAAGGCGTCTGGCCACCTTGACCAATCGGAAAATGGGTATATTTAAAAAATAATAATACACTCGAAAGTATGGGCCGGAATATATTTATTTTTTATACAACGTTAGAAAGGGCTTTAAGAATAACGTTAATAAATTTCCGTTCAAAATATTAAAAAGTGGTGCCGTTATGCACATTGCCGCGGAGGCCCTCCGTACGATACGCGCGGCCGTTGTCCCAGCTGTTACCCGGTCATGTCACATCTGGAACAATAAAATCAGCTCATTCGTGAATAATGCCGCTACAATGTAGCGTGGCGGTTTTTTTTCGACCATTAAAAAAATTATGGTGAGCCAAAGAAAAAATTTGTGTTTTTCACCGAAATTTTTCGAGCAAAAACAATAATAAAACAAAAACTAATCAAGTTATTGCAAAAATCCTACGTGACATTTTAGATAATGTATCTTAAAGTATTGTGTACAAATTTAAAAGCAATCGGACCGATAGTCTACGATATTTCGATAGTAGGGGAGAGCGGGGTTCAACGTGCCGATTTTCAAATAATATGTAAAAAAATATCAAAATAAGGTCTAATCTCTAAAATTTTTGGGTTTGGAGTCGAAAGGTCTATTCTACTTTCAAACTATATGGTCATATTTATTAAGTCGATAATATCTTCTTGCTCAGAAATATTTTTTTCTGAAAAGTTGATAAGGAACAACCCACCCCGTCATGGGGCTGGTTGTTCCTTTATTGAGGTAAGTTGTTCCAGTAGCAATTGCAATCATTTTTATGCAGTAATAGAATATGGATACGTACAAAGTAAAAAAAATAATAAAACCAATTTTTATATGAAATCTTTAGAAAAATCTTTTAGTTTTATTAATTGTAAAATTTACTTACATTAGTCATTTTGAATCAACAGGCGGCGTCGCGAGTCCTTCTTTGTAGGCGAACATCTGTTAATTTGATAGAACCATTTAAGAGACTTGTGAGCCATCACTCTCTGCTTTGGTTTTTGGTATAACCACGTGAGCGAGGACCATAATTTTTGGTGTCCAAGTCGCGTCGACCTCTTCATAGTTTTCGGGGCCCAGGTTGACTGTTTCATAGCTTTCGATGCGTAGGTCACCCACTTCATAGTTTTCGGTGTGAAGGTGAACTGCTCCGTAATTTCCTGTGTGCTAGTTGACTGCTCGATAGTTCTCGGTATCCAGGTGGATCGCTCCATAGTTTTCGGTGTCCAAGTCGACCGCTTCATAGTTCTCGGTATCCAGGTTGACTGTTTCATAATTTTCGATGGCCAGGTCAACCTCTTCATAGTTTTCGGTGTCCAGGTTGACTGTATTATGGTTTTCGGTGTCCAGATTGACCGCTCGACAATTTTCAGTATCCTCCTGGACTGCTCCCTAATTTCCTGCGTCCAGGTTGACCAGTCGATAGTTCTCGGTGTTCAGGTGGATCTCTTCGTAGTTTTTGGTGTCCAGCGATATGGGTAAACCTGGACAAAGGAACCTACGGAGCAGTCCACCTGGACACCGAAAACTATGAAGCGGTCGACTTGGATACCGAAATTCTGGAGCGATCCACCAGGACACCGAAAACTATGAAGAGGTTGACCTGGACACCAAAAACTATGATGCAGTCAACCTGGACACCGAAAACTATGGAGCGGTCGACTTGGATATCGAAAATTATGGTCCTCGCTCGCGTGGTTTCTGTCAAAAACGAGAGTAGAGAGTTATTGCTCACCAGTCTCTCAAATTTTTCTATCAAATTAATATTTGCTGTTTGATCACAATGAAAGTACTCGCGACGCCACCCGTAGATTGCCCGACGATCAAAATACAGTGACTTATCGTATAGTGATTTTTCTGTTATTTGACAGTTTAGGATTCTGTCCGTTCTGGAATGAATCATTTCTGAACTATGGCGTTCCTGGATTGTAACAGCCTACCATTGCAGACAACCTTTTCTACTGACATTATTAGCTGCTTCATTATGGGGTACGTTGTTCCGCGGCACAACTAGCCCCAAGCCAATGGAACTTTGAACCCCAAATTCCATGTTTGAAAATTATCTTAACTACTAATATAATAGGTAAAAAAGAGCCAACAATGATAGTCAATGAACATTCCCTACAGTTTTTCCGACTGATAACTGCAAATCACACATAGAAAACTATCAAATTAATTGATATTAACCAAAAAGTTTAAATACGAAAAAATTTACTTATGTGACTTTTAATAACCCCCAAGTGAGAACCAATCTTGCTCATCGTCTAGAGGACATTTATATGGCTGCAGAAACAGCACGATGGTATAATATTTTCCTAGGCACCTTACACTTATTTCTATCTCTCTTTTTCGCGAAGTTATTCGCATCGGAACGACGTGCCCCCGGCACTTTGAACCCCAGCCTCCCCTACCAGTTCAAAAAATGTAGTTTCGAGATAATCGCCAAAAAAAGTAAATGTGCGGTTGTTCAGCTGACGGTGCGGTTTTTGCGAGTCTTACCTTTAATCACCGATTTCTGGGCCACAGACGTCTCCTTCGGCAGACGTCTTCTGATTGAGTCTTAGGCCTATCTTTGGAAAGCTCTTCGTACTGTTCGTTCCTGCCGAAAAACAACTGTAACTTGGTCAATTTTGCGTTCTTCAATACGTACTATGGCTTAAATGGTTCTTAACAGTTCAGGGTTTATTGGAAAAAATTATAAAATTATATGGTGGCCAGATGCCTTAAACCTACTCAGCCTGCTGGTAAATAAACCGCTGCTGTAAACCTACACAGAATGACAGATATCTTTATACAGCCTCTCACCACCATCCTTCCCAAAAGAACTCCATAATCAGCTCATTGAGTTATAGAGCCTTAACCATTTTCCAACCCGACTCGGTGGAAGCCGAATTAACGCATCTAACAACATAAACTACTTTATCAAAAGCTTTAGTCCAAGCTGTCAGTTGGGCTCCAATCCACCAACCCCGCCGAACAGAATCAAAAGAGGGAGAGGATTACAACAACTGCCCACCCGCTTATCCAGAGTACATCGGAGAAAATCAGTAGGGTATTTAGAAAACACAACATCCGTGTGATCTTCAAGCCTCCTGCAAAGATTGCACAAATCCTCCCGAATCCCAAAAACAAAACTTTGAACGCCCCGGGAGTATACAAAATTCCCTGCTCGTGTCACGAAGTGTACATTGGAGAAACCGGGAGAAAAATTAGTACACGCCTGAAAGAACATGAACGCAGTGTTAGACTCGGTCACTCCGCACAGTCGGCTTTGGCAGGACATTGGATGGACACTGGTCACGATATTCAATTTCAGAAAGTGGAAATCCTAGCCAGAACTAACCAATTTTCATCGCAAACTCCGTGAGGGAATCAAAATCCAGAAACACCCAGATAATCTCAACAGAGACAGAGATTATCAGGTTAACCCGATCTAGCGCAGTGTCCTCCCGGTTTTTCAATTGACCAGCTGATCAATTAAGCACTTTAATTGGCTGACCCGATCAAGAGTTCTGATTGGCTGACCGATATTCCACCTGACTGAACCATGGGTATATAAGCCCTTCCTGAACTGATGAGAGCTCAGTATAAGAGCCTCCTAGCCCTGATGATGTAGGCTGCAACATTTGCGAAATGCCAGCATATTGCTGAAACCAAACGAGGCATCCATCCGGAATCCAAACAATTTAGTTATGACTCTGGCTGCGAAGGCCTTGAAACTTATACGCTATCAAATTGTGCGAAAATCGCTCGAGCTGTGCACATTTAATATGATTTAGAAATTTCGAAAAACAGGCGTGATCGCTCTAGCTTCCACAAATGTTGCGACATTATACTCAAATCGTGTAGATGGAATAGATTTACAGACAAATGTACTTGGTTTCAAATTTTGCAAAAATCAATCGAGGAGTTTGCCTTGCATGAAATTTTGCATTGTTTAAAAAAAGATTAAAAAAATAACTTTGGCTAATATTGCGATTTCAACCTAATATAATGTACACTGATAGTATGGGTGATAAAGTTTCTGTTATTCAATATCGTGAAAATCGCGTCTGAAGTTTGGTTTTTTTTTACTTGTGAGGTTTTGCAAAAAGCGCATGATCTTTCTAGTTTATACACATATCATGATATGGGGCTTAAAATTTCTTTATAGAGAGTTTAGTAAATAATTTGATCTCTTTATCGTACGCAAATTTGACGAAATAAAGCTATAGTGATTTATTTAATAATTGCGGTGGGTTTGTTAATGCCTAAAAATGATGAGGATATAATGTTAAATTTTTAATTCTTAATCTTTTTACCGACATAGCCAATTGTGAATTGTCTTCCCTCTTCCGCATAATGACGAAGTATATGTATCTCTGATTGTTGAGCCAAATACATCCAATCGTTTTCAATACATTGTAACATTTTTAACATCTGCAACCCAAATATATCGTGGGAATTCTTTACTGTTGGATAAATTTTAAATTATTATTACGATGTAAAGGACCTTGTCTGAATTGGCGACGAGATTTGCCAATTTAAGCATGATCACGAGACTAAGTATCAACAGTGGAGTACTCTCGATGACAATACCCGGATGGCTCCAATACTTCTTGAGGGTTATTATCTGACCGTTGAACAAATTAATCTTGACAAGTGTCATATAATACACTATCAGTGGAAAAAATTAAGGGATCAAAAAAATGTCCCAAATTTTTAGTGGTTTTTAACAATGCTGTATCTCAGTGAAAAACAGTCGTATCGAGGTCTTAAAAAAAGCATTTTAAAGCTTGAAATGTCTAGATTTCAGATCTTTTAGCAAAAAAATTTGTGATGCTACAGGCAATCCTGAGAAAACAAATATTGGCAAAATTGTATCACTTTTTTTGCTGCAATCATTGAGAAAAAAATATTCCGGCCAAACCATTACATGGACCGGACAGCTTGTTTATTAAGCTTTAATTTGCTTTTTGTGAAATCTCGCTGCGACCATTTTTCGCTGAGATATCAGACTTTTAATGAAAAAAGATCCTTTTGTGTTTGACCATTGATATCTCAGCAACTAATGATCGCACAGGAATCCGAAGAGGCATTTCAGAAACTTTAGTTAATGTTCTATAAGGAATGACGATGGTTTTTTGAAAAAAAACATTTTCCATCCCTACCGTGAATTTGATAAAACAGGAGAAAAAGGGCTATTCATGGTTTTTTAGAAAATCAACGGTCAAATTAAAAATATTGACAAAACGACTAATGTTGAGCGTGACTTTTACAGCTCAATATACCCAGAAACTCCCTGTAAAGTTTCGATTCGATCTTTCGAACGGTTTTTTTGTTTCAAGCAATCAAATTTTTGAATAAAATTAAAGGATCATGTTTCTGCCCCTAAACGTCATCGTCAATCTTTATAGAACACTAATTCAAGTTTGTGAAACGCCTCTCCTGATTCCTATGCGATCATTGGTTGCTGAGATATCAATGACCAAACACAAAAGGATCTTTTTTTTCATTTAAAGTCCAATATCTTAGCGAAAAATGGTCGCAGCAAGATCTTAAAAAAAGCAAATTGGAACTAAATAAACAAGCAGCAAAAAAGCAATTGCAGCAAAAAAAAGTGATACAAATTTGCCCATTTTTTTCTCGGTATTTCTTAGGATTGCGTGAAACCTGTGGGTTCCCAATTTTTTTTGAAAGATCTGAAAACTAGAAACTTGAAGCTGCAAAATGCTTTTTTTAAGATCTCGATACGACCATTTTTCACTGAGATACAGCATTGTTAAAAACCACTAAGAATTTGGGAAATTTTTTTGATCCCTCAATTTTTTCCCCTAGTGTATTTCACGAAGAAGTTGCACAGCAATATAAATAGCGGGCAAAGTCAGACAAAAATTAAACGGTGAACGTTTTACCTGAGGTATTACCAGCGAACTTGCAAGGAATATATCAAGAACGATCATGAAGAAGCTTCTGCCTCGACTCTGATGTGGCCATAGGCCTATGAAGCACAAGAGAAATTTATTGATTCTATAGTAACGTTGTTGAAATATATCCGTCATTCTTATATGACAGTGCGTTACGTTCTGCGCGGTGTTTCCACGATTCCATTTTCATTTTACCATCACACCTATAATTTCTTCAAGCCGTGGCGCAAAGTGTTGCAATTACCGAGACAAGCCTGCGAGTGGTGTTGATAGGTGGATTGACGTTTAAATTGCTTATCAGAATTTTACACGCGGGGAGAAAACTGCCACAGTCTTCTAGCCCTGAAGAAAGCTGTATTGATTTATTTCTTGCCGCTGAAGTTTTCACCTTCCGTGTATTACTTTTCCAGCGATACCACTCACGGACTTTCCATGCAGAGTCCCTCTTCATCTGCCGACATAGGTGGCTAGTCATATTTTCAAGCATCATCATTGAAACGTTTTTTTAACGTTATCATACGAATGAGTATTACTGATACTAAAATCTGCTTAAACTACCAAATATGAGTTCATTAACGGGTAAGTATACGAGATATGTGTATATTAAAAGTGAATTTAATGTGTGTGATGTATTTTGAAAAATGAAATTCCATATTAAGTTCTGTAACGAAACAGAAACCCCCCCTTAGTAGCTCTTCTGGTTAATTCGTTAACAAAATAAAAAATCGAAACAAAAGAGAATTAAAGCCGTATACGAAATACGCACGCTTGCAAACACGCTCGCAAGCATATCCATGCGAGAGCTGACACAGCGAAGCGAGCGAGTCTCATGAAGACGAGCTGACGTCACGAGAGAAAGAAACTGTCCGCCCTACCACAAACCGGACCCGTCGGGATAGTATATAAGACCGACTCGCCAGCCACGGATACCTTACATTTCCAATCCAACGTTCCTATCGAACACTCCCGTCAAGCGACAGCGTTGCGCTGCTCCATGCCCCCTCTAAAAACTGTAGCATTGCGCTATACTTCCCAGATATCCCTCGAGCTGGCGGTAGCCCAACGCCGAGCTCGAAAGTAGATATTAAGTAGCGTAGTCTCGTGGGAGCTGCAGCATTGCGCTGTACCTTTCCACTAATTAATCTTAAGGTTCCTTCATTATCCTCCTTCCCGTCCAACGGTAGCCCAACGCCGTTCGCGATTCTTGAGCAAGCCCAGCTTGCCTGCTTAATTAATCTTGAGAAGGAGACGGTCTCATAGACCGTAGATCGCAAAAAGTCACCATGATTGGACTGAGCTGCAGCATCGCGCTGTACCTCACGAAAATCCACGAACGACTCGACGAGAGCGGCTTCACTTTCGACGGTAGCCTAACGGCGAAAGCGATTCTTCAGGCAGCCCAGCTTGCCAGGATCGTCAAAATCATTCGGGGACATTTTCTGGAGAAATCTGCAAATTTATTCGACCCACAACATCCTTGTCAACACTTCGAATACTTTATTAAAGATCAATCGAGCTAAGAAAACGAGATCCACGACTCCCGAAAAAAATCACTCATTTAAAATCTCAGACTTACATTTCGTTATTCAAATTATTTAAATCTTGAGCACAGAGAGACTCCGTAACGAATTCTTAGGGCTTCAGCCATTTGCTTATCGTTACGAATATTCAAATTCACTATTAGAGTTACGCCACGTGAAAATTGGTGTCACCTGCCAGATTAACGAGCGGCAGCAATTTCACGCTTCACCACGAGATTAGCACAAAATCTTAATATTGTAATAAATAAAGACTTTGCTTTACATCATCCCTACCCCACCATTCCTTAAAAGCGGATGATGAACAAGTCTCCAGCACGTGCATTAAGCGACTGAGAAGACAACACTGACGTTCCCTCGCCCTCCCTAATAAAAAAGATTCAACCTTCCGCGTTCCAGCATACAAACCCCGCACATTCTTGTTGATACAAACGCACGCAACGATAAAATTTAAATTCCTTTTTTACATTCATTTAAATTCATAATCGCGAAAAGCGATAAGCTTCAGTACGGAGCACCGAAAAAGCAACAGTTACGGTATTGCTTTTTTTAAAAGGTAATATGCAGTGAGGAAGCCGTAAAAAGCGATTTTTTTTATTTTGTATGCAAATTTTTGCCTGAAGGAGAGGTTACCGTCAAGATCCATGAAAATGCATGAAATTTGGGAATTTTTTTGAATTATAAAATGAATACTTTTTGAAATGGGTTCAACGCTCTTCATCCTTCTATGAATGGAGAGGAAAACCCAATTTTATTTAATAAAAAAAAATCAAAAATGGCAGCTCTAGCTCCCGTCAAATAAAGCCGTGCACGGCGTGTTTTGGTCAGTGCGAAGCGTTCCACAGCTCTGCCAGTGCATCCGAATAAAAAACCGGTTGAAAATTATCAAACTAGATTAAATTTGGGGGATCATACCGATTTTAGTTTTTTTTTTTAAGTCTCCGAATATCGAAGTCCTAGCCGTTCAAAAAAAAACCCAATTACTTTACCCTGTTTTTTTCCGTTTTATTTTTGCTTCAACGGACAAAAAAAACTATTTCTAAATGAATTTTTGACAAAAATCGCTTCCGTATGGCTCCGCAAATTTAATTTCTTTTTAATTGCGCAGATATAAATGTGAATCTGTTTATTGGTTGAAGCTGCAGAGCGCCCCGCGCACTAAAAATGTTATTCCCAGAAAAATGCATTCAAGTTCAACATTATAAATAATGTTTGAAAATTTAATTTCAACATGAAAATACCCTCTTACGGACGTGTTTTAAACACCTTGAGCATGTAAATTATGGAAAAAAAAAACAAATCGAATTTTGTTTACATAATTTACAGCCTCAAAGTGTTTAGAACACGTAGATAAAAGGACATTTTCATACCTAAAGTAAATTTTCAAAGATTTTTTATAATATTAAACTTGACCCTTAAAGGTGATATGGGGTCTGTGGACCCCACGAGAAAAATCATCTGTAATTCAAATACTAACACTAATATTTGAATCAAAAAACACTAGAAGACGCCAAAAACATCCAAAAAAGGGGCCAATTAGTTTTGTAACGAAAATAAAAAACTTTATATAAGAAAAAAATCGTGAATAAAATAAAGGCGAAAAAATGACTTTTTTAATTAAAAAATGCATAACTTTTTTAATTTTTTATTTAAAAAAAAAAATTCAAAGTGGTTTTATACTCGAAAGATATGTTGCTTTAAAAGGAAAATATTAGTTTCTTTCTTGTTTCCACAAAGTATATTTATTTTGGGATCGGAAGGGTGACAGAAATTCCTTTCTATGGGTGTAGTAAAAACAGTAGAACTTCGTGTAAAAAATTGTAAGAAAGTGAAACAAAATTAAAATTACAAAAAGGAATATTTTTTCACTCTCTGAGCCCTCTTCAATCTCCACAATTAATGAGTGCTCATCGCACATAGAACGACTGTACAAAAGGCACTGAAGTTGAATCTTTCGATCTATTTTTCGCACGCATAACTCGCAACGTCTATGAAACTGTAGTGCGGGATCTTCAGTTGTATTTTGCGTTAATTCATCAAGTCCTATTATTATGGCAATGCCGCTTTTTATACTTCTACGCAGCGTGGCAGTACAATATCTCTCGTGGAGGTAGGGCTTAACAAGAGATATTCTAATACGGCTAAGGCACTGTTGTACTTTAAAAATCTCGTTGTTTCCCTTGATTATTTGCTGCCATTGCTATAAAAATTGCGCATTTACTGCTGCTCAGTCCAGCATTCTCATAAAAAAGCGCATCCGCCAGCGACACGTTCGCCTACTGACCTTGGGAAATGTTTACTTACATTTTTTTTCCATTTTTTAAGATTAAAAAAAAACAGTGAAAGTAATCGCAGTAACCAGCGTCGAAAATTGCGTTACGGTCCGATGAGGTCTAGTAGACCCCACAAATCGATGCGTCTACTTTGCATACCTATTTAAAGAATACTGAGGCAAGGAAAATTAGACCTGCTGCTAAAGTATATTCTTAATACTTCTATCTAATGACAGATGGCGCAACCTAGCCCATTTCTGTATTTTTGACTGAGTTATAGATGATTGAAAACCGCTAGGTTCCACTGGTCCCCAGCGGGACCGTTAAGGGTTAAATGCGTTTTTCTGATAATAACATTTTCCAGCGCGCGGGGCGTTGTACAGCTTCAACCAATTGACCGATTTACATAAATCTCTGCCCAATTAAAAGAAAATTCAATTTGCGGACCATCAGGAAGCGATTTCTGTAAAAAATTCATTAAGAAATAGTAGGTCTTCCATCCTGTCGAGCAAAAAAAAAGAAAAAAATCAGTGCGGAAAATGTGGTTGTTTTTTTAAACAGCTAGCAATTTGTTTTTCCGAGTCGTGTTTGAAAACGGTAATCAATAATGCCCCCCAAATTTAAACAAGTTTAATAATTTTCAACCTGTTTTTGTTTTGGATGAACTGGCAAAGCTGTGGAGCGCTCCGCGCATACTAAAAAACTCCGTGCACAGCTTTATTTGACAGGAGCTGGAGCGGACATTTGAGATTTTTTAAAAATTAAATAAAATTAGAATTTACTGTCCATAGATAATAGAATAAAATACCTTAAAACCCATTTCAAGAATTATTTATTTTAGAAAAAAACAAAAAATCCCAAACTTCATGCATTTTTCAAGAGGGAATGTTCACTTGGCAGGGTTTAAAAAATCGACTGTTTATTTTTTACATTTTCTTAAAGTTTGATATATTGAGAACGTCTGGTGAAGATTTCAAGTAAAAATTCCAAAAAATGACAAAGTTATAGCCCAAAGAGTACATGCGTTCGTTGCGTACATGCACGTAAAAATGACCACCGTAACGCGTTTTTCTCAAATAACATTTTTCAAACTGGTACTCAGAATGTCTCGAAAACCACTAAACCGATTAACTTCAAATTTTTTGTAGTTATTGTATCCATAATTATCTAATCCTTGTCCTAGGATATTTTCCTCTCGATTTTTAGTTCTATTTTTTTATCCAAAGTACAAACGAGCTTTTTTTTTTGAAAATAGCTACGTTGAGTTCAAGCGTCCGCAATTGCGTCAATAATCGATATTTTTTAATTCGGCTATGACAAAGACAAGATAATAGTATCTATTTTAGTATCCGGTTTTGGTTTTTTTTCACATGATTTTTGACGAAACGCCAATGGGTATCGCTATGGCAAATTTTTTGCCGGCACTCCGTAGACAACTTATGTACTCCGTAAATTTGCAATATTTTTAAATAAAACGAATTGAAAACATTTTTGATAGTGTATTTTTTTTATTAGGCAAAACCCCGTTCTGATCATTTCAATTGTTTCCCGGGAAAAAAATCTCGAAAATTACTTTTTTTCCGTTTCTAGGTGTATATTCCCCCTTAAATCGTTTATGAAATGGAAAATATTTATCGGTGAAAAAACGTTCGATTAATTACTAAATCATAGATTTATAAAGGTTATGTAAAAATTTGAGACTGATCGGTTATGCCGTTTATGAAGGTGCGGTACGTTTCGACGCCGCTGTCTGGGGGCCAACCTTACCGGAGCCGGGACGTTTCGGCGGCTCGTCGTTCTGGCACTGAAACGTTTTGGAGCCGAGATGATTCGGCACTGACAAGGAAAGTGTGCGAGGTGTCTCCCTCCGATTTCGACAGACCTTTGATATGTTGTAGTCCATCAAAAAATAAGAGACACGTATTTTATTTTATCGGCGGTAACTGGATTTTGAGGGGTGAAATTAACCTCTGAAGTTGGGCATGTCAGGGAGTCGGTGAGCTGTTTCACATGGAAAGAGTGTACCGATTGGAGTGAAACCAATTCTGTAACATTGCACATGTCGAGTAATGAAATAGTACATTATGATACGAGTGCGATGAAACTTTTTCTGACGAGTGTGAGTTTGCAGCATAAGCTGAAAGCGAATGTTGCAATCACACGAATTGACAAAAAGTTTCTCGCACGAGTTTCGTACAAAATTTTATTGCACGAGTATGTAAAGTGAGCACTTAACGCACGGAGTGTAATAAAATACATGATCACCTCCGTACGCGACCTTGTCTTAAGGGGGTGAACCGTTCCATAGTTTGAATTTTCATGTATAACGAAAAATTATTGACCGATTTCGATTAAATAAAAACCAAATTGAAGAGCAGCAAAAAATAAAGTTGACTTGTTTTTGGATTCTAGAAAAAAAAAACTTAAGGGAGTTTTTAGATGTCGGGGGTCAGCCAGCTGTTTCACATCGAAAGACTGTACCAATCGGAATAAAACTAATTCCATGACATTTCGCTCATGTCGAGTAATGAAAAATTATAATTTTCATGTATTGTAACGTGGCGTTTTCACGCCATGTCACTGTAAATGGCTCCCCTTCTCTGAGCCCACGGAACCGAGCAATTACTTGTATCGAGTCTAATTTCTGTTTGAATATTTGCGAGGGTCGCGCCGAAGCGGAGAGAGAGCAAGAGCGAATCTAGATCATACGCATCTTCGTAGGCGTACATCAGCGCGCGTGTGACCATCTCAGCGAGCCTCGTCCCGTCGCACGGGAGAACCGAGTAACGGGGACGACGTCGCCATCTATTATCTCTATCGGGGTGTCCGTCGCAGAACGAGGCGTCGGATACGGGAGACGACGTCAAGATCTACCATCGATATTCGGCATCAATCACGGGGGACTTTTCTCTCCATATTTCATTGTCACGAGGCTTCGCACCGGCCAGCGTACGAGAAGCCGGCACTTGTTGGCTGGTCAGCGATAAAGATAGATCATCTATATTAAATCATTGACGAAAATTAGTCTCAAGATTATCGTTGGGTCTTGTATTCCGCTCGAAGCGTGGGAAAGCCCGATTATTGTTGAAGGAGGTCACGAGAGCGTGAATAAGTCGAGGTGGGTGAATCTATTCGATATTCTCCACCGTATATTCGAAGATTTTCACGCGAGGCGTCGCGACCCTTGTATTTCTTTGTTAGCTGAATTTTCGCGTCCGCGTTAGGGAAACTGTTGCATTTCCCCTTGGGAAGACCACGGACCGTCGGGTCGGCCGTGTGCCTCGGAAGAAGGACGTGGTTCGCGAAATTGGGAGTCGAGAATATTACCTTCAGGCGACGAGCGCCTTTTTTTGTAAAGCATTTATTGATCGATATCTTGTCGGGAAATGACTGTGTCAAGTTATGTTTAAGCTCGATTGTTCGCGAGTGTAAAGTTCGTAAAGCGTGGGATACGGAAAAGGGAGGTTCGTGATCATTATATCGTTCTTACTGGCGATACAGTGATTGTACTTTCTTGAGGTCACGAGTCATTTCCTTATTTTCTCCGGGTGATCTTTATTCATTTTTGTTACATAAATAATCGTATCCCCGCGATTTGGGTGAAGTGTAGTTCTTTTTTCACTCGTGGGGAATTAATTCTCCGAACTCACCCCTTCCTGTGTCTCGTGCTAATTGTCGTTGCTGGGAATAGTTTCGCGTATCGAAAGAGAGCCCTCTTGGCCTTTTTAGGGCGAAGAAAAAGGCCTGGCGCCCTTTTGGCAAATTCGTAATTTTCGTGGAAAGAAACACTCCATTTTGTAATTTCGCTCGTCTTTGTGGCTTTCCCTGAGCCACGAGACGTGGTACGAGCGCGTTACAGTAAACGAAAAGTTATTAACCGATTTTGATGAAACAAAAACCAAATTGAAGAGCAGCAAAAAATAAAGTTGACATATTTTTGGATTTTTCAAAGAAAAGCTTAGGGGGTTCAGCACCCCAAAAAGATGATTTATATTTTTTGTATCGAAACCATTTTTTTTTTATCTCGAGACTATCTCATTACTTATAAGTACTCATTTTCATGTATGTAACAATATTTCTACATGAAGATTCATTATTATTACCAATTGAGAGATTAATTATTATGATTATTGTGAAGAAGATAATTGATTATGTACACTGGATTGTAATTTTATTATATTGTTTCTTAAGTGCAAATCTAGATCACAGTCCATCAATATGATACTGTCCGACAACTGTTTAACATATTTTTTCCAGATTCTGAATCCGTTGACGTCGAGTGGTTGAATTTTTCCTGTTATGCCTTTTGATATAATCATTGTGATAACTTGCTTATCAAGTGGTGCGACTTCGCTGACAGCTGCGGTGCACTGTCCACTCCATGAATCGATCAAAAGAACACTCTTCTCACCAACGTTCGGACAGAAAACTTCCTGCGAAGGAATATGAATGCAACATATCGTAGTTACAATTTATCCATCTTTAAGATCCCTTTTGATATCTCAAAAATTCAAAATTGTAATATACCTGATGTGAGTTTACCAGATTTGGAAACACTTATAAAGACATTCGCTAGTCGAAAAATATTTTTTTCTATTTACTATTGGCCCCAATTGTCCAGATGGTTCTTTCAAGCTATCAAGAGCGGGGATAGGAGTTTTCCATCTCCTGATATTGTTGGCTGGATCGTGTAACTATGTGTTGTCGCCGAAACGAATCGCACAAGGCATTCTATTTGTTTCGTACCTTCTTTCGCTAAAGATCGTCCTGAATGTATTTCTAATTGGAATCCACTTTGGTCGGAATTATAAATATTTTAGTGTTCGGAACCGTACGATAATTATCGTGAATGTACGATAATTGCATGCCTACGTACGATGTACGATAGCGCATTGATATCGTACGCAGATTGCACGATAATTTCCATTATGATGCAAATTTTGAGAATTTACTTTATTCCTACCCTGATAGCCAAGAGCGCGATGATTTTTTTTGTAGGGCGATGATTCTGTCTTTTCGCTCACAGCGCCATCTACTGGCTCATTCGTTCCTTACGTATAACACCGTCTTGTCGATTCATGTGTCAATCATTTCATGGGTTGTGTAATGTCGAACCATGGAGACTAGAGTAAAGGAGCCCGAACGCAATGTTGGAGAAGTGGTCGGAAAAAGCGAGGAACGATGCGATAATTGTAACCGCCTGGCGGCGCCACTTTCGACCGCGACCGTATGTAATTCATCACCAACGCCACACTTCACAGTAGCTTCGATCGACGAGAGCGCCAATTCGAACTAACATCTATCATCGCGGCGCCAATTCGAACTAACATCTATCATCGCTTTTTCGGGTCACGTTTGGGAGGATTCTGCCATATGCGTTCGGGCTCCTTTACTCTAGTCTCCATGCAGCGAACAAATAATATCGATATCGTCGTTCGATTTCAATATTTCGGTTATGTTCACACTTCACGGGTTTTGCGTAATTGTGTTGTGTTGTTGGCAGTGATTCTCTTCTGTGTAGTGGCGTTTAAGATTCGAAATAGAAAGCGATATTCTGAGCAAAAAAATGTACGATTAGACACTCAGCGGGATTACGCTTTTATATTAACAAGTATGTATATCTATGAAACACTTTAATTCATTAGCTGTAAACTGTATGTAACCTATCATTTTTACGCCGTAACTGTAGAGTGGAAAATGAGTTCGCTATACGGAGACGAAGATTGTGAAGGAATAAGTGACGGCGAAGCAACTGATGCGGATTTACATATCACACCCCCGAGGAAAATCGCGAAAATCAGCTATAAGCATCGTCAACAAAAATTCAGAGACGCCGGGATTAAAGATGAGGACTATAAGCAATGGCTTAGTAAGGTGCCTGAAGATCAGCATAAAGTTAAGTGTCGTACGTGCAGCATTGTAATAAACGCGGAACTGACTGTGATAAAAACCACATAGCCTCGAAAGCTCATACAAATCGACGCAAGCATCTAGGAGCTCAGCCAACCATTTCAAGGTTCACAAAAAAAAGTGACGTAATCAGCACGAAAGCCAAAGCAACTCAAGCTCTGGAAGTAAGGTTGTGTGGTTTCGTGGCTGATTATAATATCTCGTTCACCACGTTGACTCATCTGACAACACTTAGGAAAAATGCTGTGCCAAACTCCCACATCATAAAAAATACGCATGTATGGGCAGCCAAAGGAACTGCAATAATAAAAAATGTTATCGCCGCAGCCGAAAAAGAACCTCTACAAAAAAAATTACAAACGAGTCTTTTCAGCATTTTGATAGGTGAATCGACTGATATTGGAAGCATTCAAACGATCTGCGTGATTGTAAGGTAAAGGATTTTTCAGTTTTTCTCGTGTATAAGTGGTGATTTAGGTATGCGGCCGTAGAGAGACAATAGTGAAGGAAGAATCGGCTGCGATTCGGCCAGTGGGTCCAAATGACAGTGGACAATTTTTTTGGTATAACGTTTCGATCCTAATTCGGATCCTCTTCAGATTTATTATTTCTAAAATTACATTCTTTTTTGTCTTATTTTGTATGATATGTTTTACATTATAGGCTTAAATGTTATGTGTCCTGACTGACCTGAATTTGTACGGGTAATTTTTTTGGTCATTTAATGAATCTTGGATAATATTCATTATGAATTTATTGTATAAAGACGGGTCATTTTTTTGTGATCCTTGGTGTCTGTGAGAGGGAGGATTTTGATATTTTATTGCTAAGTTTATGTTTTTTTGAGACTTTTGTGTATGTGTTATTTACCTATGAATTTCATGTTTGATAATTTCTAAGATTAATTTTTGATCAAAATTAACAGTTCTCATTACATGGCGATTCGAGAGCTAAGTAGCGACTGAGTATTGAAGCGAGTGAGGAGGTATTTATATTAATGGGGTAGTGTGATTGAGTATTGAAAAGTGGGGGTGGTTTTTCATGGTTGGGGAAGTTTGCCGTTAGTGATTTTTCTTGCCGGACTGGTTATGTTAACCGGTTTTGGATCGGGTTTAAATTGATAACTGTTAGATTTGGTAATGAATTTTCAATTGATGGATGGTAATTTGAGGTTTTGCCGTTATTATTTTGAGTATTATTAAATTATTGAATTATATATGCTGCTTAGTTTGTCGATGTCGGTTCTAAAATTGATTGCTTTGGGGTGTGCTTTAATTTGTATCATTTCCAGAATTAATCGCTTTTTGAGCCATTTTTCATTATTTAAAATTTTAACGTCGTCAAATTTAAAATTGTGTTTTAGTTCTATTCCGTGTTTTGCTAACGCTGTATTTATTGTGTTAGTGTGTTTTAGACTATTTTTGTGTTCGTTGATTCTCGTTCTTAGGTATCTTTTTGTTTGTCCTATGTACAATGCATCACAATCATTACAATCGATTTGGTAAACTACGTTTGATTTATCCATGTTATCTATTTTATCTTTTGTGGAACCGGTGATGGAGTGAATGTTGTGTTGGTTGTTAGTGACTAGTGTTATATTGAATTGTCGAAAAAGGCGGAATAGTTGGTGGTGAATATTTTCAGGATAGGGTAAATATAGGGTAAATATAGGGTAAATATATTTTCAGTATAGGAAAGGCGTAAACCAAATTCTTACGAGATGGAAAAATCTTAAAATAATAGATGAAACCACACAGAAACATTTAAAAGCAGAAAACTGTAATTTAGCACGATTATACTGCCTTCCAAAAATTCACAAACATAACTATCCGCTACGTCCAATCGTATCTTCTATTAATAGTCCTACACATAAATTGGCCGAATTCATTCAAACTAAACTCTCAAAATTAATAGACACAACAAACTCACACGTTAAAGACAGTTTCTCATTTAAAAGATTGGTATTGAACATCTTTATACCCGATAACTACCAACTCATTTCCTTCGATGTCATCTCACTTTACACCAATGTACCTTTGGAATTAGTCATACAAAGCCTCCAAAAAAGATCAGATCTCTTCTCTGAAAAATTTCCACTAAACGAAGTAATAAAAACAATAGAATTCATAATGTTCTCAACCTACTTTACCTTTAACGACAAAATATATCAACAAATATTCGGTTTGCCAATGGGTTCACCGTTAGCCCCGATATTATCAAACATTGTAATGATCGACTTAGAAACCAACTGCTTAGAAAAACTGAAGTTCACGATACCAATCTACAAAAGATACGTAGACGATATTATTATGGCTCTGCCTACGGACAAAATAGATTCAACACTTAACATCTTTAACTCATACCACACTAAACTACAGTTCACAGTTGAAGTAGAAACAAACAACAAATTACCATTTCTAGACATCTTGCTAATCCACAAAAATAACTCAATAATCACAGACTGGTACAGAAAACCGACTTGGTCAGGTCGATTCATAAACTTCTTCTCTCACCACCCTCTTACGCAAAAAAAAAGGAATTATCATGATGTTGGTAGACAGAGCGATAAAACTATCACACGCATCCTTCCACCAAAAAAACATTGAACTAATCAAAAACACAATGACACAAAACTGTTACCCAATCTCCTTCACAGAAAAAATAATAAACCAAAGGCTAAGATTAATTCATTCACAATCAAATAACGACAACGCGTTCGACTCCTCCAGATTAATAAATTTACCCTATACTGAAAATATTCACCACCAACTATTCCGCCTTTTTCGACAATTCAATATAACACTAGTCACTAACAACCAACACAACATTCACTCCATCACCGGTTCCACAAAAGATAAAATAGATAACATGGATAAATCAAACGTAGTTTACCAAATCGATTGTAATGATTGTGATGCATTGTACATAGGACAAACAAAAAGATACCTAAAAACGAGAATCAACGAACACAAAAATAGTCTAAAACACACTAACACAATAAATACAGCGTTAGCAAAACACGGAATAGAACTAAAACACAATTTTTAATTTGACGACGTTAAAATTTTAAATAATGAAAAATGGCTCAAAAAGTGATTAATTCTGGAAATGATACAAATTAAAGCACACCCCAAAGCAATCAATTTTAGAACCGACATCGACAAACTAAGCAGCATATATAATTCAATAATTTAATAATACTCAAAATAATAACGGGAAAACCTCAAATTACCATCCATCAATTGAAAATTCATTACCAAATCTAACAGTTATCAATTTAAACCCGATCCAAAACCGGTTAACATAACCAGTCCGGCAAGAAAAATCACTAACGGCAAACTTCCCCAACCATGAAAAACCACCCCCACTTTTCAATACTCAATCACACTACCCCATTAATATAAATACCTCCTCACTCGCCTCAATACTCAGTCGCTACTTAGCTCTCGAATCGCCATGTAATGAAAACTGTTAATTTTGATCAAAAATTAATCTTGGAAATTATCAAACATGAAATTCATAGGTAAATAACACATACACAAAAGTCAAAAAAAAACATAAACTTAGCAATAAAATATCAAAATCCTCCCTCCCACAGACACCAAGGATCACAAAAAAGCGACCCCTCTTTATACAATAAATTCATAATGAATATTATCCAAGATTCATTAAATGACCAAAAAAATTACCCGTACAAATTCAGGTCAGTCAGGACACATAACATTTAAGCCTATAATGTAAAACATATCATACAAAATAAGACAAAAAAGAATGTAATTTTAGAAATAATAAATCTGAAGAGGATCCGAATTAGAATCGAAACGTTATACCAAAAAAGTTGTCCACTGTCATTTGGACCCACTGGCCGAATCGCAGCCGATTCTTCCTTCACTATTTTCTCGTGTATATTAGGGTGGCGCAAAAAACCGACTATTTTTTTTTCGAGTCTCTTGTGCTGAAATGTTAGTTTTTTATGTTTCAAGAACCCTCACCAAAAATCAGCTCAAAAAAAAAAATTTTAAGGGTCACTCAAGATTTTTAAAATTTTAAAAAATCGTCAAAAATCGAATTTTTATTATTTTTTATGTTTTTTTCTCATTACGGTAGAATTTTATAGACGAAAAAAAAGAAGTTTCTCAAATGTTTAGCTCAAAATATTTATTTTTAAAGGTCGCTCATAATTTTTTTATATTTGTAAGTGCATTGCATTAGATGTTTTCGAGTGACCTCTAAATATTCATATTAAGATTTGATAATTTTTTTTTTAATTAGAAAGATAATCGATAAAAATACACCACGAGATGAATAAAAAATTAAACACAATACTGAAAATATAATTTTTTAATAACTCGAAGTTTTGCAAATTACAATAATAATACGATTGATTATTTTTTCTTTGAGTTCTCAATTTCTTTTAATTTTTTTTCCTTCCGTCGTATCTTTCAACATTACGAGCATATGAAAGATCTGTTTTATCGACGCCACAGTAAAACAGAGTGTATGTTAATTCTTGCGACACAACCATTCCTTGACTATTGAACTGAATGATCTGAAATTTGACCAGGTGACAGGTGATTCTAGAGAGCTTTGTCTAGAGCCTAATGGCCAGAAAATAGAGAAAGTCAACATAGAAATGTACTTTTTCGGGTAAAATCTAAGAGGTTTCAAACAGAAATGGATCCAATAATTTTCGCATAGCTTAATTTCAGAAAAACACACCACTATCGAGCTCTCTAGAGCTCTCTTGAATCACCTGTCACCTTGTCAAATTACATATCATTCGGTTCAATAATCAAGGAATGGTTGTGTCACAAGAATTAACAAACAATCTGTTTTACTGTAGCATCGATAAAACAGATCTTTCACATGCTCGTAATGTTGAAAGATACGACGGAAGAAAAAAAAATTAAAAGAAAGTGAGAACTCAAAGAAAAAATAATCAATCGTATTATTATTGTAATTTGCAAAACTTCGAGTTATTAAAAAATTATATTTTCAGTATTGTATTTATTTTTTTATTCATCTCGTGTTGTATTTTTATCGATTATCTTACTAATTAAAATAAAAAAATGTATCAAATCTTAATATGAATATTTAAAGGTCACTCGAAAACATCTAATGCATCACTTACAAATATAAACAAATTATGAGCGACCTTTAAAAATGAATATTTTGAGCTAAAAATGTGAGAAACTTATTTTTTTTTCGTCTATAAAATTCTACCGTAATGAGAAAAAAATACTAAAAATTCGATTTTTGACGATTTTTGAAAATTTTAAAAATCTTTAGTGACCCTTAAAAAAATTTTTTTTGAGCTGATTTTTGGTGAGGGTTCTTAAAACATAAAAAACTAACATTTCAGCACAAGAGACTCGAAAAAAAAACAGTCGGTTATTTTGCGCCACCCTAGTGTATATCTTCTAAATATCGTATCTTTTTTAAAACAGATTTGTTGATTCTGAAGAGGGCCGAGTGGTCAGCAAGGTTTGTGACTTTTGCCAAGTTTTCGAGCAAAATTCTGATGTCGAGAGTGCTACAGCGAAACATTTGTTCGGATTACTGACAAACTCTTTCCAAGAATATGAGATCCCATTCGAAAACATCATCGGATTCGCGTCCGATGGAGCAAGTACAATGATGGGAGCGACCAATTCGGTAGCTTCAAGATTCATCAACAAGTGCCCTGGCATCTACATTTTCAAGTGGCTATGCCGCCCGCTGCATCTTTGTGCCAGTAATGCATGTAAAAAATTGCCAAGGAGCTGCGAAGATTTGGCACGAAATGTTTACGGCGAATTTAAGAACAGCTCAAAACGACAACATTTGTTTCAAAAGTTCCAAACATTCTTGGACATCGACGTTCACAGAATTCTTCGCCCAGCACAAACGCGTTGGTTGTCTTTGAACGCGGTCATTTCAAGGATAATTAAACAGTCGCCTGCACTACAATTATATTTCGAAGAACAAGTGCTGACAATTCGTTTAAAATCCGTTGAACAGATTGTTCAAGCTCTCAGAAATCCAATAATCAAACTCCTCTATCTATATCTTCATTATACCTAAATTCACCAAATTAAATGAACTTCCAGTCATCGTCGGTGATCCTTACGAGTCTCCATGAAAAAATGTGTCGAAACTATCACGAGTTGTTAGAATCGTACATGTCGAGGGATTATATCTATCGGACCGATTTAAGCGAACTCGATCCATGCAATAAGACGCATCGCTCACGTCCAGAAAATATGTACTTTGGCGTTGAAGTCAGAAAAATGTTGGGTCAGGTTGAAATTCGAAACAATGAAAAATTGAAATCAGATTTCGCAGCGACTTGCGTCGATTCTTTAATGGAAGCCTGTAGCGAAATTAAGAAACGCGTCAACTTTTCGGATCCTGTTTTGCAACTGGTCGCAAACCTTAATCCACAAAAAGCAATGTTGAGAAAAACGAGAGATGCTATGCCGAGTTTGCTGCCGTTGATGGAGGCTTTGCCTCGTATTGCAACGAGAGATAAGCATCAAATAATCGATGATGAGTGGCGTCAATTACCATCTTTTGAGCTCCCGGCAGATATTGACGTTAAAAATCCGATTGACATTTTTTGGGCAAATTTGATGGATTGTGGAGATGACGACCACGAAATGACTTTCAAAAACGTATCCAAATTTGTGCTGGATGTAATTTCACTTCCGCATTCGAATGCCGATAGTGAACGCATATTTAGCCACATCAATTTGATTAAAACGAAAACTCGCAATAAAATGGTGATTTCGACTGTAAACGGTGTGCTCTTAGCCAAGCAAAGAATAATAGAAATCAACGCTGATTGCACAACATACGAACCATTGCAGAGCGAATACAGTCGTATGAATAAAGCTTTAATATACAAAAGGAAAACGATGTCGGAAACCATCGACGAAAAAATTCGTGATTTATATGGCGACACGGATGTGGATGAGTTTAATATAGCGTTTTAATGCCGAATGAGTTTTAAGTGAAAAAAGAGAGAAATGGTCTGAAGTGAATACCAATGATAGATTTACGATTTGAAGTGAAAATCCTATGGTCCACACTTTGTTCCTTTATTACCTGAAGATTATATGTAAAGTGTTACTTACATGGATATTTATATTTTTTGTTCTCGAGAATATAGAATATATTGTCATAAAATGAAAAAATCATTGGTTTTATTTGTCACTAACCTACTATCCTTTTATATTTATTTTTTCTTCATAAATTCGAAATGTTAGTACGCTGGATCTTTAGAACAGTGCAGTTTTTTCGAATGAATTTATAATGTTGGCGCCAAGGTTAAAAGGGGAGGGGATTGGGGAAATGGTTCAAGTCTACCATGCGTGTAAAACATGGACCTGTTTTACCATCGTAGCAGACTCGAATTTTCGAACAAATTCCATTCCATCGCGAGTGATAAGACTATAAGCATTTGCAAAAATATCAATATTACGTTTCATTATAGACATTATTTTGATGGGTATGATAATTCTGTTCCATGTACGATAATTCCACGCTCCTGGTACGATAGTTGTCTCGCTTCAGGTTCCGAACACTGATTACCATATCGACTGATTTTTAATTGAACTTCAGAAATATATTCATCTGCGTTATTTTGCAATGTTTCTTTTGATTCAAGGGTCCTTCTTGAAATGAATTTATTAATTTTCCTACTAGTTATACGATCAATTTTTTGAATTTCTGTATCCATGAATGTGAAGCCCGAAACCGAATATCCTTATTTCCAATAAATTGATGTGCTCGTAAAGGCCATCTTCGGATATCAACATCGTGAACAATTAGACCTGAGTCTATAGCATTTTTTAGGTTATTGAAGTATATTCGGGAATGCGTGATAATTTCTCCATGTAGGGTCCTCCTTGATTTATTTTGTGAGCTCAACGTCGCAACTGGCGTACTGATTTTACTTTTTTGAATTTATTTCGGACCGTCTCGATTTTCAAATTTTGTTTTGTTTGAACACTTCTCCAAAACTCAACGGCTCTGTATTTGTAGTCATAGCTCAAGTCTTCTTTATCGTCGGAACCAGTCATAGGATCAATTCGAGTTACTCTAGAACTCCTTCCGACATTGTCCTCCACAGCTTCCACTCCTATATCCTTGAATGGTCCTTGAAAGTCTAATGTGGTATCTTCAATTATTTCCAGATGATTAAACTCGTTCATAGCGTCCTTTAAGATCTGAACTATATTTTCTTTCGACTCTACGTCATCGTTGTTAACCGGACTATCAGGAAGATCCAATGCTTGAAAGGTGTTGAGTCTTATTACATTCATTAGATTGATATGCATTTTATCAACTTCACTCACTATGATTAATATGATAATGAGAGCTCAACAGACGGAACGGAACTGAAACTTTTGCTCAATATTCTTTTTATAAATAGATGAGCTAGAGTTTCTTTTATCTCAAGTGAGCGAAAACAACGTCATATTCATTTGGAAAAGTGCCCAAGTAAAAATAACGTTCAACAATTTTTGGAGAGTGATGCGTAAATTCGTCCCGATAAAATGACGTTTATTGTATTTGCGCGGCGTGAGGATACCAATTAATACTCTTGCAGTGTTAATACGCTTCGAGCAAACATCCAGCGAGCTTAAAACGAAAGCAAATTTAAACATAGCCAATAACCGACAGTGTAATGAAATTAAGTATTACATGTGAGATGATGGCGGTAACAATAATTAATGTCTCAACTACTAATAATAATGAATCTTCATGTAGAAATCTTGTCACAGACTTATTTGAGTGCATCAAAGTAATGAGATAGTTTTCGAGGTCGAACAAAAATGCTTTCCATACAAATAATATAAATAATCTTTTTGGGATGTTTGACCCCTTAAGCTTTTTTAAAATCCAAAAACACATCAACTTTATTTTTGCTACTCTCCAATTTGGTTTTCACTCCATCGAAATCGGTCAATAACTTTTCGCTATACACGAAAATTAAAACTATCACGGGACGGTTCACCCCCTTAAGACAAAGTTGTGTAAAAAAGTCAACATGTATTTTTCATTACTCGACATGTGCCATGTCATGGAATTGGTTTCATCCCGATCGGTACACTCTTTCCATGTGAAACAGCTCACCGATCCCCTGACAGGCCCAACTTTAAAGGTTAATTTCACCCCTCAAAACCCCGTGACCGCTGATAAAATAAAATACGTGTCTTTTATTTTTCGAAGGACTACAACATATCAAAAGTTCGACAAATTGGAGGGGGCACCCCGCATACAAAACAAAAAAAAATAATTAAAAAAAAAATTATTTTCGTTGCACTTCAACGGAGCAAATTTTAATGTCATAAATTACATTATTACTTACAATGCGAAAAATCATCCTCCGTCTTAAGAGCCATAATTTTATAAACTTTTAGTTTTACACAATAATTCTCCTCTCCTGTCAAAGTTTTGTCCCGAGTTATTACGGGATAAATTTTCCTCTTCTGCTGTCAAATTTGTGTCGCGAGCTATCTGAAGTTTGAACGGCGACTGTCAACTTTTTATCAAAACTCTTTTACAGGACCCTTTTTTACTTGAATAGAAATATTTTTGGCGAACACTTTCACAGAACAATTTTTTCAAAATGAACTCAAATTTAATCAAACCAACTCGAACTAACTCAAATCTACTTAAACCAGTTCGAGCTTCACATACTGACATTTTAGGGCAGTAGGTTTAAAAAATGTTTTTAATTGTGCAAATAGACAAGCTATATCCCTTTATTTATTATATTTTTTTCCGAAATTATAAAACAATTGTGTATTTGGCGGGAATTTAAATTTGCTAATATTTATTTGAGGGTGCTCGAACTTTGCTGATTTTCCGATTACTACGCTGAGACTATCCTTAAGAAATATCTCAATTCGAATTTATCTGAAATTGAAATATCTGAAGTCGAATTTATACTTAAGAAAGAAATATCTTTAGTTTTAAGCCGTCTTCAATGGCGAAGTTTATATTGTAGTCCCCAACGATAATCATGGGCATCAAATTATATTTTTTGCCTAACAGAGTTGAATCTTCTTTGGTGTATGGCAGTAGGACAAAGTGTATAAATTCAATGATATTCCTCACTTGGAGATAATAAAGACGATGACGGAGAGGACAGCTTTGTCCTCTTCGACAAACCCAAACCCAAACCTCTGACCGAAAGCTGTGACCCAAATGGCAGCGGCGACCGTGGCAGCGGCTCCAGCGTAACGCGTTTTGAAGATACTTTGGAATTTGTCATCAAACCTTGTACGGTGGCGGCGGCGGCGACGGCGCTATTGTAACGCTTTTTGAGGGAACTGACATTTTTCACCAAACCTTGTACGGCGGCAGCGGCGCTACCGTAACGTTTTTTAAGGATACTTTTGAATGAAATGTCTTGCTAAAGATGTTTTCACATCATCAATTGCTCCAACACACAAACAACCTGCGCATTTACGCAGAAAATTGGTTTCAGCGTAAGCATAATAGCGTAATAGCATAAACAGAACTGGATGAATAATGGAACCCTAAATCAGGCACTCTGATTGGTCGAATTATCTCACGCGTACGCAAGTCACCTTACACCATGCGCAAGTTACGCTGTATCGCGAGCCTTATGTTACAATGTGGAGACCCTGCGATTGAACGCGACTTATAGTATCGCTGTTAATCTATAAAACTCTCGGTACATCGCCCAATTATTTTCCTCGGTAAAGCGTCCTCACAAAGCGTTGCGGTTTGGGGTCGGTTTTGGGTTTGATTTCAAATTTGTGAATGATTGAAAAGTGTTCTCAAAAAGCGTTACGGTTTCGGTTCTCGTTGGGTACGGTTGATCCTGTGAAAGTGTCATCCGAAAATATTTGTATAGAAGTGAAAAGTGTCCTGAAAAAAGGTTTTGACAAAAAATTGACAATCGCCTTTGGGTGGTGGTCCCATCATTCAGGGGACCTAGTGTCACCTGCAATAGCCATTCGAAGCCAAGGCGTGAGCTCCCATGCGAGGGCTGAATGGCACTGGGGTATAATGTTGCAAGTGGTGCCTGTGGAAAACCAGGTCGAATTCCAGATTGTATCTAGACCTTACCCCGGCAATCGGGGCTCTGCCGAAGTGGACCTTACTTCCCTGGATGATCGTGGGACATACAATGACTCAACTAAACTTAAACGCAAACAAAACGACAAAAACAAGCACAGACACACCTCTGGGACCGCAGGGAACCGAGGGGGAAAACAGGCACTCACGTGGCCGTAAAATTACGCGGGAGGAAGCTGTGGGGACCTTAAAGGATACCCAGGCTGACGACGCGGACCCAAACAAGGGCATGACCTCTGGAGGTGACGCGGGGGATGGCCGTGGCGCGAGCCTCGCGAAAGCAATGAACGAGATCACGCTGCCGAAAGAGTCCCTCAGCGGAGCCGCCAGATGAAAGCTGAAGAGGGCCCGAGACGCCACAACCGGGAAACCACCAGGGTCCACAGAGAACCAAGGTGGAAGCGATTGTCGTGATGGCGATGAAGGGCCGGCGACGAAAACGGCAAAAAGACAGAGGTAGTCGAGGGACACCCTACCGACCGCTCGACGGGACCATAAGAGACCCCGTGCGACCGGAACGGAACGAACCTCATTCGCGGATGCAGCCAGTAATCTCGCGTGACTCGCCATCATACAGGAAGGTCTACGGGAAGAAATATCAAAAGAACAGTCGGTACTGGTACAAGAAGGGCTTATTTATCTGCACCGGGGGTGCTAAAAAGTTGTCTGCGCAGATCAGCAGACAGCGCCGTAGCTCAGGAAGCAGGTCGTGAATCGGAGGAAATGGGAGGGAGCAACCTTCCAAAGTACATAAAGGTTATCGCCTGGATACCTGGGCCTGCTATCGAGACCGCAATGGCACTGCAGCACCTCGAAAAACAGAACGTGTCTGAAGACCGACAGTTGGGTCATCCACGAACAGCAAGAGGACCCCAACAAAGGGGTCTGACTTGTCTTAGGACTGGAAGACAAGATCCTACCGGTACTGCAAGCTCTGGCGATGAGGCCCTGTCTGGGAATGGGAAGGGCGGTATTCCGGCTGCTCGATACCCAAGAAGGATACACGGGATCAAGAGGAGGACGGCACGACCTGAAATGGTAAGGAAACTCCAGTTTATTCAAATTAACCTGCACCGAGCGTCAGCTGCAGTGACAGCACTCAATATAAGGGTTAATGTGCAGCAGATAGAGGTCTCCCTGATTCAAAAACTGTGGGTATACCGCGGGCGGGTCAGGGGGCTAAACATCAGGGGAGGACAGCTGCATTATTGTACCTCTGTTAACAGACCGAGAGCGTGCATCCTTGCCCAGAGAGTAATGGCTTCAACACTACCTGAACCTATCCGGGGGGATGTGGCTATTGTTACGTCCTGACGTAACGTCCATAAATGAGATTATTTAACGAAACTTCCACCGAAAACATAATTAAAAACTTAAAGATTTGTGAGAGAAAGGTTTGTCGTTTCCTACGTTATTCCGATCAATTCAATAATAAAAATTAGAAATTTACATTACCGACTGAAAATCTCAAGGAAAAGGCCATCGGTAAAATCGGGTAGTAAGGAAGGGAAAACCAGGGTCGAAGATCCCTACAGGAAAAGCCATAGGCTCGTCACACCATCTGGTGGGTCAGGCACACTAACGTCGCTTTCCTAACTGACGTACCCTCTACCGGCCTATCGATCCGAGAGATAGATCATTGGATCCGAAAATGCTCTTATCATTGGGAAAAGAAAAGAAAAAGCACGTAGTATTTTACTCTGCCGTAAAGCCAACGAGGGGCGCTGATTACACCCTCTCGAAGAACTAGCATACAAGGAAACGTTGCATTCCTCTTCTCATACACATACGTGTATGTGTATGAGTATATATGCGTATATTCAAAGCAAGAACGAACGGAATGACGCTAAACAGCGATGGATTTTCCTATCTCAAACCAATATAGAATTTTGAAACAGTAATTAAAATTTATTTGAATAACAACTTTCGGGAGAAATTCGCAATGGAATTGAGGGAAACAAAAC